>JAKSZU010000022.1:1614775-1820157 GCA_026018925.1 Tupaia tana | reverse complement strand
GTTGGCCATGTGGGTGTCCAGTGCCTTAACCACCTCACCACCTGCTGGCGCCCAATCTTTCCTTTTCTGCTGTAGAGAGCAAACGTTCAGTAGATACCGAGTGAGGGCATAAAGTTTTTATTATCAGAGTGTTTAGGATAGTTTCTTTCGGTTGGCCACTTGAAAATGTTTTATATAAACTAATGCACGTTGCAGCACCGGTGTCACATTTAGAAAGACTACTGTGGAGCTTTTTCACTTATTTGGACACCCTGACTGGGTTTTAGTTCAGCTATAGTTCTGATAAATTGTATTTTGTCTGAGGTTCTGTATTTTGTATGATGTCCCCAAAGAGAAACAATGTATTGTGTATTTACTGTATACATGGCGTTGTAGCATATTTTTGACCAGAGAGAGCCGTGGTTGGTCTTAGGCCAGAGTGACCACACAGGGAAGCGGCTTCTCCACCTACAACCTCTCTAATGGGTAGAGGGGTTTCTGTAGAGTAGCTCCTGGCTCCACGCATTGCTGATCTGTTTTCCTTCACTTCTGCACCCCTTCTGGGCTGGGTGGCATAGACACTATCCGTATGATATGAATTCTGGGCCGTTATATAGATATATATCTATATATCATATCTCTCTATATAGATATCTATTTAATATATAGAAATAATATATATTATAATCTATCTATAACATATAGGTAATTATATCTATTTATATATAATATAGATATAATATATAATAATGTAGATATAATATGTAATATATAATATAGGCCATTATACAGATATAATATATAGCGCATATATTATATCTTTAATATATTATATTTAACATGTATTATATGTAACATACTATATAATATTATATACAACATATTATATATTTAATCTATAATATATTACATATGCTATATTATATATAGTATATATTTAATGGCCAGAGAACTATAGAGAGAAGAAAGAGAGAGAGAGAGAGAGAGAGGAGAGGTAGAGAAGCCACCTGACGTACTGTGGTCATGCTATAATCCTTTTCCTCCATTCTTCCTTCCACCAGGATTTTGGGCAGGCATGGGTGCCCAGCGTGTGTTTCAAGCTGCCAGAGCCAGGATTCAAACCACGGATGGCCATATGGGATCCAGCTCCGTAACCACTAGGCTACAGGGCCAGCACTGGACAATTACCTTTGAGTCGTGATCCAGGAGAGCTGGCCCGCTGAGCTGCAGGGTGTCCTTAGAAACCATCTCCCACACCTGGGTGGCTGGCAAGAACCTTCCTGTGACGGAGTGACCGTGACACAGGTTGACCTCAGTAAACCCAGACTAAATGTACCCCAGCGCAGTCCCCTCACTGGGTCCCCGGGGTGCCCCTGGCTGCTCCAGCACTCCTCAGCATGACAGAAACGGGGGTGGACAGGGCTCGTCGTGGAAACTGAGCAGCCTCAGCTGTGTGTAAACAGGGACGACGTCACTGCTGTGGGTTTCACACCCAGGACCGCGTGAACACAGGGCTGGCTCTCCGAGAAATGACGACGTCGTCTGCATGTGAGAAATGCTGACACTTACGTTTCTGTGATGTTTCTTTTTTTGAGCTATTTTCTTCTTTTCTTCCATGAGTAACAGAGAGAGAAAGAGAGAGAGAGGGTTTCCATGCCATGATCCGCCCACCCACCCTTCGTCAGCCTTGGGCATGGCCCACGCGTGGCCGGTTACTCAGGGAGGGCTGTGGACATGAAGCCCTGCTGTGCCACGTTCCTGCTGTGCCACGGTCTGACCCTGTGTTTCTAACCTTTCTAGTACACCCAGCTCTGGGCCCCCGTCCCTCACTTGTAACACGGAGCTAGAGCTGCTAATAGTACCTGGTATACATCAGGTGCTGTGTGCGAAGCACTCACCTGTGTCCGGTGATTGGGCGCTCGGTAAACACCTGCCGACGTAATGAAGGATGAAAGGGCCTTGTAAACATTCTTCATCAGCCAACAGTCAGCGTAATCCAAACCAGCACATCGGAGCTGTCCCGCAGGCTTTTACAAACCTGGCTTAAGAAGTGTAGTAGGGCCAGTGGGTGGCATAGTGGTTAAGGCACTGGACTCCCACATGGTCAACTGTGGTTCAAGTCCCAGACCTGGTGGCTTGAAAACCACACCGGGCGTGTGTGTGTACATGCTCCAAATCCTAAGAGGAGAATGAAGGAGAAGGATTGCAGCGTGGTCATTGCCCCTGGGGTGGGTGTGGGGGTGGGGTTCTTACTTTCCCTCTCACTGTCTCTCTCGGTCTCTCTCCGGCAAGCACACATGCCCCATGGCAAAAACCTTAAAATAAATAAATAAATAAGAGAAGAAAGAATGAAAGACGTAAACTAGGCCAGCCAGCAGGTGGCATGGTGGCTGAGGCGGTTGGATCTCACATGGCACACTGCACAGTTCAAGTCCCAAACTTGGTGACTTGAAAAACACACTGGGCGCATGTGCGTGCGTGCCCCAAATCCTGAGAGAGAATGGAGAGAGAGGATTGCGGCATGGCCATCGCCCCAGAAAGTGCTTTATCCTTTCCCTCTCTTTCTCTCTCTCTCTTTGGCAAGCACACACGCCTTATAGCAAATTGAAGGGCAGTTAACACGCCGCAGCTGCAGGCTCCCCCCCAGCCCGGATAAACAGGCTCCTTAGTCATCTAAACCTCCCTCCTGTGACCCCTACCTGCCTTGTGTTTCCCCAGGGCCGAGGAGAAGACGCCCCAAGCTCACAGTCAGGAAAGGTAGAGGGCTAAAAGTCATCCTAACTCTGCCGACCCTGTGCAGGCCAGCCCAGGGCACCTCGGTTAGTGCAGTGCGCAGTCAGACCCCACGTGGCCAACCATGGCTTGAGTCCTGGCCCTGGCAGCTTGAGAAATCCAGGGGGCGTATGGGTGCATGTGCCCCAACTCCTGATGGGATGGAGGAGCAGGGATTGTGGCCTGACCACACCCCCTGGGGAGTGCCTTCTCTCTCCTCCTGTCTCTGGCGGGCACACATGCCTTCTGACAATTAAAAAAAGAAAAAGAAAGAAAGAAAGAAAGAAAGAGAGAGAGAGAGAGAGAGAGAGAGAGAAAGAAAGAAAGAAAGATAGATAGATAGATAGATAGATAGATACAAGAGAGGTGTGGGCCCTGTAACCTAGGGGTTCAGGCCACTGGATCCCACGTGGCTGACCATGAAGGGCAAGTCCCAGCCTGACCACTTGAAAAACGTACCCGGCACGTGTGTGTGGGTGCTCAGAATCCTAGGATGGAAAACGGAGGAGAACAGATTGGGGTGTGACCGTGCTCCACGTGGGGCGTTTGCTCCCTCTCCTTCTCCCTCTCTGTCTCTTCGTCCCTGGCAAGTGCACGTACCCTCTGGCAAGTGAAAAAAAAAGAAAAAAAAAAGAAGACAGGGTTGAATAAAAAGTATAGGAAGCTGCTGTTTTGGACTAAGCTGGACCAAAATGGAGTTGCTCTTGCTAAAATGACATCATCGAACTGAAACTCTAAGGAAGCTGCTAGACCCCCCCAGTACACCAGTTTTTCTTAAACATGGGCGGTCCCAGGTCTACCTGACACAGCGCTTTGAGGAAATAAAACTTATTCACATCTTGTGGCTTTCTGAGGAAGGTGCACTTGAAATATCTCAAGATGGGGACCAGCAGATGGTGTGGTGGTTAAGGCGCTGGACACTCCCATATGGCTGACCATGGTTCAGGTCCTGAACCTGGTGGCTTGCTTTCTCACTTTCCCTCTCTCTCTCTCTGCATGTGTCTCTCTGGTCAAATTAAAATAAATGAATAAAATTAAATCATTATTTAAAAAAAAAAAAAAAGAAATATCTCAAGATGGCATCAAGACTTCTTGGCTGCCTTCTTTTATTTATTTATTTATTTATTTATTTATTTATTTATTTATTTATGGATACCCTTCTTCCTCCCTTACCTCCCTCCAGGTGCAACTCTTAGCTTAGCTACAACAATGAGCCAGACCCATTGTCTTCATGCTTTGCTTAAGGACTGGCAGGTGGCGTGGTGGTGAAGGTGCTGACTCCCACATGGTTGATTCCACTGTTTGAGTCCCAGACCCTACAGCTTGAAAATCACGCTAGGGATGGGACCAGCAGTTGGCGTAATTGCTATGTCGCTGGACTCCCATGTAGTTGACCATGGTTCGAGTCCCAAACCTGGTGGCTTAAACTCACACTGGGTGCATGTGCATGTGTGTCCAAGATCCTGAGAGGAGAATGGAGGAGAAGGGATTGCGGTGTGGCCATCCCCCCGGGGGGTGGTTTCTCACTTTCTGTCTCTGTCACTTTCTGTCTTTCTGGCGAGCGCATGCGCCCTATAGCAAAAATACCTCTCAAAAAATAAAAATAAATAAAAGTAAAAAAACACCTGAAACGTGCAACTCATTGGCACACTTGGGACACTGAGGTCCCTGAGCAATCATCCTGAAACAAACTCTTACGCTTTACTTTTTGTTTTTTTTAAAGAGGGTTTTGCCTTAGGGTGCATACACTCACCAGAGAGACAGACAGACAGACAGACAGACAGAGACAGTGAGTGGAAAAGTGAGAAATCACCTCCCCCCCCCCCGCCAGGGGAGATGGCCACACCACAATCCCTTCTCCTCCGTTCTCCTTCCTGGATCTTGGTCATAAACGCAACGTGTCTGGCATGTTTCAAGCCACCAAGTCCAAGACTCAAACCGCTGTTGACCATGTGGGAGTCCAGTGACATAACCGCTATGCCATCTGCTGGCCGCATGCTTTATTTTACTTTGCCTCAACCTTTCTTTTTAGGTTGAGCACAGAAAGAACAGAGTATTTTTGGTTTCAGAGAGATTTCTTTTTTTTTTGGTATAGGGCACATGCGCTCACCAGAAAGACAGCAAGAAATCCCCCCACCCCCAACAGGGATGGCCACACTACAATCCCTTCTCCTCCATCCTTCTCTTGGGATTTTGGACCCACGTGCACAGGTGTCCAGGGTGAGTTTCAAGCCTCTGGGTCTGGGACTCGAACTGTGGTCGGCCATGTTGGAGTTCAGTGACATAACCATCATACCTTCTGCTGGCTTCCCAGAACAGAATGTTTTAAACTCTATAAAACAAGCAAGAGGGGGCCAGCAGGTGACTTGGTGGTTAAGATGCTAGACTCATACACAGTCAACTGTGGTTTGAGTCCTGGACCTGGTGGCTTGAAACTCACACTGGGCACATGTGCAAGGGTGCCCAAGATCCTACAAGAGAACGGAGGAGAAGGGATTGCAGAGTGGCCATCGCCCTGGGGTGATTTCTCACTTTCTTTCTCACTGGGTCTATCTTTTTTTATTTTTTATTTTGGAGAGTTTTTTTGCTACAGGGCATGTGCGCTTGCCAGAGAGTCAGAGAGAGACAGAGAGATAGAAAGCGAGAAATCACCACCCAGGGGCAATGGCCACACCGCAATCCCTTCTCCTCCATTCTCCTCTCGGGATCTTGGGCATGCATGCATACGCGCCTGGTGTGAGTTTAAGCCACTGGGTCCGGGACGCGAACCGCAGTCGACTACGTGGGAGTCCAGCGACATAGCCATTACGCTAACTGCTGGTCCCCCTTTTTTTTTTTTTTTTTTTTCTTGAGAGAGAGATATTTGCTATAGGGTGCATGTGCTTCCCAGAAAGACAGAGAGAGACAGAGAGATAGAAAGTGAGAAATCACCCCCCAGGAGGGATGGCCAATCTGCAATCCCTTCTCCTCCATTCTCCCCTCGGGATCTTGGGCACACACGCACACACACCCGGCGTGAGTTTAAGCCACCGGGTTTGGTACTCAAACTATGATCGCTTACGTGGGAGCCCAGCAATGTAACCGTTACACCACCTGCTGGTTCCCTGACTCCAGTTTTCAATCAGAGCCCCAGGGAGATCTAGAAGGTGAAGCGCTTTCTCTCCCAGGGCAGAGCTGGGCACCGCTGAGCTGCAGTCCAGCCTTCTCTGACATGGGCGTGGGTTCTGTACGGTTCATAAAGCGTGTTTTCCTGCACTGTCGCATTCATGCCTCTACAGATGGTGTCACCTCTTGGTGATGGCCTGGACATGTTTCTTTGTTTTTTGTTGTTGTTGGTTTTTTTTGGGAGAGGTTTTTGCTATAGGGCGCGTGCGCTCGCCAGACAGACAGAGAGAGACAGAGAGACAGAAAGCGAGAAATCACCCCCCAGGGGGGATGGTCACGCCGCAATCCCTTCTCCTCCATTCTCCTCTCGGGATCTTGGGCACGCACGCACACGCGCCCGGCGTGAGTTGTAAGCCACCGGGTCCGAGACGCGAACCGCGGTCGACTATGTGGGAGTCCAGCGACATAGCCATTACGCTAACTGCTGGTTCCCGGCCTGGACATGTTTCTGAGACCTTGAAGGACGAGGCGCAGCGTGGTGGCTTCTCCAACCCTCAACTTTCAGCAGCTCGTCCCTGAGCCGGATCACTGTTGACCTGAACCGAAGTCAGACCCAGCCCGCAGCCGTGGCAGTTGGAGGCATGCCCCTGCTAGCCCAGGGGTTGTGTCGGTGCCAGTCGGAAACAGCCTCCCTTTGTTCTACGCTTGATTCCAGCTTCCAGGAAAGTGCCGTGCCCACAGTTCTGCGCGTGTCCTTTGCAGCTCTCTGCAAACATTCTCCCCAGACACAGGGGCGTCTACACTATGTGGGTGTGGAAGGTGCCCACTCAGACACAGTGCGCCTGTGCACGACCCGAATGACCTTCGTGATTTCCACACCCCTGCGTGAAATGGCGAGGGCAGCAAAGCTTGGAGCCCAAGCAGACAGGAAGTGGCCACGCTGGTCTACACTCAGGAACACATGGAGTGCCCCGGATGATCACTCCTGGAGGTTTTCCCGGAGCTGCCACGGGCTTCCAGGTCAGCCCTCCTCACCCTGTGCCCACCCTGCTCCCCACCGCACATGCACCTGCTCCTGGGTGTGAAATGTCACACAGCGATGAGTCCCCTTACGAGCTCCCCTGGCACACTCCTGGGTACCGTGGTCTCCCACACTCGCTGGCCCCTGTTCGCCTGTGTGGACAATGTCACCTCTAAACGACAGGGGCTCATCCTCGAAGACTTCCAGCTCCTAAATTTAGAAGGGTGGATTAAGTCCAAATAAATGGATAGTTATGTAACTTCCCATCCCTCTTCGCTGCCCCCTCCCCTTGGAATAATCAGCCGTAATCAGCTCACGGTGGGGCCGAATGCAGCCCCAATCCCCCAAGAAGCTATTAGGCTTACGTAAGGAGCGACGCTGGCCTGCCGTGTGACGGGGCTTTGACATCTCTTCTCTCCCACTCAGTCTCCTTCTCTCTCTGTCTCAATCTCTTCTCTCCACCCATGCATTCTAACGTGCGAGCGCGCGCGTGCACACACACACACACACACACACACACACACAGTTACACACTCCCCCAAACGTCCGTCAAATGCTGAAGCTGCTTAGCTAGTCAGGGGTCAAAACCACATGCGGGCTGAGAAAAAGTTTTACTCATCAGGAGGTTCAAGTGTATCACCTAAAAATAAATCACCTACATCTGGAACGACAGCTGATCCAGGGAGGAAGGGGGCTCCTGGCCATGGCGCTACACACTGGGGAGAAGGGAGGGGCGGGGAGGCTGGTTTCAGAGCGTCTAATCATCAGAAATGTCCAGAAATGAAACAGCCCCCCGGGGAAGTAGCGAGTTCCTGTCTCTGGGGGTGAGTAAGCAGATGTGGGGGTGGAGGGTGAGGACTGCTGCAGTGAGCGAGCGGGAGTGGAGGTGCCGTCTATACTGGGGCTGCTGTGCTAAGAACGGAGTGCTGCAGGTGGTCTAGGAGAGGCAGCCAACTCAGGCCAACTTCTACCCACTGGGCGTGGCTTTCTGGATGAAGCTCTGGACACACAGAGGGACCTGAGGCCCAGTGAGAAATAACATCTTCTTGTCAATTTCAGTCTTATTCATTTTCTACGTGAGCGAGGCAGAGACAGACAGAGACACAACACTTCCAGCAGAGTTTTTGTACTGTGATCTACCCTCGGCTTTAGCCAGCCCCAGATCACCAGGGCAGGTGTGTCCGATGTATTCAGGGATGTCTCTGGACACGAGCTCGGAACCTTCTTCCCTCGGGAGTCAGCCTTGTAAGGCATTGTGTTTCCACTGCATCACTGTCTGGCCCCAGCAGATCCTAATCGATTGGTAATGTCTGCCATGGGTGCGGGAGAAAAGCAATGAATGCGTGCTATTTGCCAATGATGTCTTTTTGTTATTTACTGATCTTTTTATTTTTTTTTATTTTTTTTTAAATAATTATTTTATTTTATTCATTCATTATTCATTTTTTAGTTTGACCAGAGAGAGACAGAGGGTGAGAGTGAGAGAGAGAGGAAGTGAGAAAGCAAGCCACCAGATTCAGGACTTGAACCCTGGTCAGCCATGTGGGAGTGTCCAGCGCCTTAATCACCACGCCACCTGCTGGTCCCAATCTTTTTATTTTTAATGTCTTTTTTTAAAAAGATTTTTTTCTGTAGGGCATGTGTGCTCACCACAGACAAAGAGACAGTGAGAAGGAAAGTGAGAAATCACCACCCAGGAGGTATGGCCACACCACAATCCCTTCTGCTCCACTCTCCTCTTGGGATTTTAGACATGCACACACATGTGCCTGGTGTGAGTTTCAGGTTGCCAGGTTTGGGACTCTAACCACAGTCAACCATGTGGGAGTGCGGTGCCTTAACCACCATGCCATGTACTGGCCCCTTATTGATCCTTTTATTGATGAGGAAACTGGGATTCAGAGGTTCCCAGAGCCACAGCTGGGACCCAGGCAGTCTGGCTCCGAGGCCTGTGCTAGGGCTCGGGTGCCGTGTGCCCCCACGGCTGTGGGAAATGGGCCGAATGGATGAGCAGCAGCCAGCAGAGGCTCCCACATCCACATGCTCACACATCTGAACTTGCAGCCTCTGAGCGTGGGTTCAAGGAGGGCATCACTGGGTCTGAAACTGCACAAGGAGGGCCACTCCCTGCTCTGGACAGACCTCGACGTCCACACCCACCTGCCTGCCCACCACGTCCACCGCCCGCCTGACTGCCGCCGACATGGGCAAGCAGGCCTGCGGTGGCTGACGGCTCCTGTGGCATCGATGAGGAACGGAGGCCACCAAGAATGAGCTTGCTCTCCTCCTCAGACCCTGTGCTCGGGGCCTGTCAGAGCCCAGAATTCCCAGCCAGAGAGCGCATTCTACAGCAAATACAGCGCCAGAAACCCAAGGGACTGAGGGGCCATGGCAGGGACCCAGCAGGGAGCAGCTGCCTCCTGGCCCGGCTTGCCACGGTAGCCACTGCCAATGTTGGTCTGATTGGGTGTCAGGGCAGCCCCGGTACCGGTGAAAATTCTCCCCTCCAAGTGACAGTCTGCAGACGGGTGTCCCTCAGTCCTCAAACTGCTGGTGCTGTGGCAGATGCCATCAATGCCCCGCTCCTCCGGCACAGTCACTACCTAGCCCCCTACTGCTGGCCCTCCATCCAGCGTTCCTGGCCCCGACGCCATGCCCTCCAGCCTGCTGTTCGACTTCTGCCCCTGCCCCTTCTTCCAGGGGGCAAGTGTGGCTCCCCAATCCTTGCTCAGAGAGAAAGCCAGCAGGACACAGAGATTTCAGACGGGACGCACCAAGACCTTCTGCATGCAAAGTCGTGGGACAAGAAGGAGCATGGCCAGGGCTGGTCCCTGTCCCAGCCACAGCCTTTTTCCTGGAGGAAACGCTAAGACAGTGAAGGCCGGCCACTCACACCTAGGCTGCTCAGGACCTTGGCCAGGACCTCAGAGTCCACCAGCCCCCCGGGCATGACTGCTTTGTGTTCTATAGATGGTGTTGAGCTGCACAAGGTTGGGGCCAGAGCCTGCTGGTGGAGGCTGCGGGGAGACGTGCCGGTGTGTCCCTTCCCGGGGAAGTCTAACCTTGGAGCCTCTTCAAAGTGGTCCATGAGTTTTGGAACCAGCAGTTAGCGTAATGGCTATGTTGCTGGACTCCCATGGAGTCAACCGTGGTTCAAGTCCCGGACCCAGTGGCTTAAACTCACACTGGGCGCGTGTGCGTGCGTGCCCAAGATCCCGAGAGGAGAATGGAGAAGGGATTGCAGCATGGCCATCCCCCCGGGGGGTGATT
The DNA here is from genome assembly GCA_026018925.1 of Tupaia tana. Classification (NCBI taxonomy): domain Eukaryota; kingdom Metazoa; phylum Chordata; class Mammalia; order Scandentia; family Tupaiidae; genus Tupaia; species Tupaia tana. The sequence continues at coordinate 1,810,010 of JAKSZU010000022.1, read as the reverse complement.
TCTTGCTTTCTGTCTCTCTGTCTTTCTGGCGAGTGCACGTGCCCTATAGCAAAAAAAAAAAAAAAAAAAAAAAAAAAAGAAAGAGAAAGTGAGAAGGCAAGCTGCCAGATCCGGGATTTGAACCATGGTCGGCCATATGGGAGTCCAGTGCCCTTAACCACCATGCTACCTGCTGGCCTCGAGTTTTATGTTTTTTAAAAAAGAATTATTTATTTAATTTTATTTATTTATTTTTTTCTAATTTGCTATAGTACACATGCACTTACCAGAGAGAGGCAGAGAGAGAGAGAATGAAAAAGCAAACCTCCAGGTTTGGGACTTGAACCACCGTCGGCCATAGCCACCATACCATACCACCTCTGGCCCTGACCCATGAGTTTTACTGATGCCATCGAAGTGCCTCCTTCTCTAAGTTAAGCCCCAAGGAGATAAATAAGGGCAGTGAGGCTCCTGGTGGCCAAGGGTGGACTCTGACCTGCTGTTTCCCGAGGGGGCTCTAACGTTTCTTCAGGGTCCCCACAAACCAACCAGAGCAGCCCTCTCCAAATTCATGGCCCCAGGGTACCTTCTGCAAAGCAGCTCTTTCTCGGAACCCCAGCCCATCAAGGAAAACACAAGCCGTCCAGGCGGGCTGAGCCATGGCCACTTCGAAGTGACATGCGAAGTCCCATGTGGGCATGACTTTCCCGGGCAGGGGTTCCTAGTCATCTCGCCCTCGAAGGGCTACGTGCCGGGGGAAGGGCTGAGAGGGCCAGGACGTGCCCGCCACAGTCCAGGATACTGTGATTGTCACATCTATTTCTGTCACCTGTTTGCCTTTCTAAGCTCCGTGTTGTCCCAGCTGACATTTAAATGAGTTTGCATTTGCAGAGCCCACACCAACTGGCAGCGTGGGCACAGCGGGGGCGGGGGGGGCGGGGAGGCCTGAACCCGCAGATGGGAGGGGAGGGGCTGCCGGAGATTAGAATGCATCCCAGATCATCCCAGATCATCGGAATTGCCTGGGAGCGTCTGAAATGCCTTAAAGAGACAAAGCCAGAGAGCAGGGAGCGGGCGGAGGGCCCGGGCTCGCTTTCTCTGGCGTGCGGAGTGGCTGCACCAGGCGCGTGCCACAGGTTCACCTGTACCCAGGCCAGCGCTTCCTGACAGGGGTACACAGAGCCCAGCTCATGTGGTGCCGAGAGACAGATTCTCCGCTGAGTCCCTGGGAAGCCTGTTTCCATTCACGTCCTTCAGAAGATCCCGGGTGGTGACGCACTCCAGCCCTAGCTAACTCCCCTGTGGGGACCTAGTGACAGCGAGGTCCAGGTGGCCGCAGGGCCAGCTGCGTTCTGTGCACGGCGTCCCACTAAGCTCAGGGCACCAGGGCCCTTCCTCATGGCCATGTGAATGAAATCTTTCACGTTCTTAAATGACTTTAAGCAAAAAGAGAGTGAACGTGAATATGAATATTATATTAATATGAATACAATCATATTAATATTGTGTATAAATGTGCGAATATTAATATGATGACATATTTATATTAATATAAATATGAATGATATACATATTATATTGTGAATATTGATATGAATGTTAATTAATACTTTACATTAATATGAATATTAATTACATCAACATTATTTGTATATGTGACTATGAATGTACTATTATTTGTGTTAATGTTCATATTATATTAATTTAAAAAATATACATCCTTTATTTTGTATATTTTTATAGTTCAAAGCATTTTACACATTTTTTTTTTTTGAGAGGTTTTCGCTATAGGGCGCCTGCGCTTGCCAGACAGACAGAGAGAGACATAGAGACAGAAAGCGAGAAATCACCCCTCAGGGGGGATGGTCACGCTGCAATCCCTTTTCCTCCATTCTCCTCTCGGGATCTTGGGCACGCACACACACGCGCCCGGCGTGAGGTTTAAGCCACCGGGTCTGGGACGCGAACCGCGGTCGACTACGTGGGAGTCCAGAGACATAGCCGTTATGCTAACTGCTGGTTCCCCACATTTTTTTTTTTGAAGAGGTTTTTGCTATAGGGTGCATGCACTGACCAGAAAGAGAGAGACATAGAGACAGAAAGCGAGAAATCACCCCCGGGGAGATGGTCACGCCGCAATCTCTTCTCCTCCATTCTCCTCTCAGGATCTTGGACACACATGCACATGCACCCAGCGTGAATTTAAGCCACCAGGTCCGGAACTCGAACCGCAGTTGACCACATGGGAGTCCAGCGACATAGCCATTATGCCAACTGCTGGTCCCTTAATTACATTAATATTAATATCAATTATGTTTTCTAGTATATCATATTGTTATATATCTTATCCTGAATATTAATATGAAACGTATGAATGGACCTTACGAAGACGTTGATAAGGGAGTGTGGCTATGACCAAAGTGTGGAGGTGGGTGAAGATGCCCAGAACTGGGGGACATGGATGCCCAGTCACACTGGGTCCGGTCCTGTCCTCCCCACCTCTGGGAGGGGTCCCACACTCCAGGCTCTGTCGCTGCATGAGTAGCAGGGACCCCTCCTGAGGATCCCTTTCTGAGGAAGCGGCTGGAGTGGCAGCAAAGGAGCCAAACGCGGCTCAGATGAGCATCTTAAACTGGGGGACACACACCTCTTGGGATATGGGACTTGGGGCATGGGATTTGTGAGGCCCAGAGATGGAGGATAATGAAAAAGCACTTCTGGGTAGTTTAAGACATTACTTTTTCATTTTTTTCATGAGAGAGACACGTGAAAACAGAGACAGAGAAAGAGAGACAAGCACCCTCAAAAGGGTCTTCACTCTGACCCACATCCAGCCCCAGCCAATCTGGATCCCATGCAGAGAGACACCCAAACATATCTCTTTAAAAATATGTTAGCCAGGGAACCAGCAGTTAGCGTAATGGCTATGTCGCTAGACTCCTACGTAGTTGACCGCGGTTCACGTCCTAGACCCGGTGGCTTAAAACTCACGCCGGGCACGTGTGCGTGCGTGCCCAAGATCCCGAGAGGAGAATGGAGGAGAAGGGATTGCGGCGTGACCATCCCCCCTGGGGGGTGATTTCTCGCTTTCTGTCTCTATCTCTCTCTCTGTCTGTCTGGCGAACGCACGCACCCTATAGTGAAAACCTCTCCCCCCCCAAAAAAAAAATATGTTAGCCAGTGACGTGGTGGTTGAGGTAGCTGGTTCCCACATGGTTGACTACGCGGTTCGAGTCCCTGACCCAGCAGCTTGAAAAACACACTAGGCATGTGTGCTTGCATGCCATAGTCCCGAGAAGAGAATGGAAGAGGAGGGACTATGGGTGGCCATCTACCCCAGGGGGAGATTTTTCACTTTCTCCGTTTCTCTGGTGAGTGCACGCACCCTATGGGAAAATGTAAAAAAGTAATAATAAGCAAAAACAATGTGGCATTACTCTGGGAGAGGATGCAAATTTCATAGCCACTTTGGGCATGTCCTGGACCCTGGGAAATGTTTGTTCTTGCTCTTATCTGGGAGTGCCTCCTCCAGGCAATGATGGGGACTCTGGCTTTTGGCATCGGAAGCTCTGGGTTTGAATCTGCATCACCCACGGGAATTGTAGAAGGTCCTTCATGTTGACGAGGGCTGTGGCTTACAAACGGGCAAGAGAAGCGGACTTTGCCAACTTCGGCCAGAGGTAAGGGGCCTCGTTAAGGACAGGGGTGACTCCTGAGTCAAGGTCTCTAACTCCACAGCATTCAGAAGAGGGGCCCCAGCGGCCAGGTCAGCAGAGCCTTCAAGGTGAAGCAGACCCAGCCACGGCCTAAGTGTCACATGATTCAAGAGTCAAAGTCCCAGGACTCAGCATCTGATTGGCCCAGCCTGAGTCACGTGCCTTCTTACTCAGGAGGGCGGGGGCACCTGACTGACTGTCCTGACTCTGCTGCCAACAATTGGGGGGGGGGGGGGCTCCCCAGAGGGAAACTGGAGGCCCTTCCCAGAAAAGGGGGCCAAGAGGGACCAGCAGTTAGCGTAATGGCTATGTCGCTGGACTCCCATGTAGTTGACTACGGTTCAAGTCCCAGACCCGGTGGTTTAAACTCACGCCAGGTGCATGTGCATGCGTGCCCAAGATCCCGAGAGGAGAATGGAGGAGAAGAGATTGCGGTGTGGCCATCTCCCGGGGGGTGATTTCTTGCTTTCTGTCTCTCTGTCTCTCTCTGGCAAGGGCACATGCCCAATAGCAAAATCCTCTCAAAGAACAAAAAAAAAAAAAAAAAAAAAAAAGAAAGAAAAAGAAAAAAGAAAGCAAAGGGGGCCAAGAATGCTGGCCAGGCAGGGAGCACAGATGTGCCCAGGCCCTCTGCCCCCTGGGACCCTGGTGTTTTCCTCTGACAGGGATGAAGACGGTCCGGCCCCGTAAGGGCAGCTGAGGGGATTACATGATGTCATGGAGCAAGGCCTGGCTCTCAGTAGCTAACACTCCATAAATGTCAGCAATTACTTTTTAAATTGCTTTTTATTAAAGGCACGGAAACAAGCCACTGTGGGCCAGATGGGCGTCTACCAGATGCCGCATGCTGCTCTCAGTTACGGCAAGAGGCCTTCAGTCTGGCGGGTGTGGGTTCAAGTCCTGGCTCTACCACTGAGGAGTTGCACGGCACCGGGCAGGTGACCTCAGCCCTCTTAGGTCCAGGGGTCGCAGGTGGCTGCCACTTCTGCCTGGGCACCAAGCCTGCCGTCTAGCTCCAGAGCAGGCCTGAGGGCCAGGAGGCAGGTAGCCTTCTGAAAGGCTGCATGCCCATCTCTAGAGTGAGATGGGGCCCAAGGAGGCCCCCACGCCTGCAGCACCCACGTGGTGTGTAAGTCCTGACTGTCCCAGTGCTGGGCTGACTGGGACCACCGGCCCAAATCCCAGAGTCCTAAGACTCAGCGGCTCAGCCAGGGCCAGGCCTGCTGCTCCCAGTGAGCATGGAGGCAGGTCAGTTCGAGGGGCTGGACGACCTGGGGCCTTGCGCAGGAGAACCTGCTACTGGGTGTCTGCTCTGGCCTCCACAGCGGTACCCTGCTGCCAGAACTCTGCAGCTAGGCCACTGGGACCCAGCCCCAGGGCTGCTGCTGCGACCTCGGGCGCCGCGTCCTCCCTCTGTCCTCCTAGTCCTCTCATCCCTTCCTCGTGGAATGATTGTAAGGATTAGACCAGATTCCAGGCGTGCTGAACACAGGGGCTGGCAGTGAAGATGAACACCACATGCGTGTTTGCTGCATCGTCATCACCATCAGCATCATTGCCACCACCCCACCCCCGTCACCCCTTTTTCGGTGGTTGTCACACTTTTTTGTTTTGTTTTGTTGTTGTTCTTGTTTTTGTTTTAGGTTTTTTTTAGTTTTTTTTTTTTTTTTCTTTTTTGAGAGTTTTTTGATAGAGGGTGCGTGCACTCGCCAGAAAGACAGAGAGAAACAGAGAGACAGAAAGTGAGAAATCACCCCCCACGGGGGATGGCCACGCCGCAATCCCTTCTCCTCCATTCTCCTCTTGGGATCTTGGGCACACATGCACGTGCGCCTGGCGTGAGTTTAAGCCACCAAGTCTGGGACTCGAACCGCGGTCGACTACATGGGAGTCCAGCGATGTAGCCATTACGCCAACTGCTGGCCTGGACTGGCTATTTTTATTGCTGAGAGAGCAGCTGGTGCTGCCGCAGTAGACCCATGGCCTTCGGATAGGATGTCTGCCTCCCCACTTCAGGCCTCTCATGGGCGCATCTGGTCAGTGTTAGCTGTTGCCCCGTGTGTCCCGAGGGCTGACCTGGAGTGGGGAGGATGAAGAGCCTTTTAACCTGGCCACAGGTTGGGGATGGGGCAAGTCAAGGTTGAAGCGTTAGTGAACAGAGAATTCCTTGAGATCCAGAATTTGTGGGCAGGAACATAGTGGTTATGGGCGCCCGGGCCCACATGGCTGACCTCCATGGTTAGAACCGCAGCCCTGGTGGCTTGAGAAATATATTTATGTGCTCCAAATCCCAACAGGATGGAGAGAGAGAGGAGAAAAGATTGAGGCATGACCATGCCCCTTTGGGGGAGTGATTTCTCCCTCTCCCTCTCTCTATCTTTCTGTGTTTCTCTGGTGCACACTCCCTCTGGCAATTATAAAAAAAAAAAAAAAGAAGCAAAATTGGGGCCAGCAAATGGCGTACTGTTACATCGCTGGACTCCCACATGGCCAACAGTGGTTCAAGTCCTGGACCCAGTGACTTGAAACTCACACTGGGTGCGTGTGCATGCGAGCCCAAGATCCCAGGAGGAGAATGGAGGAGAAGGGATTGTGGCGTGGCCATCCCCCTGGGGGGTGATTTCTCACTTTCCCTCTCACCGTCTCTGTCTCTCTCTCTCTCCAGTGAGTGCATGACAAAAAACTCTTAAAAAAAAAAAAACAAAAAACAAAATCTAGAATCTCAGAGCTGATTCCACAGTGCAACACTGCTCAAGAGAAGCCGTACCCAGTGACCATGGTCAGAGTCTCCACCTGTCGGCCTGATGCTGGCCGTGTGTGTGAGGGCCCAGACCCAGCAGGCGGGGACAGAGGGAAGGGCTTGCAGGGTGCCCACGCCAATGGAGCGAACTGCTCCCCGCCCTCTCTCCCGTGCACGCACTGTCTCTGAATAAGGAAAACACCCAGAATCGCGTGGGCTCCGCCACCGGGAACACGCGTGGGAGTGCTCCTTTTGGATGTGAGCAGGGGTGCCCCAGGCTTGTCCCAGCTGACACCACATGCCCTAGAGGCTTCCCCGCGGGGGTGGGGGTGGGGTTGCTGCGAGAACCCAGGACCCAGCTGAGGACGCAGCCAGAGCCGGCAGACTCGGAAGTCCTGCCCATGCTACCCTCACTACCCACCGCGGAGGCTCCGTGTTGGAGGCCGAGTTCCAGGTCAGAGTTGGGGCAGCTGCGGCGGGCTGCGGGGTCTCAGCCAGGCTCCTGCCTCTCGGGCCGGTCTCTGTCCATGAAGGGGCAGGATCAGATGCTCCCCAGCGCTCTGCAAGGCCCCTCCAGACTGTCACACTGGGCGAGAACACCCGAGGTTGCAAGGTTGACCTGGGACACCGACCGCCATCTGTTCTGTGTCCGAAGGCCGAGTGCGGTATCGCCAATGCTCCTGAGGTGCCCAACCATGGCTATTTATTTCTCCTCTGAGGGAGAGGCAAAGAGACAGTGAGACAGCATCCCCAATAGAGTCCTGATGCCACGATCCACCCCCAGCCTCGTCCAGCCCCAGATCACGGGCACAAACGTGCTCAGTGTATTCAGGGGGGGGTCTCTGGACAAGAACCCAGAACCTTCCCCCCATGGATCAGTGTCTCTGTGCCAACCTCCGTCCCCGGCAGGGCTTTCTAGAGTGTGAGTACCCCCAGGACAGAGCTCCCTGGGGCCGAGGCCTGGTCCCGAGGCAGGAGCAGCTGTACCCCGATGGTCAGCCCACTGCTGCCCTGCACGAAGCTGGGCCAGCCCTGCCGTCTTTCACCCTCCCGTGTGGTGCCTAGCCCAGCGCACCCTCTCTGGACTCACTTTTGAGACTTCTCTGCACCCACAGCTCTCTCTGCGTGTCGTAACTGTGGACGACAGGTGTCCAGCAGGCAGGAGAGTTGGGGGGGGGGGCTCTGGGGCTCCCACATAGCACCGGCCCCCACCCCTCCCCAGGGCTAAGCTGGGTCCAGGGAGCCCAACTGTGTGGCCACAGGCCTGTCCCCAAAGATGTCCGAGCAGAGGAGCCTGCCACCCCACAGGGCAGCTTGCCTCTGCTCCCCAGGCGCTGGCCACACTGGCCATGCCGCTCTTGGGTAACCTCGGCTAATGTTGATGTTGGCACAGACAGAGTCCCCAGGACCAGTTAGGCTGGCTCAGACCCTCCTGGCCAGCGCTTTCACAGGGATTCCCTGTGGTGCCAGTTCAAATGCAAATTCCCAGGGCCCCAGAGGCCCAAGACCAGCATCACTGAGGCAAGGCCAGGGGGTCTGCACTGTAACATACACCCGGGGGTGGGGGCTCACGGCAGACCCAGGAAGCTCAGACTTCCACCCCCACGTCACATCTGCATCTCCTGCTCCCCAATTTACATGTACACTTTGGGGGGGTGTGTGGGAGCAGTGCACTCCCTCACAGGAGTCAGTCCATCTCTGGACAGTTCCAGCAGGGAAGTCCCCCGTCCCTACCGCTGTCCCCTCTCCCCAGGTCCTTCGCCGCTCCCAGAGACCGACTCCAGCCAGCTGTCCAGCACAGCTCCCAGGGCCTAGGAGACAGGTCCCCTCTGTCTCTCTTCTCCTGGTTCAGCCATCTAGGTTTGACCAGGGCTGTGCATAGGGAGGGCTGCCTGCAGGGAACGCAGAGGGGGAGATCAGCGAGCAGGGAGTGGGGACCCCAAGGTCAGGTCTCACCAAACCCAGAGAGACAAGGCAGTTATACAGGAAACCGGGGTGGGGAGTGGGCAGGGAACAGGTGTGGGCCGAGGTCCGGCTCCGGAGGGCACTGGGGCTGAAGGAGCAAGAGGCAGTATGGCTTCTCTCGGGCAGCTCCTGCAAGCCCCAGGTCTCACTGTGTTCGTTAACAAACACTCACTGAGCCAGCTGCCCCTGCTCCACTGTGGGGCTGGCCCAGGTGCCTGCAGCGAGGTCTCTGCACAGCGCTCCCACCCCCTCTCCTCACACTGGGCTCTGCCACTCAGCACCTGGCTCCCTATCCTGCCTTCAATCCCCCGGTTGGTCCCCATTTCCCTCTGAGAACTGGCCCCTCTCTTAGGCCCTCTCTTTTAAGTTTGTTTTTCTTTTTAATTTTTCTTTTTAAAAATTTTATTTAAAAAAAATTTTTTTATTTTCATTATGTTTTTAAACATTCAATCGCTATACATCATTTGGCTTATAAAGATAATTTGTCCAACATGAAATACTTCTCAGACCAGTTGAGAATACTATACATGTTACCGTCCACAGATAATAAAACCATTTCTGTGTCCCACAAATGTCTTGCCTCTCTCTCTCTCTATCTCTCTTTTTTTTTTTTTAGAGGTTTTTGCTATAGAGTGCATGCACTCGCCAGAAAGACAGTGAGAGACAGAGAGATAGAAAGCAAGAAATCACACCCCGGGGGCATGGCCACACCGCAATCCCTTCTCCTCCATTCTCCTCTCAGGATCTTGGGCACGTGCGCACACGTGCCCGGCATGAGTTTAAACCACCGGGTCTGGGACTCGAACTGCAGTCAACTACATTGGAGTCCAGCGACATAGCCATTGTGCCACTGCTGTCCCAACCTCTCTATTTTCTTCTTTGTAATTTCCTTCCCTACACTCCTCCCTTCTCCCACCCTCCTTCCACACTGTTTCCAGCATCCATAACTATTTTCACTGCTTTTATGCCCTCCAGTATTTCCATCTCTACCACAGAGTGTGGACAGTTGGTATAGATGAGGTAAGACACACAATCTCTTTCATAGCCTGGCTTGCTTCACTCAGGAATAAATCTTCCACACTTGACCATTTTCTATAGGATGCCCAGGGTCTTGTTTTTTTTTTTTTTTTTTTTTTTTTTCTTTTTATGGCTGAGTAGTATTCCATGGAGTATATGTGCCACACTTTTTCAATCCATTCATCAGTTTGTGGACATCTGGGTTGGTTCCATGTGTTAGCAATCGTGAAAAATGCCGCAACAAACATCGATGTGCAAGCGCTTTTCCAGCTGAACATTCTCCTGCCAGGCCAGGGTGGTTTAATGGCTCCCTTCATCCTCAGCTTCAAGGAGCCCTGTGATCCGGCCCTGGCCAGTCAGGCCATCATTCCTGTGAGCCACAGTGATTGGTCCAGGGATGAGCACGTGACCTGAGCCTGGCCAACTATTAGGATTACATCATCCCTTCCACCTGTCCATCTGTTACCTTCATCCCTCTGTCTAGCCTTCTTTTTCTCTGGGGCATTATCACTGTCTACTGTCCACATGACCCTCTAAACCACAAGACTTTCCTGTTATTTTCCCTTGGTGGATTCAATATTTGGGGTAGCTGGGAACTTGTAAAAATTTGTCTTTTCCTGGGACCAGCAGGTGGCATGGTGGTTAAGGCACTGGATGCTCCCACATGGCTGACCACGGTTTTGAATCCTGGACCTGGTAGCTTGCTTTCTCACTTTCTCTCTCTCTCTTTCTGTGTGTCTCTCTCTGGTCCAATTAAAATAAATGAACGAATAAATAAAATTAAATAAATAATTCTAAAAAGAAATCTGTCTTTTCCTAATGGAAAAAGGAAAGACTTACTTAATTAGTTAATTATAATTATTCAATCACAGCAAGGAATCTGTCTTTCAGAGGGTCTGTTGTAAATCATCAGAAATGAACATGCAAGGCTGCCCAATGCAAAAGCCCTGGTGATGTTGAAGACACAGCAATGACCCAGACCCCTGTGAGGGAAGGACTGGGTATAAGCTGGTACAGCCAGGTTGTGGCTACCACAGGGCTGCCAAGGTGTAAGAGCGATCTGTGTGTGCTCAGGCAGTCGGTGACTAAGATGGTTCAAGTGGAAGAGTCAGCGGCATCCAGGATTCATTGGAAGTTAGAGTCTTGGATGTGCCAAGTCCAGTGACCAAAAAGATGCCAGAGGGAGTGGAGAGTGAGGATGGTGTATCAGTCATCCACTGCCATGACAATGCTGAGTAACAAATAACCTCTGTCAGAAGAACTACCTGCAAGAGTTTCAACTTGTGTACTGTAGCTGGAACAGAAACTCAAACCTGCCTAGCAGGAAACGTCCCCATGCATGCACACGTGCAAAATCTCGAGAGGAGAATGGCAGAGAAGGGATTACGGTGTGGCCATACCCCTTGGGGGGTGATTTATCTCTGTCTCTTTGTCTCTCTCTGTCTCGCTGGCAAGCACACACACGCCCTATAACAACAGTCTCTCTCTCTCTCTGGGAACAGCAGTTAGCATAATGGCTATGTCGCTGGATTCCCATGTAGCCGACCATGGTTCGAGTCCCAGACCCGGTGACTTAAACTAACGCCGGGTGCGTGTGCGTGCGTGCCCAAGATCCCGAGAGGAGAATGGAGGACAAGGGATTGCTGCATGGCCATCCCCCTGGGGGGTGATTTCTCACTTTCTGTCTCTGTGTCTCTGTCTCTCTGGCGAGCGCATGCGCCCTGTAGCAAAAACCTCTCCAAAAAAAAAAAAAAAGAAAGAAAAAAAGTCTATCTCTCTCCAAATAAATAAACAAACAAACAAGTAAATAAATAACAAAGATGAGGATACACTAACCTCAGACATGGCAGCAGGATGGCAACAGAAAGCTACTGCCCAGGTCGCATGGGCTGGAATCCTTTGACCACCAGCCTGGCTTGGGGGATTTCACCCACCACCCGCCGCCCGTGGAGGCCCGGGCGTATGAGGGGAACGTGCCCAAGGTCACTCATTGCAGCACTGTTGGGAGTAGTGCCGGCTTGGACAGCCTGTCCCCCACCTCTCCCCCAGCCCCAGGAAACTGATGAGATCCTTCCATCTCTACAGCACCAGGAGGAGGAGGCTGTTGACACGCTGATAGGGAAGTAGCTACATGATAGGGAAGTCAAAGGCAGGATGTCAAGATAAAAGAACAAAGAGATCCTTTGAGCTTCATCACCATGTAAAATGTTTGCTCTGCGAAAGTCTCTGTGAAGAAGATAAAGAGATAAGACAGCGACTGGGAGCAAGTATGTGCAAATCCTCTGTGAGACAAAGGACTCGTATCTATAATGGAATATGCAGAAGGTCTGAAGCTCAGGGCCAGCGAATGGAGCAATGGTGATGTTGCTGGACTCCTACAGGGCTGACTGCAGTTTGAGACCCTGTTAGAGTTGTCGTCTTTGGATTTTTCTCTTTCTTTTTTCTTTTAATTTTATTTAACGTTATTTATTTATTTACTTATTTTTTAAAGTTTGACCAGAGAGGGGGAGAGAGAGAGAGAGAGAGAGAGAGAGAGAGAGAGAGAGAGAGAGAAAGCTGCCAGGTGTGGGACTCGAACTGGTATCAGCCATGTGTGAGTCCAGCTCCCTTAAGCACCACACCACCTACCAGCCCCTGGGTCTTTCTCTGTCTCTCTCACTCATGGAAGAAATGAATGAATAAACTTTATATAAAGTACTAATAATACCATGTGTTGATGAAGATGCCAAGCAACTGGAACCTCAGACATAGCTACTGGGTACGGCTGCTCTGGAAAACACATTGGCTGTTTCTTGTACAGTTAAATATACCCTTGCCATGCACTTTGACATTGTGTTTCTGGACATTTGTCCCTGAAAAATGGACAGGTTTATGCAAAAACTTGCATATGAACCTTCATAGTAGCTTTATTTAATTAATTAATTAATTAATTAATTAATTTGGATAGGCTTGTGCTATAGGGCCCATGTGCTCACCAGAGAGACAGAGAGAGACAGAAAGCAAGAAATCACCCCCCCCCAGGGGGGATGGCCACGTCGCAATCCCTTCTCCATTCTCCTCTCGGGATCTTGGGCACGCACGCACACACACCCGGTGTGAGTTTAAGCTGCCGGGTCTGGGACTCGAACCACGGTTGGCTACATGGAGTCCAGCGACATAGCCATTACGCCAACTGCTGGTCCCGTATACTTGCTTTATTTATAATGGCCCTAAAATGGAAACATTCCAAATGTCCTTCAACAGGTGAATGAATAAACAGACCATCACATCCATACCGATAAAATGGAATATTACATGGTCACAAAAAGGAGTGAACTGCCGATATGCACAACTTTGATCTCTAGGGCATTTTGCTGAGCAGAAAATGCTAATCTCTAAAGGTTGCATTCCGCGTGTGATTCCAATTATGTAACACTGTCAAAGTGACATAATTATAGTGATGGAGAACAGATCAGTGGTTGCTAGGGGACGGAGTTGGGGGAGGGTGTGATTATCAAGCCTTACCATGAGCAAGTTTCCTTGTGATGGTCGGGATAGTTTTCTATCCTGGCAGTTATTAAATCGATCCTCACGAGAAAACTTCATAGAACCACACACCGGCTGACAAAAATGAACTAAACTACTGTTCCGTGTAAGAACTGGTGAAATCCAAAAACGGCCTGGTTTTCAACGAATCACTCTGCAGCCATGTCAGTTTCCTGGTTTTGACAACGCACCACGATTATGTAAGATGCTATCACCCGAGGACCTGGAAAAGCTGGGTGAAACGTACACAGGAACTCTCTGAACTATTTTTGCAACTTCTTGTGGGTTGTAAACTATCCCAAGATAAAACCTTAAAAAGTAGCAGTGGCTTGGGTTGCTTTGCTCAATTCAATTTTTTTTACCCCAGTTTGCTCTAGGGCATGTGCGCTCACCAGAGAGAGACAGAGAGAAATACCACCCCCCCCCAAAAAAAAACATGGGGATGGCTACTCCTCAACCCTTTCTCCTCCATTCTCTTCTCTGGGTGTTGGGCACGCATACACATAGGGACCTGGTGTGTTTTTCAAGGTGCAGGTCCAGGATTCGAACTGCAGGCTTGGCCATGTGGGATCCAGTAGCCTTAACCACCACATCACCAGCTGGTCCCTTCAATTCTTTTGTTGGAAAAAAAATATAATAAAATAAAATAAAAAATAAAACAAGGTGAAGCAAGGTGAGGAACGTGTGTGGATAGAATACCATTCGTGTGGAAGATGCATGCTGCAGTAATCTGATCTATGACAGAATAGTTACACAGAATATTTCTGGAAAAGTACAGCAGGAACTGGGACTCTTGGAGTCACACGAGAAGGACCGGTGAGTCAGGGGCCCGGGGGTGAGAAAAGAAGCCCGAGTTTGCCGTTTTCCTCTCGAGACTTCTGAATGTTATACTATGAATGTGTATGACTGTCTTAGTCCATTCTACAATGAATATATTCTTTTGTATTCATTATAGAGTACATGCCTGGACATGTGAGAATGAGAGAGCGAGAGAAAGAGACTGTCCTCCAGCCTGTGGGATCCTGGTCCCTCATGGGCCTGCCTGGCGTGTTTCACATCAAACCAGGTCCGGGATTTGAACCCAAGTCACCACACAGGCCCTGTTTCTCTTGAGCGGTGCATCACTGTTGTGCCAAGGAGCTGGCCCCTGTCTTAGTTCATACTTGCTGCTCTAAGAAAATACCACAGACTGAGTGGCTTACAGACAATGGAAAATGATTTCTGACAGTTCTGGAGGCTGGGTTATCCCAGATCAAGGTATGGGCGGACCTGGTGCCTCCTGAGGACGCCTTCATAGACGGCACCTTCTCGCGTGGTGGAGGGGCAAGCTAGGTCTCTGGGGTCACTTTTATTTATTTATGTATTGACGTATTTATGTATTTATTTATTTTTCATTTGCCAGAGGGCATACACTAACCAATGAGAGACAAAGAGAGTGGGAAAGTGAGAAATCACCCCCCAGGGGGAAGAGCCATAGTGCAATCCCTTCTCCTCCATTCTCCTTTCAGGAGTTTGGGCATGCACGCACACGTGCCTGGCATGTTTTTCAAGTCAACAAATCTGAGACTTGAACTGCGTGGTCAGCCATGCTGTGACCCAGCACCTTCACCACCACACCCCCTGGCTGGATCTCTGAGGTCCCTTTTATGAAGACACTAATTCCAGCCCTAAGAGCCCCACTTTCATTCACCTTCATGATCTGATTACTCCCCAAAGGGCCCTAAAGCTATCCCCTTGGGGTAGGGACATCAGTGTATGTATTTGTTTGGGTTTTAGGTTTTGCTGTGGAGTACGTGTTCTCACTGGAGAGAGACAGAGGGAGGGAAAGTGTGAAATCCCCCCCACCCCAACACACACCTCAGGGAGATGGCCACGCCACAATCCCTTCTCTTCCACTCTCCTCTTGGGATTTTGGGCATGCACGCACATACGCCCAGCATGATTTTCAAGCTGCCAGGTCGGGGACTCAGATCACAGTTGGCATGTAGGAATCTTAGCACTTTGACCACCATGCCACCTGCTGGCCCCAGCAAATGAATTTTGGGCAGACACAAACATTCAGACCATAGCAATAACCTTTTGCAACTTTTTATTTGCATTTTTTAATGCCAGAGGGTGTCTGTGTGTATAAGCGAGAGAGGGAAAGAGAGATACCACCCCGCCGTCTCCTGGAACCTGGTCACACCACAATCCTTTGCCTCCAATTCTCCATTTCATCAGGATCCCTGGCACACGCATGCGCACAGGACCAGCATGTTTTTCAAGCTGACAGGGCCGGGACTCGAACCCTGGTTGACCACGTGGGATCAGCACCTGCTGTGCAGCGATGGCCCACTATGTTATGGGGCTGGTCTTTTTTTATGTAATTTGCTCAAAGCTAAGAATGGGACCAGGAGCAATGACGGATTTGGTGCTGAGCTCTTTGAGGGGCCGTTCCGGGGAAGGACGAAGATCTTCTCGGGCGTCGATGATTTACTAGGCTCGGGAGAAGCTCCGAACACACACATTCCCAAGTACAGCGGGGGGCACCCAGCCCAGGCTGGCAGGCGTCCCTCACCCACACTGCAGTGAGGACAGCGGGCGTCACCCTCACAGCCCCCACGGGCAGGCCCTCCATTAGGCACTTCTCAGGGACTAGCCCCGGTCACCCTCACACTGCGATCACAGCACAATGGGGAGACTGAGGCACAGACACACATCCAATTAGCAGCGCTAGAACCCCCGGGCCTCCGGTCCAGCACCTCCTCGGCCCCAGGCCCGCCCTTCCTCCCACACAACCTGATGGGGAGGTGGAGAGGCCATGTGAGGGTCGAGGTAGGGCCGGGAAGGCCCCAGGCAGTTGCTGGGTGGGGAAGGGCTAGCATTTGGGTGACGTTCTGGGTAGAGCCACAGCTCTGACCTCAGCAGGCGGCTCCGGTCCCCCCATTTCCTTCCCAGAAATGGGGAGCACGGTAGTGTCGCCTCCCCAGACTGCTGCCAGGCTACCACGGGCTCAGGTGGGGGCCCTGTCAAGAATAGCCTGGATGGGGTCAGCAGGTGCATGGTGGTTAAGGGCGCTTAACTCCCACGTGGCTCACCGTGGTTCGAATCCCAGACCTGATGGCTTGCTTTCTCACTTTCTCTCTCTCTCTTCCTCTCTGGTGAAAGAAAGAAGAAAGAAAGAAACAAAGAGAAAAGAAAGAAAGAAACAAACAAAGAGAAAAGAAAGAAAGAAAGAAAGAAAGAAAGAAAGAAAGAAAGAAAGAAAGAAAGGGAAATAAAGGAGGAGAAGAAAGTTAAATAAAATAATTCTAGGGACCAGCAGGTGGTGTGGTGGTTCAGGTGCTGGACACTCCCACATGGCTGATCACGTTTGAGTCCTAAAGCTGTGGCTTGCTTTCTCACTTTCCCTCTCTCACTCTGTGTGTGTGTGTGTGTGTGTGTGTGTGTGTGTGTGTCTGGTCAATTTAAAAAATAAATGAATGAATTAAATACATAAATAATTCTTAAATATAAAATAAAATAAAATAATTCTAAAAACAAACAAAAACCAGCCTGGAACCTACAAGCAGCCCAAGCCTCCATCCGCTGGTGGCAGACCCATGCGTAGAATACTATACAGCAGTGAACAAGAGTGGAGGACAGTTGTGTGCAGTGATGCGTCTCCAAGGGTGAAGAGCTAAAGAAGCCCAAGGGGAAGAAAGAGGACAAATGAATCATTCTGTTCAGCGTGGGAAACCGGGCACGACCAGGGTCTAGATAGCAAGGTCAGCTCCGTGGGCAGGTTTGTGGTTCGAGTGCCAAGACCTAAATACACAGGGCATCTGCTCAGCCATGATGTAAGCCAGCTGAGGGCTGGGCACAGAGCACGGCAGCAGGGCCTGCGAGAGGTGCTGTCTCTCTGTCTCTGTCTCTCTCACTTATGGAAGAAATAAACAATCTTTTAAAAAATATACAGGGACTAGGACAGCAGGTGGTGCAGTGGTTAAGGTACTGAATTCCCACATGGCTGACCACAGTTCAAATCCTAGACCCACCCACCCAGCAGCTTGAAAATCATGCTGGATGTGTGTGTGTGTGCCCAAAATCCACTGAGGAGACTGGAAGAGAAGGGACTGTGGTGTGGCCATTCCCCCGGGGGGTGATTTCTCACTTTCCCTCTCTCTGTCTCTCTTTCCAGTGAGTGCACATGGCAACAACCTTTAAAATAAATAAATAAATAAATAAAACAGGGGACCAGCCCCCTAGCCTGGTGGTTAAGGTAGCCAGATCCCACACGGCTGACTGCATAGATCAAACCCCAGCCGCAGCAGCTTGAAAGAACATGCTAGGCACAGTGTGTGTGCATGCCCACAGGAGAAAGAATTGCAACATAACCATGGAGGATGTTTCTCCTTCTCCATCTCTTTATCTCTCAGTCTCTCTCTCTCTCTCTGGTAAGTGCACAAACCCTCTAGACAATTTTTTTATTTTTTGAAGAGGTTTTTGCTACAGGGTGTGTGCGCTTGCTAGAAAGACAGAGAGAGAGACAGAGAGACAGAAAGCGAGAAATCACCCCCCAGGGGGGATGGTCACGCCGCAATCCCTTCTCCTCCATTCTCCTCTCGGGATCTTGGGCACGCACGCACACGCGCCTGGCGTGAGTTCAAGCCACCGAGTCCGGGACTCGAACCGTGGTCAACTACATGGGAGTTCAGCGACATAGCCATTACACTAATTACTGGTCCCCTGGAAATTTTTTTTTTTTAATGTGAAGCTAGTTGGTGGTGTTGGAAATAGAAATCAGAGCCAATGGTGACCTGCGGGGAGAGGGGGAGGACTTGGGGCCATGATCACACAGGTGTGCCCACCTGGGATGCCCCGTCAGCTGGCCGGGAAGTCCTGGCGGGAGACTAGGTCTTGCTCACCTGGTATGTTGATGTCACTCCGGATCCTGCCTGTAGAGGGCGCTGTGAGGTAGGATGGCCATCTCGTGGGCATTCGGGTGACAGAGGCCACTGCGGATGTGGGGGCATGGCTTTCTGAAGCAGAGCCCCTGACAGAAAGAGCTCCCGCGGGAAAG
This sequence comes from Tupaia tana, assembly GCA_026018925.1. Lineage (NCBI taxonomy): Eukaryota > Metazoa > Chordata > Mammalia > Scandentia > Tupaiidae > Tupaia > Tupaia tana. The sequence goes on along the minus strand of JAKSZU010000022.1, from coordinate 1,792,027 downwards.
TCTCCAGCCCAGCTGAGTGCCCTTTCAGGTGGGAGCCTGCAGCCACACAGACCCCCAGCTGCCACAGCGGGGTGCCCTGCTGAGCCAGGAGGCCAGCGGGGGGTCTCACCAGTGGGAGAGACCGAAAAGTCTATTTCTGTCCTCGCAGCTTTCAGATGGGGCCTACCAGGCCTTCCCCGATCCCCGAGGACAGCCCCATGGTCCTCGCAGCCCTGTGGTCACTCTTATGGGTTATGAGAATCTCACTTTTGGTGCTGGGACATGCAGTCTGGTTTTTGTTTTGTTTTGTTTTGTTTTTTAAGGTTTTTGCCAAAGGGCATGTGCACTCGCTGGAGAGACAGAGACAGTGAGACGGAAAGTGAGAAATCAACCCCCCCAGCCAGGGTGGCCATGCCACAATCCCTTCTCCATTCTCCTGGGATTTGGAGCACAGATACACACACATCGACATGAGTTTCAAGCTACCAGGTCTGGGACTCTAGCCGTGGTCGGTCATGTGAGAGTCCAGTGCCTTAACCTCTCTGCCACCCACTGGGCCCCAGTCTGGTCCATATTAAATCATCATTTGAATTGTAGCCCAGTGGGGCCCTGGGGCCCTGCCAGCTGGGGTCTGATGGTGGGTCCCACAGCCTGTCCCTGGCCTCTCCTGGTTGGGGGAGTGTGGCGGGACAGGAGGGCCCAGCCAGTGCTGACACCCAGGCCTTTAAGCGGGAGCTGCCTCCACTCAGGTGCTCGTTCTCGGGGCCTTGTGTGTTCTTGGGAATCCCCGTCCCCCGGCATGGACACTCCCAAGGCCCCCGGGCACTTCCTTTACTGGATATGCCACCGAGCCTGCCTGGTTGGGGCCACCTCACCCCACGGGCTGCCCTGGCAGGAGGGTGCCTGAGGGTAGTCCCAGCCAGGCCACGTACCAGCCCCTCCTGGCCTTCGACCTGCCCACGCACCGCCACTCTGCGCTCTGCCGTCCCAGCAGCCTCTGGGCCCCCTCAGGCTAGTCCAGGCAGGGCCCCTCAGACTCCAGGGACACTAGGCACCTTCTCAGGAGGGTGAGAGTTGGGGCACGTGGCCCCCAGCCTGCGGCCTCCAGCCTCACCCTGCCCAGCTCCCTCCTGGGTCTGAGGCTGCAGGTGGGGAAGGGCCACATCGAACCTCTCCTTCAGTGGGGACGCTCATCCCCCTTACCCTTGGTGCTGCCCGACCCGTCCGAGGTGAAGCCTTGTCTAACCCACGCCCCTTGGCACTCTAGGAGCATCTCCTGAGAGTCCGTGACCCGGAAGCAGGGCCTTAGAGAGGCAGAGAAACCTGCCCAAGCTTGCAGTCGGGAAGCAGGGGGTCAGGATTCGGGCTCTCTCCTCAAAGCGGCTGACGGGGCAAGAACCGGGGAGATTGAGGCAGGGCCCTTTGGGGTTGTGCTCTCAAAGCATACTGTGTCCCTGGCTGTAGTCAACCCCAGACTCCCGCCACTCCGGGTCAGGTGGGGGGAGGGGTGGCAGGTGGGGGCTTGGGGCTCCCCGGGATGGACGGATCTTTGGCCTCTCTGTAGGAATGACCCGCGTCCTGCTCCCCGCCTCTGCTCCCCCACGTCCTCGTAGTGGCGTGGGATCCTGAGCAGCAGAGAGCTCGAGCCCGAGGAAGCCCTCCAGCCTCAGCTTGTCTGCGTGCATCTGAGCTGGCCCGGACCCAGCCCAGGCTGGGGGAGCTGTGAGGACAGTCGTGGTGTCCTGTGCTAGGACACAGACCCTGGCCAGAATTCCTGGGACCGAATCCAGCCCCACCCACCATTCCCTGGGGTGTCGCCTTAGCTCCCTCATCCGTACAATGGGGCAACTGCAGGCGCAACCTGGCAGGGTCAGTGGAGGACGAAGTTGATTGACAGGCCTACAGGTGAAGTTGATTGACAGGCCTAAGGCTGTCATGAGGGACCGGCATGGTGGGCACGCGGTAGCTAGGAGCTCTCATTGCTACCCTTCAGGAGGGGTCAGGTTCAGGTGTTCACGGCATCCTGACCCGCAGAGTGTGCTCTGGGACCCCACGCCCACCTCCGAGGTGGGGGCTGCCAGCAGTCCTGGTGCAGGGGCGGGGTCTGATAGTTCTAGGACCTTGCGGCCTCCACTGGCTGCCCTGGGCCTCCCTGGGTCCAGCTCCCAGAGCCCTCAACCAGCCAAAGTCCACCCAGCAAGTTAGTGAAGGGTTCAGGCTTGGGGGGATCCAGAGCCTGGGGGTTCAGGGAGGAGACTGGCAGTTGGGGGCAGCTGGAAGGCTGGGGCAGGCAGAAGCCAGCGCAAAGCCTAGCCCCCAAAGCCCCATGCCGCTCTATCTCCGCTGTTTCCTGGGGCAGTCAAGGGGCCTCTCTGCCCTGGGGTCTTCACCCATCAGGGTAGAGTCACTGTGGGGGTCAAAGGAGAGAATCAGGCTTTGTAACTGACGTCTCAATGTTTCTCGGGGGCTGGGGGGTCATCTAGGGCACAGAAATGAACACGATGAAAGTTTGAGAATCACGTGTTGCCCCTGGATTCACCCTGCCAACGAAGAGTCCAAACCCAAGTCACATGGTGAGGCCAGGGAGCCAGGGGGACCCTCAGGGGTCCAGGCTGCTCAGGCTACTGCTCTGATGTGTTCACACAGGCTGTCCTCACGGCTGCTGAGGGGCATGCAGGAGGAAGAGGGGCAGAACACACACACACACGCACGCACACGCACGCATGCACACGGCAGCCATGGTGGGAGTGTGTTAGTCACGCACTTCTAGGACCGTGAAGTGGCTCACGGAGCCAGCTTGTGCTCGATCTATGACTCAGAGACCTGGCTGGGGTTTGACTCATCACTAACTTCAACCCTGGGCTTTGGGAAATCTGCTTCTGGGATTTAGGGAAGGTTTAAAACAGGTAGGAGGTTATAGAAGACACCGTAACAATCCCCAAAGCAGGCTACTGAATTCTCACCTGCTGACGCTCCTCCTCCTCCCCCTGGCTGCCCTTGGGAGTCATTTTCTGAATTCACAATGGAAGGTATCTCTCCCTGGTTGCCTTGCTCTCCCTCCCAGGAGAAGTAACTCCTTGAATTTGGGGTTTATCTTCCCCCTAACGGGGGACCCCAAAAACATGGACGGGCTGGGCAGTGGCGCAGTTAGATGTGTTGCTCTGCAAGGTCGACCCACGTAAGAATGTTCTGGGCTCATGCTGGGAGACCTCCCTGAGTGGTTCTCTCTCTTTGTCTCACTATGGAAAAAAGATAGGAAAAGAAACTTTTTTAATCATTCATGGAAAATGGAATTGAAATATGTCTATTTTGGTGCCAAACATTTGGAATCCATGCGTTTTCCATGAACTTTCTGAAGCCCCCCCCCTCCCATACACACACACACCGTGTTGGCTCACACATATCTGCACCCCAAGCGTCACTGGCTCTGCCTGCTCTCACACCATATAGATATGGGATGGCCTGGGTCACTGCTTAGGCGAGGCTGCTGCACGTGGCACCCGGAGCTCTAGTGCATTCATGTGCCATCCATAAATAGCCACGATTCGGCAAGCCCTTCTCGGGCTGAGGGACTGCCAGGCTGCCACAGTTGCTTGCCTTCTCTGGGCATCTTTCCACTCGTCTCCCAGAGCACATGTGCAGAAGTTGCCCGGGACTGCATGGCCGGGACTTGGGATCAGAGTATCTGCATATTCCTCTGTGAGGTTTGACTGTCTGAGGTGGTAAGGCCTCTTCTCACCCCCATGCTGGGTAGCAGGCATCACGTCCTTCCAGAGATCAAGCCCTCACTTCCTAAATGGAGAAGCTGAGGTTCAGGGAGAAAAGGATCCAGGACTCCAGAGGCAGTGACAAAAAGACTGAAACTTGGTTACCTCTTGCTATGTAACAAACAGCCCCAATGCTCAGGAGCTCAGTTACCTCTTGCTGTGTAACAAACAGTCCCAACGCTCAGCAGCTCAGTTACCTCTTGCCGTGTAACAAACAGTCCCAACGCTCAGGAGCTCAGTTACCTCTTGCCGTGTAACAAACAGTCCCAACTCTCAGGAGCTCAGTTACCTCTTGCTGGGTAACAAACAGTCCCAACGCTCAGGAGCTCAGTTACCTCTTGCTGTGTAACAAACAGTCCCAACTCGCAGGAGCTCAGTTACCTCTTCTGTGTAACAAACAGCCCCAATGCTCAGGAGCTCAGTTACCTCTTGCTGTGTAACAAACAGTCCCAACTCGCAGGAGCTCAGTTACCTCTTCTGTGTAACAAACAGCCCCAATGCTCAGGAGCTCAGTTACCTCTTGTTGTGTAACAAACACTCCCAACGTTCAGCAGCTCAGTTACCTCTTGCTGTGTAACAAACAGTCCCAACTCGCAGGAGCTCAGTTACCTCTTCTGTGTAACAAACAGCCCCAATGCTCAGGAGCTCAGTTACCTCTTGTTGTGTAACAAACAGTCCCAACGCTCAGGAGCTTTAAAAACTCACTTATGTGCCAGCAGGTGGCAGGGTGGTTGAGGCGTTGGGTCCCATATGAGCGACTCGGCAGTTCAAGTCCCAGACCTGGCACCTTGAACAACATGCTGGGGACATGTGCACGAATGCCCAAAATCCTGAGGGGAGATGGAGGAGAAGGAATTGCAGTGTGACCATCCCCCTCTGGGGGTGATTTCTCACTTCCTTTCTCTCTTTTTCTCTTCTGTCTCTCTGCAGTGAGTGGACACACTCTATGGCAAAAATATTAAAAACAAAAAACAAAAGAGAGAGAGAGAGGAGGAAAAAATGTCACTTATTTATTTTCTCCACAAGTCTATAATTCAGGCAGGGTTTAAGGGGAAGGCTGGTCTCTGCTCCAGGTGGTCCCACAAACTTTTATTAATGTAGGTTTCAAGAGGCTCTACATTCGAGGGACCTGCAGTTAGCATAATGGCTATGTCGCTGGACTCCCATGTAGTCCACTGCAGTTTGAGTCCCGGAACCGGTGGCTTAAAACTCATGCTGGGCGCGTGTGCGTGCGCGCCCAAGATCCCGAGAGGGAGGAGAAGGGATTGCGGCGTGACCATACCCCCTGGGGGGTGATTTCTCACTTTCTATCTCTCTGTCTCTCTCTGTCTGGTGAGCGCACGTGCCCTATGGCAAAAACCTCTCCAAAAAAAAAAAAAAAAAAAAAAAAAAAGGCTCTACATTTGGCATATAATTATCTGGCAAAAACAGCCACGTGGCTGCTGAAAATGACCTTCACCCTCTATGAAACAAACACCCAAATGTACCTACATGAACAAGGGCCTGATGCAGAGGCTTCCAAAGTATTAGCTCCAGGGCTAGATCTGTGGGTGTGCTTTATTTGGCCCGAAAGGAGAGATTTTTATGCAAAATGCTTATCAACATTTAAAAATTGGGAGATGGTGCTTTATCAACTCCAGATTTCTGGAAACATCAGATCTGGCGACATTGGACCTGCTTCCTGGAAGCCTTGCAGGCTAGGCAGGCATCCACTGGTTTGCTGCGACCCTGGGCTCCCTGGTGTGTGGTTTTTTTTTTTTTTTTTTTTTTTTTTTTTTTTTTTTTTTTTTTTTTTTTTTTTCTTTTTTTGGAGAGGTTTTTGCTATAGGGTGTGTGCACTCACCAGAAAGACAGAGAGAGACAGAGAGACAGAAAGCGAGAGATCACCCCCCGGGGGGATGGCCACGCTGCAGTCCCTTCTCCATTCTTCTCTCGGGATCTTGGGCATGCACGCACACGCGCCCGGCGTGAGTTTAAGCCACCAGGTCCGGGACTCGAACTGTGGTCGACTACATGGGAGTCCAGCAACATAGCCATTACGCCAACTGCTGGTCCCTCCCTGGCGTTTTGAACCGGCCCCTGTGGGCCCTTGAGTTGGCAAACCCAGGGTCACTAACGGCACTGGGGAACAATCACTCCTCAGTGGTTATTAGTGTAGAAACTCAGCAGAGAAACACATGAGGGACGTTGACATGATGTCCTCGGAAGATGCTTAGCTCTGTGGGATGAATCCCGGAAGGCTTCCCAGAGGAGCTGCCATCTGAGCTGAGTCCTGAAAGACTGGAAGGACTGGTGAAAGTTCAGACCTAAAGAGCTGAGTCTTCAGACAGGCACGTGAGCACTGAGATCAGGAGAGAAGTCAAAGCCCGTTTCCCTGGGCGTCCACTTCAGTTCAGCCCGACGTCCTCATTCCCAGGGGAGCACGAGGAGCAGAGGTTGGGGCTCTGGGTGGGTGGAGATTTGACGGACACCCAATGATGGGAGACCCTCAGCGTACTGCTGGCAGCAGCTGGCTAGACTGGCTCGAATGCCACCATCTTGTGGCTCAGAACATGCTACGCAAAGCCCAAAAGGGGAACAGCAGGTGGCGTAGAGGTTATGTGGTTAGACTCCCACGTGACTAACCACAGTTCGAGTCCTGGACCCGGTGGCTTGAAAATCACACTGGGTGTGTGTATGTGTGTGCATGCCCAAGATCCTGGGGAGAGAATGGAGGAGAGGGGATCATGGCGTGGCCATCCCCCCATGGGATCACTTTCCCTCTCATTGTCTCTCTCTCTCTCTCTATCCCTCCCCAGTGAGTGCATGTGCCCTAAGGCAAACACCCCCCCAAAAAAAAAAAGAAAAAAGAAAGAAAAGAAAGTTGAACATATGACCCGAGAGAGTGGACAGGAGTTCACGGACATCTCGTTTGCCCAGTGCTCTGAGGTGGTGTGGATTGATTGCCCGTGTGGTTAACCAGTGTGGAGAAGGAGCTCCCGGGAAGGGGGCGGGGCGCGTAAGTGTTAATAAGGACCAAAGCTAGAGCTGGCGTGCTCTTGTCTGCATGGGGCCCTGCCTTGGAAACCCTGGGCGTCCTGGGGGTGAGGAGACTGAGCTTCAAGGGAAGGGTAAGGCAGGAAGAGCCTCAAGGGTCACCCCTCCGCAGGGAGGGGTGGAGTGGGCCTCTTTACACGAGGGTTCTGGGCGTCTATAAGGATGTTACGACCCCGGCAGCTCATGGATTCTCAGAGTTGTACAATTATTTTACTCAGTATTATCTTTCCAAGGTTTTTAAAAAATAAAACCAGATGGGCCAGCAGATGGCATAGTGTTTGGGGTGCTGGACACTCCCACATGGTTGACTGTAGTTCGAGTCTCAGACCTGGTGGCTTGCTTTCTCATTTTCCCTCTCTTTCTCTCTCTGATGAATTAAATAATAATAATAATAGTAATAACAACAACAAAAAATAAATAAAAATATATTGATCTATAATAAAATTTGACAAAATAAATTAAAAAATAAAACTAGAGACTCTGGTTCAAAGACTCTACCTGTAGATTTGATATTCTCCAAGGCACACACTTTAAAATTAATTCTTTCTAAGATTTTATGGATTCCTTATGTTGTCTTCTGGACCCAGAGCAGAAGCCAGTGATTTGCAAAAAGCCATGATTTCTGGACGTGCCAACCCCAGAAATGTTTTTTCTTTACATTTAAATTTTAAATTAAGTTTAACACGTAACCTCATTCTCCATAATAGTATTGAAAACCATGGATGTGAAGGGCAGCATTACACGTGCGAATAAAAAAACACTATTTTTCTAAAGATCTATGCACTAAGCTTTGGTAAAGTGGGCCCTGGCACTTGGTCAGGCCCCATCAGCAATTTGGACCCGCATTTCAGAAGCCGACCCCCACAGGACCAGCTCTCTACCCCACCAATTTCTGCAGGGAATAGCAGAGATATGCATTTGCAAGTGGGCAGCAAGGGCCCCCTAGGGCAGGAGTTCTCTGGGCATGAGAACGTGGGGCCTCGGAGGAAGGCTCGGGCAGTCCTGTCGGGGTGGAGGTCACCATCTGCAGCGATTCCGAGGCCCGTCTGAGCAGTCGCTTCTGGAGCCACCAGGGGCTACTATGCAACACCGCCATCTAGTGGCCACAGCGCGAGGCGCGGAGGGAAGGAGTCCAGAGAGAGTGCAGTTCCCTGTGGGAGACAGGAGGAAGACGCGAGACCGAGAAGCGAAAACGTATGGCACCAAATCAGGTCCTGGCGACGTTCAGCCATGGGGACATTACGGGACACCTTCTTACGGAATAGTATCCAGACATTGCCAAGGACATGATGGAGATACATTGCGGATCAGCTGCCAGTGGCACAGCAGTAACGCACGCTCTGTGATGCTGAAGCCACATCGTGTCCAGGGTTTGCGTCCTGAGGCCTCTCTGTATTTGCAGGCCGTGTGCGCATGCCTGAGACCCAAGCCCGCTGAGGCTGGGGGTAGATTGCAGTGCAAAGACCCTGCGGGGAATGCCTTTCGCTTTCTCTTTCTTACTGTCTCATGGGAAAAATTAATAAAGTTTAAATATACACGCACGCGTGTGCATGATGGTTCATCAAAAAGTTCATGTAGGGACCAGCAGATGGTGTAATAGCTATGTGGCTAGACTTCCATGTAGTCCACCATGGATTGAGTCCCGGACCCGGTGGCTTAAACTCACACCGGGTGCGTGTGTGTGCGTGCCCAAGATCCTGAGAGGAGAATGGAGGAGAAGGGATTGCAGCGTGACCATCCCCCCTGGGGGTGATTTCTCACTTTCTGTCTCTATGTCTCTCTCTGTCTTTCTGGCAAGCACACGTGACCTATTGCAAAAACCTCCAAAAAAAAAGTTCATGGAAATGTGTCATGCGTAAGCTGGGTAGGGATTTAAATTTGAGGGCATAAAAATAAAGTCATACTTTCATTCTCCACGAACTTTTGGATGTGTTCCCATCTCGAGGGAGTGCCTCGACTTCCCTTCTTCCCCGTGGCCGAGAATGCACCCCATCTATACTGGTTGCTCAAGCCCAAATGCCAGAAGTCACTCACCCCCACCCTCCACCCTGTCCCTCCCACCATGCATCCCCAACTCCATCAGCTCGGCATCCACACCCCACCCACGATGTCCCTGTCCATGGCCTCCACCTTCTGCCAAGATCACCTCTCCCTGTGTGACCGTGCGGACCCCCCAAAGTTCCAATCTGCCCTCTGCATTCTCCACTCCACAGCCCAGAGAGCTTTCCCATGTTGGCATGATCAGCAGCTTCCCTGCTTAAAGTCCTCCAAGGGCAGGATCAGCAGATCATGTAATGGTTATGTCGTTGGACTCCCACGTAGTTGACTGCAGTTCGAGTCCCAGACCTGGGGATTAGAAAACTTAAAACTCATGCTGGGCACATGTAGGTGCATGCCCAAAATCCTGGGAGGAGAATGGAGAAGAGATTGCGGCATGGCCATCTCCCAGGGGGATGATGCCACAATTTCTGTCTCCCTGTCTAGCACAGCGAGTGCACATACCCTATAGCAAAACTCTCTCTTAAAAAAAAAAAATCCTCTGGGCCAACAGGTGGTGTGGTGGTTAAGGGTGCTGGACTCCCAAATGGCCCACTGTGGATCAAGTCCCGGACCAGGTGGCTTGCTTTCTCACTTTCCCTCCCTCTCTCTCTCTCTCACTCTGCCCCTTTCTGGTCAAATTAAAAATAAATGAATATAGATAAATAAGTTAAATAAAATAATTCTTTAGAAATAATCCTCTGATGGCTTCCCATCTCAGATGAATGCCAGCCTCCTCGCTGCGGCCTTCAGCTACTCTCCGCCCACGGGCCTGGCCCTCTTCCCACACTCCCTCCTGCCCCTGAGCTCCCATAGTTCTTGGAACCTGGAGCTTCCAACCCCTGCCCCGGGCACTCCCATGCCCTGAAGTGCTCCCGGGCTTCCCCGCCTCTGCCCATTCCTTCTCAAACCTGGACATGACGGATGTCTCACCTCCCCAGAGCAGTCTCTGTGGGAAGAGCAGGATTCATCTCTGTGTTTTCCGATTCGTTGGGGAACAAGTATTATTTTGATCTGTCGATGGAAGAAATAGCCAACTGTAAAATTAATAATTAATCATTTAATGCGGTTTATTTCCAAACCAACTGTGAGTGACGTAGGCCGGAGAAGAGGCATACATGCCTTTTCTCAGGGTGATCATGTACAGGGGTTCCTTTTATTTGTTTTTGAGATTGACAGACAACACTTAGTGAAAAAGATTTTCTATTGGTCTGGCCCAAAAAGGCGGGACATGTAGAAGCAGGGGTTCTAGGTTGTAGGTTATAGGTGGGTCCACAATTCTTAGGTCGGTGATTGGAAGGGAAGATCTGTGTCTTGGGAAGAGATCAGTTAAAGAAAGGCTTAATCTACATCTCAAGGAAAGGGAGTTCTGTGTCTTGGGAAGAGATAAGCAAAAGAGTATACTGTAATCGGTTGAAATACACATCTCCCTTTTTTTTTTTTTTTTTTTTTTTTGAGAGGTTTTCGCTATAGGGCGCATGCGCTCGCCAGACAGAGAGAGACATAGAGACAGAAAGCGAGAAATCATTCCCCAGGGGGGATGGCCACGCGCAATCCCTTCTCCTCCATTCTTCTCTCGGGATCTTGGGCACGCATGCACACGCATCCGACGTGAGTTTTAAGCCACCGGGTCCGGGACGCGAACCGCGGTCAACTACGTGGGAGTCCAGTGACATAGCCATTACGCTAACTGCTGGTTCCCTGAAATATACATCTCAAAGATACTATGCCAGGGACAGGAGATAGGGAGAATCCTACTAATAGAAAATAAATGGTCTGTTAATGTTTGTGGGCATGACTTCCCCAGTCCCCTTTTGAAAAGATTTTGGAAAATAGGAAAAGGAGTCAGACTTCTGTCCACAGATCATATCATTATTTTCATTTTAAAATCAAATCAAATGCATAAACCACTGACTCCTGGTGAGTTCACAGAAGGCGGAGGTCTGTGTGGGATGGAAGGCCAGGGAAGGCATTCCGGGAGAGGAGGTACTCGAAGGAGGGGAAGCAGGAAGCTTGGAGGGAAGTGAACATTCCAGAAAGGGGTGGGCGGTATGTGAACAAAGGCCTGGGGCAGGCAGGGCAGCTGGCCCAGGTGGTCCGTGGTGGTTTTGCCTGTCAATATCCTTACTTCTGGGGTGTCACCTCTGTCCTTCCTACAGTCTCTTGCGTTTCCATTGGGGCTGATTCTAAATATGGTGATGGGAACTGATCTGGGCCAATAGGAGACTTCCCTGAGATTTTTGTCTCATCTACTGAAAAGTGTTATCTGTCCACAGGTGTTACCAAGCTGGGAGATATGAGCTCAGGATTTTTTTTGGAGAGATTTTTGCTATAGGGCGACAGAGAGACAAAAAGAAAAAAATTCCCCCCCCCCCCAGGGGAGTGGCCACACAACAATCCCTTCTCCTCCATTTTCCTCTAGGGATTTTAGACATGCACACACATATGCTCTGTGTGTTTCAAGCCACTGGGTCTAGGACTCAAACCATGGTCAACCATGTGGGAGTCCAGCACCTTAACCACTATGCCACCTCCTGGTCCCAAGCCCAGTCTCTTTTTCTTTGCCACCATGAAGGAAGAGTTTGCCTGAAAACAAAGCCTGAGCAAGAAGCAGCAGAGCCAAAGATGGATAGAGTCGTCTTCCTAGTGATGATGTTTGAGCACCTGGATCCAGCCACACCTGAAACCATTTCCCCCAGACTTTTTTTTAATTATTATTATTTCTTTCATGACACCCAGAGAGCAAGAAAAGGAGAGGGAAAGAGAACTCCTGAGCAGAATCTCGTCATGTCATGATCTCTTTCCCACCACTCTCCGGCTAAGCAGGACCTTGTCCTGGGCATGTTTTAAGTCGACCAGGGGTTCAAAGCTTCAGTAGGCCCCGTGACTTCCAGCACTGCAGATCAGTACATGATGGCCTGAGCCCCCGAAGCTGGGCCCCCTCGGTCTTTTAGATCTGTAGACCAAAACAATAGTCTCTTTTTGGGGAGAGACCAGTTTGCCACCAGCCACCCGATGATTCTGAGCTTCCGGTTTCTGTTGGGCTGAGACGGAGACTTGCGAGGGAAGCTGGTGAGGGAAGTCTGAGCAGAGGCAGAAACAGCCAGAGGCGTGGCCGTGTCCCGGAGGCAAGGCCTGTCTCCCTGTGGACCGAGCCATCTCATGTGGGAATTGGCGAGGCTGAGTCTCTGAGCCAAACCAGAAATCCGAAACAAAGATAGGCCCTCTCCCCGCTACCCACAAGCCGCACTCTCCTCACCGATCCAGAAAGCCTTTGAAAGGAGACCCAGGGACAGAAAGGGCCTGGGGCAGCTTCTGTTCTTGGCTTCCTGGGCCTCTGGACAGAAACCTCAGTCTTCCCAGGCCCCGTTGGGAAGGCCAGAATCCACAAGACAACCGTCTGGGGTTGGGCGAGGGGGGGTGGTCAGCTGATGCATTTTCCACGGCTCTTGCCCCTCTCCTTGTACGTGGCCCGATGCTCCCAAGGGCCTTTGGTCCCTGGCAGGGGTTGTCGTGGGGTGGAAGAGAGCGACTTCAGCCCAGAATCTAGTCCCTCCTAAGAGCTGCACGCGGGTGTGGCGAGTGGGGCAGGCCCAGAGCCCCAGAGGACATGCCTGGGCTGTGTACCCTCCCATGATGGCAGCTATGTGCAGCACAGGGTTATAAATGCAGCCAGCGGGACTCCATCTTGGAGGAGCGACTCCATTACAAACTGTTAAATTCCTCTGACTAAAAACCTACCGTTTCCTCTTTTGCCTAAGAGTAAATAGAGTGATTAACGCTCCTATTGTCTTTAAACACGGCCTTAAAATACAATCTCCAGTCACTGGACCTTGCCTGGAGCCATGAAGACCGTTGAGATGCCATTGTGTTGAGGCAGGGGCCCATAGACCCTTAGGAATGATTAACCTGCTTACCTGCTGTCCCACCTCTGTAACGCGCTTTTGCTTTTTTAAGATCTGTAAGCTCTACCCCCTACCCTTCCAAGCCCGCCACACCTTGTCCTTGTGATCATCACGTCATTAGGGGGAAAATGTGTCATCTTTGCCTTGATAAGCACCCTCCTTTCACTCGGGGCTGGGTTTTTTTTTTTTTTTTTTTTTTTTTTTTTTTTTTTTTTTTTTTTTTTTTTTTTTGCTATAGGGCGTGTGTGCTCGCCAGACAGACAGAGAGAGACAGAGAGACAGAAAGTGAGAAATAACCCCCCAGGGGAGATGGCCACGCTGCAATCCCTTCTCCTCCATTCTCCTCTCGGGATCTTGGGCACGCACGCACACGCGCCCGGTGTGAGTTTAAGCCACCGGTCCTGGACTCGAACCGCGGTCGACTACGTGGGAGTCCAGCGACATAGCCATTACGATAACTGCTGGTCCTGAGGGACATAGGTTTTGAGAGACACGAGTCCCCCATATGCCGCCGGCTTAATCAATAAACTCCGATACATTTGGCTATGTCTGGATGTCCTGTTATCTCTCTCTGAGGAGACTCTAACAGTATAAAAGGTACTGGTGGGCCAGCAGGTGACGTTGAGTTTGGATCCCACATGACCAGGTGCGTGGTTCGAGTCCTGGATCTACTGCCTTGAAAATTATGCCAGAGGTGTGTGTGTGTGTGTGTGTGTGTGTGTGCGTGCGCACACGTGCCCAAGACCCCAAGAAGAGAACAAAGGAGAAGGGATTGCAGCATGGCCATTCTCCCTGAGGGATGATTTCTCATTGTTGTCCCTCACTCTGTTTCGGGGGAGTGCATGCACCCTATAGAAGAAAAAAAAAAGGCACTGGTTTCCATTAAGAAAACTGACCTCAGGGAACCAGTGATTGGCGTAATGGCTATGTCGCTAGACTCCCATGTAGATGACCGCAGTTCGAGTCCCGGACCCGGTGACTTAAACTCACGCCAGGCGCGTGTGCGTGCGTGCCCAAGATCCTGAGAGGAGAATGGAGGAGAAGGGATTGCAGCGTGGCCATCCCCCCTGGGGGGTGATTTCTTGCTTTCTGTCTCTCTGTCTTTCTGGTGATTACACACGTCCTATAGCAAAACCTCTCAAAAAAATAAAAAAATAAAAAAAAAGAAAAGAAAAAAAAAGAAAAGAAAGGAAAGGAAGAACACTGACTCCCAAGTCCTTGCTAGGAGTGAGCAGAGTGCCAGTGCACAAGGACCACAGGGTTTTCAGACTTTGGCAGTGAAGCGGGAGCTCCTCCATGCTGAACACCTCTCTAATAACCGGAAACTCCCCGCCCTAAGGTGTTTTTAGTGAGGTCAGCGGGAAGACCATTAAGACCCCATTGTGTTTAAGCAGGGATGGAACATACCTTTAGGGATGATTAGCCTGCTTGTTTCGCTTCTGTCATTGACTTTTGCTCTTACGTGGTAAAACCCTACCCTGCCCTTTCAAGCCCACTGCTCTTTTTCTCTTTGTTGTTGTGACTGCTCTGTCAACCCAGAAGAGTGTGCTTCTTGCCTTCATAAGCACCCTCACCTTGCATTTGGGGCTGCGGGTTTTTTTTTTTTTTTTTTTGGAGAGGTTTTCACTATAGGGCGCGTGCGCTCGCCAGACAGACAGAGAGAGACAGAGAGACAGAAAGCGAGAAATCACCCCCCAGAGGGGATGGTCACGTAGCAATCCCTTCTCCTCCAGTCTCCTCTCGGGATCTTGGGCACGCACGCACACGCGCCCGGCGTGAGTTTTAAGCCACCGGGTCTGGGACGCGAACTGTGGTCGACTACGTGGGAGTCCAGCGACATAGCCATTACGCTAACTGCTGGTTCCCAAGGGGCTGCGGGGTTTTGAGAGACATGAATGAGTGCCCCCCCATGCTGCTGGCTTAATCAATAAACTCTATTAAATTTGGCTGTGTCTGCATGTCCTCTTATTTCTTGCTTATTAGACAAGTGTCAATGACTTTGGGGGTGTCCCCCCACTCCAGCCTCCTGCAGCCGTCTCACTGACTCCCTCTGCAGCTCTGTCCAGCCATGGAGCACTTTCCGGCTCTCTGGGCTGCAGCTAGAGACAGGAGTTGAAACCAGTAGATTTTAAATCTGAAATCAGTAGTTGTGAAAATGTGACACTTGGGGACCAGCAGTTGGCGTAATGGCTATGCCGCTGGACTCCCATATAGTCGACCGTGGTTTGAAGCCCAGACCCGCTGGCTTAAACTCACGCCGGGCGCGTGTGCGTGCGTGCCCAAGATCCCGAGAGGAGAATGGAGGAGAAGGGATTGCGGCGTGACCATCCCCCCTGGGGGGTGATTTCTCACTTTCTGTCTCTCTGTCTCTCTCTGTCTGTCTGGTGAGCGCACCCGCCCTATGGCAAAAACTTCTCAAAAAAAAAATTAAAGAAAAAAGTGACACTTGTTCATGATCAGAACTCTCAGAAAAAGGGAGGGACGTGTACACAGCATGTGTACTCTGGGCTGAGGGATGATTCGTGTCTCAGGCAGGACAGAGTGGGGTGGCTCAAGATTTCATCACGATGCTCAAAATAGCATACCATTTAGAACTTATGGACTGTTTATTTCTGGAATTTTCCATGTAATATTTTCAGGCTGCAGCTGGCCAGGGGTTACTGCAGGAAGTGAAAGTATGAGGAAGGTCTTCTTATTTTTCTAATTTACCAGAGGGGGTGTGCGCTCCCCAGAGAGAGAGCAAGGAGTGAAGACCCACCCACCCCATGGGGCGTGGTCACCCCATCCCTTCTCTTCCATTTCTCCCTCCTGTTGTGATGTTGGACATGCATACACACATGCCAGGCATGTTTCTCAAGCCATTGGGCCTTGGATTCGAATCGTGCAGTTGATTGTGTAGGATCTGGCTCCCTCAACCACCAGGCCCCAGGCTGACCTTAGCTGGTCTTTCTAATACACTCTACTCAATATCTGCATGGGGGAAATCGAAAGTACCTCGTGTCATCCACAGAGATGAGTTTGAGATGGCTTACAGATCCGAAATAAAACCATGGCTGTAACAGAAAATAATAGGAGACTCGGGACCCAGCAGTTGACGTCATGGCTATGTTGCTGGACTCCTATGTAGTCAACCGTGGTTCGAGTCCTGGACCTGGTGGTTTAAACACACTGGGTAC
This sequence comes from Tupaia tana, assembly GCA_026018925.1. NCBI lineage: Eukaryota > Metazoa > Chordata > Mammalia > Scandentia > Tupaiidae > Tupaia > Tupaia tana. Next base: position 1,776,127 of record JAKSZU010000022.1, on the reverse strand, counting down.
ATGTGTGTGCGTGCTCAAGATCCTGAGAGGAGAATGGAGGAGACAGGATTGTGGCATGGCCATCCTCCCTGGGGGGTGATTTCTTGCTTTCTGTCTCTGTCTCTCTCTTTCTGGAGAGCACACGTGCCCTATAGCAAAAACCTCTACCCCTCAAAGATATAGAAAATAATAGAAGACTATCTTCATGACCCTAGGGCAGACAAAACTTTCTACAACAGTAAAAAGATAAGAGGAGGTGTTTAAAGTACAACTACGAAAAAGAACTCATATATACAGAATGTATGGGGACCTTTTATAAGTCAGTAAGAAAAACAACAGACATCTCAATTTTTAAAATGGGCCAGCAGGTGGCGTAGTGGTTGTGGCACTGGACTCCTACATGGCCGACCGTGGTAGAGTCCAGATCTGGCAGCTTGAAACTCACGCCGGGCGCGTGTGCGTGCGTGCCCAAGGTCCCGGGAGGAGGATGGAGGAGAAGGGATTGCAGCATTACCATCTCCCTGGGGGGGTGATTTCTCACTTTCCCTTTCACTGTCTCTTTGTCTCTTCAGCAAGCGCACACACCCTATAGCAAAAATCTCTTTAAAAGAAAGAAATAACAGGGCAAAGATCATGACTAGACACTGCTGGCACAGGAGACCACAGCCAGTGCCAATAAGCACGAGCGTCATTAGTCGCCATTGCTCCATCATTACGGAAACACAGACTAAAATCACGGGAAGATGCCGCTGGCACGCTCCTCACTGAGATGGCCGTGGATTGTCGCAGACTCGAGGGCTCACTGCCATCTGCAGGTGGCCTCAGCTATCAGGGCCTCTGAGGGCTGTCTCAGCCCCCAGAGTCACCAGGGCCACTGTGAGGCCATGCACCTGCTGGGCAGTCCGCACCTGAGCATCAGGAGACAGGCGAGGCTGTGTCCTCTACACCGGGCGTGGGCTGTCCCCTGGGTGGTGCTCACCAGGTGGCCGCATGCTGTCTGGGCCTCCCTGGGCCTGGGTCCCTCTGCCCGTCCTCCACCTGCTTCTTCTAATCACGGTGCGGATCCCTAATGCACATCTCACCACCCAGACTCCAGACTCTGCCTCTGCAGAAACCAGCCTGCAGCTGGGAGGACGCGGATGTGGAACTGCCGGAACCCTCAACTGCCGCTGCTCACGTGGTCGTCGCTGACCACCCTGCAAACGTGGTGGGCAGCATCTACTCACGCCAACGTGCACAAGCCCCTGTGACCCAGGGGATTCTCTGGGTAGAACCCAGCGGACATCGGTGCTTCCGTCTTGTTCTCAGGAACTTTCTCATGGGCGCCCCAACCTGGCCCGTGGCTGGACGTCCATCCACAGCAGAATGAATCCATACGAGGGGTAGGTTCGTGCGGTGCGTGCGACCTGTGTATCACACATAGAAATCGATGGGCGCAGAAGCTGCTGCTAAAGACGGCGTGGCAGGTTGTCCCACAGGCACTGGCTGAGGGGAGCCCGCCACGCCGCGGGGTCCCGTGGAGGTGATGCTCAGAACCAGGCCTGGACTGTGACAGCAGGCAGAGTGATGGCCACATGGAGACAGAGGTGGGTGGTGGGTGGGGGGGATTGCTGGGGAGTCGGCCGCGTCTGGGGTGGTTGCATGCAGGCATCTGCATGCAAACCTTGCCCAAGCTCTACAGTTCAGGTTCCTGCACTTTACTGAATTTCACACCTTGTTAAAAAGTTCGTAAAGAGGGACCAGCAGGTGGCATGGTGGTTAAGGTGCTGGATACGCCCCCATGGCCACCCATGGTTCAAGTCCCGGACCTGGTTGCTTGCTTTCTCACTTTCCCTTTCTCTCTCTCTGTCTCTATGTTTGTGTGTGTGTGTGTGTGTGTGTGTGTGTGTGTCTTTCTGGTCAAATTAAAATAAATGAATGCATACATAAAATTAAATAATTATTTTTTTAAAAGTTAGTAAAGAAAAGGTGAGAAGTCCCAAGCCTTCATAATGACCCACATGGCTGGAACATATGTTGTGTTCCTGGCCCAGTCCTTTCTATGTATCCATCACACACACACGTGCACACAGCAACACACACCAAACACACACAACTCATAGGCACACACAGACCCACTAACGCACACATGCGCTCCAGCTCTCCGGCACAGGAGGAGTTCAGGCTCAGAGAAGACAGGGAGCCTGGGTGAGCTCAGGAGTCTCCGTCCTCTGCAGAGTGGGAGTGAGACGGGTCCCCACTCCCCGAGATGGAAGGGCGCGCGCGCACACACACACACACACACACACACACACAGCGTTTGGCGCTGGGCCCGGTGCGCTCAGCGCTCTCTGGGCACAGGACTAATGGTTCCAGCTGGGTCCCACTGAGAGAGGACATGCCCAAGGAGCACAGTGCTGTGGGGGCGCAGGCAAAAGACCCACAGGGCGTGTGGGCCCGGGGCGAGGAGCGGCTGGATAGGGCTGTCGGCATTCGCCTCGCACATCTCAGTCTGCAAATCCCTCTGAGCCTGTGACGCATCCGTTCCTCCTCCGCGGGCCAGGACAGCCGTGCTACCTCCGTCTAAGGGGGACGCCGAGGCTCGCCTTGTGTGTTGGCGGGGAGGGGTGACACATCAGTTCTTGTCCTGCGCTTTTGCAAAGAAAGAAACACTGTGATTTGTTTCAGGATTGGTGGGTTGGGAGCTCAGAGAAGCCACAAATCACCAAGAATGAGGTCTAGCTGGGTGAGGTGCCCATGCTGTCGCACAGAGACGGCAAACAGGCAGTCCCAGGGCACGCAGCGACTTAGTGGTGGGACCAAGACCTGCTCTAAAATAAGGTTTATTTATTTATTTTTACTTTTTGAGAGACAAAGACCAAGAGACGGAAAGCGAGAAATTACTCCCCAGGGGGGATGGCTACATCGCGATCCCTTCTCCTTCATTCTTCTCTTCGGATTCTGGGCCTGCAGACACATACACCCCTCCCGAGTTTCAAGCCACCAGGTCTGGGACTCAAAGCACCAGGTCCGGGATTCAAGCCTTCAAGTCCGGACTCAAACCGCGATCAACCATGTGGGAGTCCAGAGCCTTAACTACTACACCACTTGCTGGCCCTAAAAAGAAGATGTTTAACTCCATATCTAAGATGGGCCACTGATGAAGCAGCATAGGACGAAGGCGGGGTGTAAGGAGATGTTAAAACCAGCTAGTCTTCCTCCCCGGTTATCAAAGACAACCTCCCTGTAGCCTAGAACCTGGACGCAGCTCCCATGAGGACAGAGACCTAGTTTTGGCCTTCTTTTTTTTTTGGAGAGGTTTTTGCTATAGGGTGGGTGCGCTCGCCAGACAGATAGAGAGAGACAGAGAGACAGAAAGTGAGAAATCACCCCCCAGGGGGATGGCCACGCTGCAATTCCTTCTCATCCATTCTCCTCTCGGGAACTTGGGCACGCACACACATGCGCCCGGCGTTAGTTTAAGCCACCGGATCCAGGACTTGAACCGCAGTCGACCACATGGGAGTCCAGCGACATAGCCATTATGCCAACTGCTGGTCCCTGGCCTCCTTTCTTTCTTTTTTTTTCTTTGGAGAGGTTTTTGTTATAGGGCGTGTGTGCTCGCCAGAAAGACAGAGAGAGAGACATAGAGACAGGCAGCGAGAAATCACCTCCCAGGGGGGATGGCCACGCCACAATCCCTTCTCCTCCATTCTCCTCTCGGGATCTTGGGCACACACACACGTGCCCGGCGTAAGTTTTAAGCCACCAGGTCTGGGACTTGAACCGCGGTCGACTACGTGGGAGTCTAGTGACATAGCCATTACGCTAACTGCTGGTCCCTGCTGGCCTCCTTTGTTAAAGGGCTCCCAGAGATGTAAACAGGAACCACATTCAAGATCTCCAGGACACTCAGAATGGCCGCCTCGCTGGGGAGCTGGAAGAGACCTCCACTTGTTTATTGTGTTTGTCTGTCCCACCCTCAGGTACAGACAAACACGTCCCCAGAGGTCTAGGGCTTCCCACCAAGCTCCCTGAGAACAAGAGGGAAGAGCCCCAGATCTCGGGGCTGGAGTCAGGCAGGCATCAGTCCCCAGAGGCCCGTGGGCCGCTTCTACGGGTTTAAGCACCATGCAGACTCCAGAACGCCCAGCCAACCTGGACACCAAGCCATGGCCAGCATGCGGTCAGGGCTGTCCTCAGAGAAAACTGTCTCGCCAGTGGACGAGAGACGCCTGGTGGAATCCAGACTCCGTTCCGCCCTGAAGTCTTAGACCCGCTGCTGATAGGATGACTGGGGGTTACCCCACTCGTGGAGACCCTGGGCCTTCTGGCTGTCCGGAAGGAAGGCAGGAGGAGGAGGATCTGGTCACTCGGCCCCGTCCAGGGACTGGTGGTGGATTGTGTAACGGGCACTCGGCACGCCCACTGGGCATCTGCACCAGCCCCAAGCGGCCCTCAGCGCGCACTCCTGCCGGCGAGCTCCCTTTCCAGATGCATCTGGGCCTGCGTGCTGACCGAGCCTTCTCTCTGTGCTTCGCCCAGCACACGGGTACACAGGGCGTCCCTCCATTTAGACCCAGTGCCCGGCTGTCTCTGTGCAGTGGAACGGCACAGCTCCCCGCTGACGTGGGCCACACCCCTTCGTGTTCCTTCCAAGCCTCTCAACCAGGACCGGGTAGGGAGGCTCAGGGTGGAGCCACGGGTGGGAAGTCCAATTTCAGGGCCACACTGTGGGGTCTGGCCGAGTCCCCATCACATCAGCAGGACAGAGCAGACCAGAGCAGCAGGCCCAGGTCTCTGTTCTAGCCTCCCCTCTTCCTACAGACCACAACACTCAGTCCTGAGGCCCCGCCCTGACGACCTTTGCCTTAACCCCCAAAGCTCCACCTCACCCCCGCCTCCTCAGATTGCGTTTCACCCTCTTAATCCCATCACAACCAAATCTCAGCATATGAATCTGGGGCCACCCATCACCACAGCCCCACTCAGTGACCCTGTGACCCAGGCCTGCTGGGACAGGCGTGTGAGACCAGGGGACGCAATGAGCCCAGCAGGCCTCTGCCCCCCAGCCACACTTGGTCCTCACAGTGAGGCTGATATGCAAAGAAGAGATGTCCCCACAGCTTTGGGGACATTTTTTTTTTTATTTTTCTATTTAAAAAAAATTATTTTATTCAACTTTACTTACTTATTTTTTTAAGTTGACCAGGGAGGGACAGAGAAAGAGAAAGTTAGAAAGCAAGTCACCAGGTCTAGGACTTGAACCGTGGTCAGCCATGTGGGAGTCTAGCGTCCTTAGCCACCGCGCCGCCTGCCAGCCCTGTGGGGACACTCTTAGGGTTTCTGAGAAAGATGTACACCCTGAAGTCAGCACGAGGAACCAGGTGTTCACTGGAGACAGGTGACACTGGGACTTGAGGAATCAGGGCTGAGCACGGAGTCTCACGGTCACTAGAGGGCCCGGGGGTGAGGGCTGGGAGCTGGGCAGGAGGGTAATGGCCGCCTCGCAGGGCCAGACACAGCAATCATCTCTCTGTCTCGTTCCCTGGGTCTCTGCCTACCTGTCTCTTGGTGTCTCTGTGTCTGCCTCTGGGTCCTGCCCTTTGTCCTCATTGGTCTCCCTCAGCCTTCCTCTCTCTCCCTCTCCTTCCTCTCTGTCCCCGGTCACTTGCCCCCTGGCTGCCTGTCCCTGGAGCTCTGCCTGCTGCTGCAGGCCCGGCCTCTGCGCTCCATCCTGGCCCCTTCTGGCTGCAGAATTCTGCCTCTAAAGGGGGCAGGAAAAATGAGGACACTCAACCCCAGAATCTCACCTCCAGAAAATCCGAAGCAACCTCAGAGAGAATCCAGTTCAACTTTGTTTTTATTTTAAAAATAAAGACACAATTCACGGTGTGGAAAGCAGACACCTTCACCACACAGCGTGGAGGCTTCCCCATGCACGCATGCCTGTAACTCCCACCAGGTCAGGATATTCAAGTCCAGCGTCTCAGAGAGGTCCTCGCGTGCCTTCCCAGCCAGCTCCGCCTCCCCTGAGGCAGCCGCTGATGGGAATCCTCTCCCTGTGGTTTCATTAACGCTGGAGGCTTTACGTCGATGGAGCCGCCGGGCCTGCAGTCCTGTGACTCTGGCTCCGTGTTGGGCGCCATGTCTGCGAGATTCAGCCAGCTGTCGGGTGTGTTGGTAGCATCTCTGTCAGCTCAAGCTGCCACAACAGAACCCCGAGACTCGGTATCACGATAGATTTTCTCACAGCTCCAGGGTCCCAGACCGAGGTCCCGATGGGTGTGGTTTCTAGTGAGGGCTCTTGAGATGGCTTTCAGGTGACCACGTCTAGCTGTCCTCACACGGCCTTCCCACAGTGTGTGCCTGGGTAGAGCGGGACGAGAACACGAGAGCGTGCCTGCAAGCACTTCCTGGCTTTCTTCTTCTTCTATTTTTTTTGGAGAGGTTTTTGCTATAGGGTGCGTGCGCTCGCCAGACAGACAGAGAGAGACAGAGAGACAGAAAGCGAGAAATCACCCCCCAGGGGGGATGGTCACGCCGCAATCCCTTCTCCTCTAATCTCCTCTCGGGATCTTGGGCACGCATGCACACACGCCCGGTGTGAGTTTAAGCCACCGGGTCCGAGACTCGAACCGCGGTCGACTACGTGGGAGTCCAGCGACATAGCCATTACGCTAACTGCTGGCCCCTCCTGGCTTTCTTCTTACAAGGACACCACTCTTCCTGCACTAGGACCCCACCTTAAGACCTCATTGAACCCTAACTACTTCTTCAGAGACCCCGTCTCAGAATACAGACACATTGGGGGCTAGCACGTCAACACCCACATTCGGGGTGGACGCAGACTTTCAGCCTGTACCCAGCGCTTTGTCCCTTGTGTTGCCGAGTGGCTGAGAGACGTGGCGCTGTCTGGATTGGTTGTATGGCCGTATCTCAACTGGTTGACTTATCACCTGGTGGACATTTGGGTGGTTGCCAGTGTGGGGGCCATTAAAATGCAATAAATATGGGGACCAGCAGTTAGCGTAATGGCTATGTCGCTGGACTCCCACGTAGTCGACCGCGGTTCGCGTCCCGGACCTGGTGGCTTAAACTCACACCAGGCGCATGTGCGTGCGTGCCCAAGATCCCGAGAGGAGAATGGAGGAGAAGGGAATGTGGCATGGCCATCCCCCCTGGGGGGTGATTTCTCACTTTCTGTCTCTCTATCTCCCTCTGTCTGTCTCTGTCTGGCGAGCGCACGCACCCTATAGCAAAAACCTCTCCAAAAAAAGAAAAAAATTAAAAAATGCAATAAATATGTATGCAGGGGGGCAGTTTTTGTATGGAACCTGGGTCAACCAACAGAGAAATACCCTGACGTACATGACTAAATACCTCGATGGTGGGGAAGGCCTACAGGAATGGCTTGATCTAGAGGCTCCTGGCCTTGTCAGCCACTGGCCCCTTTCTCTCTTCTGCTATCAGCTTTATTTATTTATTGAGAGTTTTTTTTTTTTTTCTTTTGCTATAGGGCGCGTGCGCTCGCCAGAAAGAGAGAGACAGAGAGATAGACAGCAAGAAATCATCCCCCAGTGGGGATGGCCACGCCGCAATCCCTTCTCCTCCATTCTCCTCTTGGGGATCTTGGGCACACACGCACACGCGCCCGGCGTGAGTTTAAACCACCGGTTCCAGGACTCGAACCGCGGTCGACTACATGGGAGTCCAGTGACATAGCCAACTGCTGGTCCCAGCTTTATCTTCTCCTCTGCATGAGCGTATTCTCAGACAGGCTGCCATGTTCATCCTCTCTTCCAGCCGGTCACTCTTTGCTTATTCAATCTGCAAACATGTATGGAGCCAGCCTTCTGCTGGGCACTGAGCTCTGGGCGGGGGAACGGTGGCTCAGAAAGGTCTGTCTCCATCTTCATAGAGATTTCCGTCTGGTGAGAGAGACAGCCAGATGGACCCAGTAGGTCGCTGATTGCTGAACCCAAGCTGGGACTTCCAACTGGGAGGAGGGGGAGAGAAACCAGCGACGGTCCTATCTGGGGATGAGGGGGTCAGGCCACAAAGGTCTTTGTTGCTGTCAGCCCTGTGGGTTGCTCTGTTGCATGTCCCTGTCACCGCCAAGATGAAATCTTCCAGACGTCAGATGTCCACACAGGGCCTATTTGTTTGCCTCTGTTGACAGACTTGTTTACGGAACACGGCTGGGGAAAAGCATTCCTTGTCCTAATAACCCATGAGACGCCTGCAGAATTCCGTGTCCTTGGGCGAGGGAACTCCGTGTTCCGCTTCGGTGTGGGTCTCTCCCTGGGGACCTTCTGCTCAGGCGCTGGGCCTAGTGGGATGGATTATTTATTGGCCGGGTTCAATGTGTCCTCTGGCTGTAAACCGGTGCCAGGAGTCGTGGGCCACACTTCCAGGGCCAGACTGATTTGTCCCCTGGGGAAAGAGTTCTAAGAACTGCGGCCTCTCTCACCTCCCACAGCATGTCATCACAAGAGATTCTGAATCAGCGAGGGTGTTCTGCCTCCAAGGTTTTCACTCAAGGGCATTTGTTTGCTTTGGGACTGTTTTGTTCATGCTCATGCCCGCCACTGGGCACTGGGTCAGGCTCTGGGCCACAGCGACAAGCTAGATAGACCCAGCCAGGGTGTGGTGGGGGCACAGATACCCACCATCTTGTCACTCCCACGTTACATATGCAAGCATCCATCCCAGGACTGTGACAGAAGGGAGGCATGGAGTCTTAGTGAGGACATTCGGTGACCTGGCTTTGCGTACGGATTCAGTGGTGACCGAGAGCTGAAGGACCAGCATCGGTGACTCAGGAATGGATGGAAAGGAATGGAGAAGCATGGACGAAGACATTGAGGAGGGATGGATTAAGGCCCGGCTGAGGAAGTAAGAGAAGCCAGCATGGGGGTGGGGCAGACTGAGAGCAGGGGACATCGGTTCAAGGCGGTGGAGGGCAAGTCACACCAGGCTGTATGGAGTTGGGGGGGGGGGGGGTCCTGCGGTGAATTCTAAGAGCCATGGGAGCTGTGGACGGTGTGAGCCGGAGGCTGGCACGACCTCTGACCTGAGCCAGAGCCATTGGATAGACCTCCCTCAGGCCAGCTCTTCCTCTGCTCCTGTTCACAGCAGGGTCTTCCTTTTTATTTTCCTTTTTGAAAAGAATTATTTTAGTTAACTTTATTTATTTATTTATTTTAATTTGACCAGAGAAGGACAGAGTGAGAGAGAGGGAGGGAAAGTGAGAAAGCAAACCACCAGGTCTGGGACTCGAACCACCGTCAACCACGTGGGAGTCCAGTGCCCTTAACCACCACACCACTGCTGGCCTCCACAGCAACGGTCTTTCTAAAATATCTCTTTTTTTTTTTTTTTTTTTTTTTTTGAGAGGTTTTTGCTATAGGGCGCGTGTGCTCGCCAGACAGACAGAGAGAAACAGAGAGACAGAAAGCGAGAAATCACCCCCCAGGGGGGATGGCCATGCCACAATCCCTTCTCCTCCATTCTCCTCTCAGGATCTTGGGCACGCACGCACACGCGCCCGTTGTGAGTTTTAATCCCGGGTCCGGGACACGAACCGCGGTTGACTACGTGGGAGTCCAGTGACATAGCCATTACGCTAACTGCTGGTCCCCTAAAATATCTCTTATCCCTCCATTTCCAGCCTCAGAACCTGCCAATGACTCTTCACTGGGAACGCAGCGTCACATCTCCTTAGCAGGGGCTTGTGGTCTTGCCACCAGTTTGTTTTTCTATTTCTTGCAGAGGCCTGAGCACAGCCACGTGTTATTGTCACACTGTTGCCATCACCATGACTTGCATGAATTGGGTTGAGATGATCATGCTCAGCATTCCACATGCTATCCCGGTGAGCTATTGCCACATCACACGACTGCCTCAACTTAGCCTCAACCTAGAACCACAACCATTGATGTGGTTGTCTTCAGAAAGTTCATGGAAAGGAACCAGCAGTTAGCGTAATGGCTATGTCACTGGACTCCCATGTAGCCGACTGTGGTTCGAGTCCCAGACCCGGTGGCTTAAACTCACGCCGGGCGCGTGTGCATGCATGCCCAAGATCCTGAGAGAAGAATGGAGGAGAAGGGATTGCGGCGTGACCATCCCCCCTGGGGGGTGATTTCTCACTTTCTGTCTTTCTGTCTGTTTGGTGAGTGCATGTGCCCTATAGCGCAAACCTCTTCCCCCCCCCCACCCAAAAAAAAAATAAATAAATAAAAGAAAGTTCAAAGAAAATTAGTATCAATGGATTTCAATTTTTTTGCACCAAAGTAAACTTATACTTTAATTTCATTTTTCCACAAACTCTTTGAAGTTAATGTTTATTTCATTCATGGTTCTGTGGGTTGGCAGTTCAGGCTGGGCTCAGTTGGGCCATTCTTCTGGTGGTAACTGGTCTCTCTGCAGTTCAGGCTGGGCTCAGTGGGGCCGTTCTTCTAGTGGTAACTGGTCTCTCTGTGTGTCTGTGGCCGACTGCACTTCAGGCTGGGCTCAGTGGGGCCATTATTCGGGTGGTAGCTGGTCTCTCTGTGTGTCTGTGGCCGACTGCACTTCAGGCTGGGCTCAGTGGGGCCATTCTTCTAGTGGTAGCTGGTCTCTGTGTCTGTGGCCAACTGCAGTTCAGGCTGGGCTCAGTGGGACCGTTCTGGTGGTAGCTGGTCTCTCTGTGTGTCTCTGGCCGACTGCAGTTCAGGCTGGGCTCAGTGTGGCTGTTCTTCAGGTGGCAGCTGGTCTCTCTGTGTGTCTGTGGCCGACTGCAGTTCAGGCTGGGCTCAGTGGGGCCGTTCTTCTGGTGGTAGCTGGTCTCTCTGTGTGTCTGTGTCCGACTGCAGTTCAGGCTGGGCTCAGTGGGGCTGTTCTAGTGGTAACTGGTCTGTGTGTCTCTGGCCGACTGCAGTTCAGGCTGGGCTCAGTGGGGCTGTTCTTCTGGTGGTAGCTGGTCTCTCTGTGTGTCTGTGGCTGACTGCAGGCTGTGACGAGCAGGTCAGCTTTGCTTCTGCAGACCAGCTGACTGTTGGCTGAGTCGACCTGAATGACTGATCATTTGTCTCTCCTCACCCTTCAGGTTAGAACGAGCTTCTTCCTAGGTCACGTTGAGGTTCCGAAGTGAGACGGGATGGTCGATCGGCCACATCAAGTTACAAGGCCATCCCTAGTCACAGAAATGGAGAAAGAGATGCCACTACTTGATAGGAGGCATTGCAAGAGGGACATGAATGGAAGGAAGGGTGAGAAATTGGGACGTTTTTGCAAACAATCTATCTCACAGGTCTTATCTCATTTCACCCTCAGTCAGATTGGCTAGAAGCCCGGTTTTACAGACGAGAAGATTGAGGCGTAGAGAAGGTAAGTATCTTGCTCAATAAGCTGGAATTCATAGAGCTGAGTTCAAAGCCCAGAGTTCATGGTTCTACAGCCAACGTGTGTTCTGGACCCATAGAGTGTTCTGTTCCCCAACTCACTCCATGCCATGATTAAGGAAGCACGCCTCCCAGGAGAGCAGTAGTCTTTGGCATGGTCCATGTTGTCATCAACATAAACATACTTTTTGTTGTTGTTGTTGTTATAGGGTGTGTGTGGTTCAGGTCCCAAGAGTATACTTCCTGACCATCTGAACTATACAGGTGCTGTCAGTGCTTCACATGTTGTAACCCATTCCCTTCTCTCATCATCCCCATGAGGTACGTGTCAGTGAGTTGCTCATGCGATATGGGTCACATTAGAATTTGTACAAGGGCAGGACTAGCAGGTGACATGGTGGTTAAGGTGCTGGACACTCCTACATGGCCAACCATGGTTTGAGTTCTGCACCCAGTGGCTTGCTTTCTCACTTTCCCTCTCTCTCTCTCTCTGGTCAAATTAAAATAAATGAATGCATTAAAATAAAAGAATAAATAAAATTAAATTTAAAAAAGAATTTGCACATGGGCAGAGGCTACAGTACACCCTTGGCTATCCCTACAGTCAGCACACGGTCTATCACACGCTGCAGCCTCTCTTAGCAGATGTTTGCTGAATGAGTGAGTGAGTGACCAAGGCACAAGGGGCAACAATCATTAGCCCAAAGTCACACATTACAGGACTAAGCCTTAAGACCCCTGATCTTGACCCCATGGTGACCTCTGGGCCACCTTATTACCTGGACCCAATGCTGCTTTATTCTCTCAAAGTAGCTGAAAAAAGAACAGAATCAGGATGTGCTATTTTATCTTCCAGAAGGTGTCTCCAAACCAAATGTAGTCCCAGAAATGTTGATCTGAGATGTTGCACAACCAAATAGTGTGGTGGAAAGAGCACTGGACCCAGAGTCCCAAGACCCAAGTTTGCCACCTCCAGTGTTGTTGTTTCGTTTTTTTTTTTTTTTTTTTTTTGAGAGGTTTTTGCTATAGGGCATGTGTGCTCCCCACAAAGACAGAGAGAGACAGAGAGACAGAAAGCGAGAAATCACCCCCCAGGGGAAATGGCCATGCCACAATCCCTTCTCCTCCATTCTCCTCTCAGGATCTTTGGCATGCACGCACACATGCCTGGCATGAGTTGAAGCCACCAGGTCTGGGACTCAAACTATGTTCGATTACATGGGAGTTCAGTGACATAGCCATTACACCATCTGCTGGTCCCGTTTTTTTTTTTTTTTTTTTTTTTTGCCACCTTCAGGTTTGATGTATGATCCCAGGTAAGTCTCTTGGGGGAACAGCTGATTTTCTTCATCTGAAATACAGGACTATAAATGCTGTCTACAGGGACCAAAAGATGGTGTAGTGGTACATTGGTGGCCTCCCACGTGGTCGACCGCGGTTCGAGTCCCAGACTCAGTGGCTTAAACTCATGCCAGGCGAGTGAGTTTGTGTGTGCCTAAAATCCCAAGAGGAGAATGAAGGAGAAGGGATTTCGGTGTGGCCATTCCCCCCGGAATGGGTGGTGATTTCTTGCTTCTTGTCTGTCAGTGCGGCAAGCACACATGCCCTATACCAAAGAACATCTGTTAAAATAAAATTCTGTCGGGACCAGCAGTTGGCGTAATGGCTCTGTTGCTGAACTCCCATGTAGTCGACCGCGGTTCGCGTCCCGGACCCGGTGGCTTAAAACTCACACCGGGCGCATGTGCGTGCGTGCCCAAGATCCCAAGAGGAGAATGGAGGAGAAGGGATTGCGGCGTGGCCATCCCCCCTGGGGGGTGATTTCTCGCTTTCTGTCTCTCTGTCTCTCTCTGTCTGTCTGGTGAGTGCACGGGCCCTATAGCAAAAACCTCTCCAAAAAAAAAAACCAAAAAATATTCTGTCTTCATCCCAGGGCTGTGTCAGAGATCAGAGGAGCTGATGGATGAAAATCTGCTCAGCTCAACTCACGGACCTTTGCAGGCCCGCTCAGCCCCCTGGCTGTACCACCACTTTGGCCTTGTTTACTGGCTCAGAGGAGCCCTGACCCCACCCCCAGTATATCTTCTACCCCACTCCCACCCCTCAGGGTGACATGGGGGCTTCTGCCTGGCCTCAGCAGCTCCGGTGCCCTGGTCTCACCCAGCTGGACACACAGAGGCTCGAGTCCTCCCACCATTTCTAGACCTGGATAAAGTGCCGTGCCCCGGGTGTCGGGTCAGGTCTGGTCTGCAGCAGCTGTCCAAACTGGGGCACACAACACATTCGGGGGAGTTAAGGCTCGTGAGGCCAATGTGTACCAGGGGGAGACAGGAGATCAAAACCCATCGGTGGGTAATTCTTCTCTCTTCTTTTCCCATATAATTGTCCAAGTTGCTCGGGGTCCCCATGACTTCTCTGGAGACATTGTGTGATTGAGTGACTGACGGTGCTGTCTTGTGCTGCTGCAGCCAGTTCAGCCATGCACCACCTCACGATCACGATCGCTCTCCCCCTGCTTCAGGTCCCGTCTTCAGTCTGGACCCTCAGCCTCCACCCTGCAAGTCATGGCAACAGCAATCCTTAAGCATTGCCTCCAGCTCATAGGCAACTGGGCCCAGGAGAAAAGAGAACTTGAGAAACTGCCCAGTCAGAACCACCCAGAATGTTACAGGAGACTCGCCGTGCCTAGTGTGGCACCTACAAACTTCTCTGCTGCTGGTGGGAGCACAAAGTGGAAGGGCCACCTTGGGAAACGGGCAGTTTCTTAAAAAGCTAGACAGGCACTTACCAAATGACTCGGTCTCTCCATTCCTGAGTATTTATCCAAGAGAAAAACAACACAAAGCCATGTCTACACAAACACTTGCACACAAAGTCAAGTACATGAAGGTTCGTGGCAGCTTTAAATTGGCCCCGAGCCAGAAACCATTCACAGGTCTCTCAGCGCGTGAATGTGTAGACAAATGACAGCGCATTCATAAATAGCTTTCTACTCAGCCACAAAAATGAACGAACTATGGATATGCATAACCTGGTTGAATCTCAAATTAATCACATTGAGGGAAAGAAGCCAGACAAAGAACGAGTACAGAGCGTTTGATTCCGTTTACAGAAGATTCTAGAACATGCACATTTGTAATAACAGAAAGTAGGTCACGAATCGCCTGGTCCAGGGGTGGAGGCGGGATGGGTTGCAGAGGAGCGTGAAGAAAGTTTCAGGCATGATGGGTGCTTGTCAGTTTTTGTTTGTGTTTGTTTGTATTTTTTTTTTTAGATTTCTGCCATAAGGCACATATGCTTGCTGGAGAGAGACAGTGAGAGCCCGGGGGAATGGCCACACCACAATCCGTTTTCCTCCATTCCCTCTTGGGATTTACAAATCACGTGTCCAGCATGATTTGTAAGCCACTGGGTCTGGGACTCAAACCGTGGTTGGCCATGTGGGAGTCCAACACCTTAACCACCATGCCACCTGCTGGCCCTGGGTGGTTGTCATTTTGACCAGTGATGTTTTCATGAGAATCTTTGAATAAAGATGCAAACATGTGGGGCAGAGATTGCCCTCAGTGAATCCAACCAAAGCTTATGGAATAACAACTCAATGCTACTTCAGCCTTTCAGTGCACAGGGAGAGAAGGAAAGCTTCCAAATTCCTTTATGAAACCAGCATAATTTGGACACCCTGAACCTGGCACGAACAGCACAATCATGAGGAGTAGATGGCTCTGCACACACTTGTGGCATTATTATTAACTCTGCAAATCAGCTGCACTGCAGCCAAGCCCGTTTAGTTTTTTTTTTTTTTTTTTTTTTTTTTTTTTTTGTTCCTGCCCTTCATTTTCAGAATTTTAATTACAACATGTATTCCTGTAGATTTGTTGGATTTGTGCTGTCTGGCGAAATCAGCCCTGGTTCCTCTGTTGTTGAGAGGGAAGAGGTGGCCATCAGTTTCTGGGGTTGTACCAGGAACAGAGCTTCTCACAGGCAAGACCAGAGCCAGGAGCCCCGAGCCCTGGGCCTGGTCTCGGCGGGTCTCTCCCACCCTGATATCTTCCATGCCTCGGTTTGTGTCTTCCTCACCTCTAGACTGAAAACCTCTAGCAGTCTGGGCCTCCTCTTCCTGCGACCCATCCTCCAATATGCAAACATCTATTCACAAACATAGCTCTGATACTGGCTCTTATCTGCTCACTTCCTGTTAGGGGTTCAACCCCCACACTCCAAGAATGCAAATGCTGGGACAGCAGTTAGAGAAATGGCTATGTCACTGGACTCCCATGTAGTCGACCGCGGTTCGAGTCCCGGACCCCATGGCTTAAACTCATGCCGGGCACAGGTGCGTGCGTGCCCAAGATCCTGAGAGGAGAATGAAGAAGGGATTGTGGGATGGCCATCCTCCCTGAGGGGTGATTGCTCTCTTTCTGTCTCTCTTTCTCTCTCTGACTTTCTGGCAAGCGCACGTGCCCTACAGCAAAAACCTCTCCAAAAAAAAAAAAAAGAATGCATATGCTGAAATCCTAACCCCCAGTACCTCAGAATGTGACTGCATTTGGAGAAGGGGCATCAATAGAGTTATTAAGTTAAAATGAGACTGTTGGGGGCTCCCAATCCAATCTGACTGCTGGCCTTATAAGAAGAGGAGATTAAGACACATAGAGACCTCAGGGTTACACATGCACAGAAGAAAGGCCATGCGAGAAACCTAAAAAAATACAAACAAAAAAAGATGACAAGCACCCATCACGTGGTCACTTACAAGCCAAGGAGAGAAACCTCAGGAGGAGCCAAACCTGACGAATCCTTGGACTTCCAGCCTCCAGAACCGTAAATAAACGTCCATTGCTGAAGACCCCTAGTCTGCAGTATTTTGTCACAGCGGCCTTAACACACTAACACACTCCCCTCTTCAGTCTCTGCTCCCCTGTGGCCCACAGGACGAGGTGCACACTTAGGACTGCACAGACCAGCACCACAGCCTCCTCCATGATGCCCTGACAATGCCCAGGGACGGCGCCATATTGATCCAGCCGCTATGCTTTTTTTAAAAAAATTTCTTTATTTTTTAAAATTTTTAAATTTTTAAATTTTTATTTTTTTAAAGGTTTTTTTCACTATAGGGCGCGTGCGCTCGCCAGACAGACAGAGAGAGACATAGAGACAGAAAGCGAGAAATCACCCCCCAGGGGGGATGGTCATGCCGCAATCCCTTCTCCATTCTCCTCTCAGGATCTTTGGGCACGCACGCACACGTGCCCGGCGTGAGTTTAAGCCACCGGGTCTGGGACACGAACCGCGGTCGACTACGTGGGAGTCCAGCGACATAGCCATTACGCTAACTGCTGGTTCCCCGGGCGCTATGCCTTTGAAGGACATTCCGTGTGTCTGTGGGCAGCGGCTCTGCTCCCCGGTCTGACTTGCACATCCATTGACTGTACTCAGCCCGGAACCCAGCACAGATCTATGCTGCTGAGGGTTTCTGGAAGGAAATGGAAATGCCAGCGGGGCAGCGTCAGGGAACACGATCACGTCCATTCTCATGGCCATGGTGCCTGACTTACACAGTCCCAAAGCACCTCCCCTTTAGCTTAATGTGTATTTCCTTTTTGTTTTTCTGTCAGGTTTTTTGCCATAGGACATGTGTGCTCACCAGAAGAGACAGAAAGAGGGAAAGTGAGAAATCATCCCCCAGCAGAGAGTCTGGCCTCACTTCAATCCCTTCTTCTCCATTCTCCTCTCGGGATTTTGGACATGCACACACACATGCCCAGCAGGATTCTCAAGCTGCCAGGTCTGGGTCTTGGACCGCGGTCAGCCATGTGGGTATCCAGTGCCTTAACCACCATGCCATCTGCTGGCCCCTTAATGTTTTATTTTTACTTACAATTAGTTTCTCATTTCTCTACAATGTACTCTTTATAGTAATAACTAAATGTACTCTTTATAGGAATAACTAAAAGGAAAAATAAATGTTGATTACATGATATAAATCACTTTTTTTTTTCTTTTTATGGAGAGATTTTTGGCTATAGGGCACGTGCGCTCACCAGGAAGACAGACAGAGACAGAGAGACAGAAAGCGAGAAATCACCCCCAGGGGGGATGGCCACGCCGCAATCCCTTCTCCTCCATTCTCCTCTCAGGATCTTGGGCACGTACGCACACGCGCCCGGCGTGAGTTTAAGCCACCGGGTCTGGGAGTCCAGCGACATAACCATTACGCTAACTGCTGGTACCAATAAATCACTTTTTAATAAAAGCTTATTTATTTATTTTGAGAGACAGGCACCTTCAACAGGGTCTTACCCGTGACACCCCAGCCCCACCCCGGGCTTCCCAGCCACTGAAGCTCATGGAAGCTGCCTGGCGTCCATAGGTAGACCACAGAAACAAACCTGCAGACTTCCATATGGAGCCACACAGCCTGACCCTGTGGTGCTGCTGCTACACCCGTGCAATGCAGGCTCAGGCCTCCATGCTCAGACGGGAATCAAAATGTCCCAGCAGCAGACTGGAGTGAAAGAAGCCAGAAACTTGGATACACTAACGCAAGCCTGCTCCTTGTAGCCAAATGGCCGGGAAAAAGGCAGCTGAGTGAGACTGAAAACCTTTAGACAAACTAGCTTTATTCCAACTACACACTACAGGAACCGAGCCAGCAAACTGTGAGTGGACCCTAGATTCACTCTTGGGGCCCCAACATTCCTGGGAGGTCTCAGAGGAAGCCACATAGAACTGGGACCCTCGTCCTCACTGGCTGGCAGCAAGCCCACCCTTCTCCACCCTCCCTGGAGTCAGTTCCCACGGGGACTCTGGCTTTTCACTCCTCCCTGCAATAACGAAGCACCTCTCCCTCTCCCCACTGGGTTGTCAAAGGAGGTCTGGTGGAGGGTCAGGGCTGTCCGTGTCACCCAGTGGTAATGAGGCCACCACCTCCAAGGCTTCCATGGAGACCACATAGGGAACTAGAGCCCTCAGACCACTCAGCAGTAATGAGGAGATGCCTCCCCACCTTGGATGGCAGGGAGGCTGGGAACCTGGGGTTCCGCTCTCACATGCGGACGAGGAGGATTCCCATGGGGATGGTGTCTGAGAAGGCCAGCTAAGCAGAAGTTTAAAGAAGATCAGGGTCTCAACAGAGACCCTGGATATTCCAAAATATTATATAATATTACAAAAACATCCAGGTTGCAATAACCAAAAAAAAAAAAAAAAAAAATCACTTATTAAATCAAGAATCAGAAAAATCTTGGGACCCGAAGATAGCATAATGGTCACATCACTGGATTCCCGCGTAGTCAACCACAGCTCGAGTTCCAGACTCAGTGGCTTAAAACTCACGCTGGTTGCATGTGTGTGCATGCCCAAACTCCCAAAAGGAGAATGGAGAAGAAGGGAGTGTAGCATGGCCATCTCCCCTGGGGGGTGATTTCTCGTTTTCTGTTTCTCTGTCTCTCCAGCGAGCACACATGCCCTATAGCAAAAAATCTCTCTAAAAAAAAAATAAGGGGGAACCAGCAGTTAGCGTAATGGCTGCGTCGCTGGACTCCCACATAGTCGACCGCGGTTTGCGTCCTGGACCCGGTGGCTTAAAACTCATGCCGGGCGCATGTGTGTGCGTGCCCAAGATCCCTAGAGGAGAATGGAGGAGAAGGGATTGCGGCGTGACCATCCCCCCTGGGGGGTGATTTCTCATCTCTCTGTCTCTCTCTGTCTGTCTGGCGAGCGCACGCGCCCTATAGCAAAAACCTCTCCAAAAAAAAAAAAAAAAAGGAAAATCTCAAATGGAATGAATAAAAGATAATCAATAGACGTCAACTCCAAAATGACAGAGATATCGGAATTATCTGATAATCATCTTAAAGCGGCCATCATCAAAGTACTTCCAGGAGCAACTACTGGGTTGTTAGAAAAGTCATAAAATATCTTTTCTATGCAAAAATGCATTATGACTTTTCTGATGACCCAATATAAACAAACTTGAAATAAATGCAACCAATAGAAAGCCCTGGGGAATAAATTGAAATACAAAAAGGAACCAAATGGGAATTTTAGAACTTAAAGGGAAAATACCCTAATTAACAGCTTAGTGGATGGACCACAAAACAGAATGGAGGGGACAGAGAAAAGAATAATTAAACTGGAATATAGAACAACAGAAATCACTCAATTTGAACAACAGAAAGAAAACAGACTGTGGGGAGAAAAAAGAATAGCATCTCAGAGACCTCTGGGACTACAGCAAAATATCTACATTTGTGTCAGCAAAAGTCCAGAGGGAGGGACCATCAGGTGGTGTGGTGGTTAAAGTGCTGTACACTCCCACATGGCTGACCACGGTTCAAGTTCCAGTCCTGGCAGCTTGCTTTCTCACTTTTTCTCTCTCTCTGGTCAAAATAAAATAAATAAATGAATAAATAAAATTAAATAAATAATTATATTTAAAAAATGTCCAGAGGGAGAGGAGAAATTGGGTGAGACTGAAAAGTACTAGAAGGAATAATGCCTGAAAATTTTCCAACTTTGGATAAAGGAATAAACTTATTCCATGGACTGAGCTAATTCCAGATAGCATGGACTCAAAGAAATCCATAGCAAGATACATTATAATTAAACTTTTTTATAAGAATCATTTTATTTAATTTTATTCATCATCATCATTATTATTTTTTAATTTGACCAGAGAGCAACAGAGAGAGAGAGAGAGAGAGAGAGAAAGCAAGCTGTCAGGTCTGGGACTCAAACTGTGATAGGCCATGTGGGAGTCCAGTACACCTTAACCACCATGCCACCTGCTGGCCCCTATTATAATTAAACGTCTAAAACAAAAAGACAAAGAAAAAAAGTTCGAAAGCAATCAGAGAAAAGCTACACTTAACCTATCAAGAAGAGTAATTTGAATGACAGCAGATTTCTCATCAGAAACCATGGAAGCCAGAAAGAAGTGGCATAATATTTTTCAGTGCTGGAAGAAATGAACTGCTGGGGCCAATGGGTAGCATAGTGACTAAGGCACTTGACTCTCACATGGCCAGCTGTGGTTCGAGTTCCAGATCCAGTGATTTTTTTTTTTTTTTTGGGAGAGGTTTTTGCTATAGGGCGCGTGTGCTCGCCAGACAGACAGAGAGAGACAGAGAGACAGAAAGCAAGAAATCACCCGCCAGAGGGGATGGCCATGCCACAATCCTTTCTCCTCCATTCTCCTCTCGGGATCTTGGGCACGCACGCACACGTGCCCGGTGTGAGTTTTAAGCCACCGGGTCCGGGACTTGAACCGCAGTCGACTACGTGGGAGTCCAGCGACATAGCCATTACGCTAACTGCTGGTTCCCCAGATCCAGTGATCTGAAAGTCATGCTGGGCACATGAACATGTATACCTAAAATCCTGAGAGGAGAGTGGAGGAGAAAGGATTGCAGCAAGGCCATCTCCCCAGGGGGGTCACTTCTTGCTTTCTGTCTCTCTTTGTTTCTCTGGTGAACACACGTTCCCTATAGCAAATATCTATTAAAAAAAGAAAGAAAGAAAGAGAAGAAAAAGAAAAAGAAAAAGAAAAAGAAAAAGAAAAAGAAAAAGAAAAAGAAAAAGGAAAAGAAAAAGAAATGAACTAACTCAGAATCCTATACTCCATGAAAGTGAAAATGTCCTTCAGGACTTCAGTGAGAGATCAAGTTTTGTTTTAGTTTAGTTTAGTTTTGCTAAACATGCACTTTCCAAAGAGAGAGAAATAAAAAGAGGAAAAGTGAGAAATCACCCTCCAGGGGGAATGGCTGTTCTATCATCACTTCTCCATTCTCCTTTTGGAATTTTAGGCATCCATGCATGTGCACCCGGCATGTTTTTCAAGCCGCCAGGTCTGGGACTCAAACCATAGAGTTAACCATGTGGGATCCAGCTGCCTTAACCACCATGTCATCTTGCTAGCCCTAAGTTATTCTCAGATGAAGGAAACGAAGAGAAATTTTCGCTAGTAGACCGACTCTGAAAGATTGGCTAAAGGCACTTCTTTATACTTAAAGAAAATGATAAAAGAAGTAGATTTAGAACATTAGGAAAAAACATAATAAGCAAAACTATGGATAAATCAAATAGGCTTTTCCTCTTCTCTTGAGTTTCCTAAATTATGTTTGATAATTGAAGTGAAAATTATAACACTGGTTGCTGTAATTCTATGAGTATGTAGATAACAAATTTAAGACAATTACAAACAAAGATTTAGGGACATAAAGGGAGATAAGCTTTCTGTACTTCACTTAAACTGACAAAGTGAGGACATCAGTAGATTGAGAGGTTATGTATAGAATACTTAATATCTAGAGCAACCACGAAAAATTGCTGTGAGATATACACACATAAGAAACCCACTGTTGGGGACCAGCAGTTAGTGTAATGGCTATGTCGCTAGACTCCCATGTTAGTCGACTGTGGTTCGAGTCCTGAGCCCAGAGATTTAAACTTATGCTAGGGAACCAGCAGGTGGTGTGGTGGGTAAGGTCTTGGACACTCCCACATGGACAACCATGGTTTGAGTCCCGGACCTGGTGGCTTGCTTTCTCATTTTCTCTCTCTCTGTCTTGCTCTGGTCAAACTAAGAAAAAAAAAAAAAAAAAAAAAAAAAAAGAATCAATAAATAAAATAAAATAAAAAATTTTAAAAAATAAATAAATAAACTTATGCCGGATGCTTGTGAATGCGTGCCAAGATCCCTAGAGGAGAATGGAGGAGAAGGGATTGTGGCATGGCCATCCCCCCTGGGGGGTGATTTCTCGCTTTCTGTCTCTCTGTCTCTCTCTGTCTTTCTGGCAAGCACACGTGCCCTATAGCAAAAATCTCTCCAAAATTAAAACAATAATAATAAATAAACTTTAAAAACCCATTATTGTTAAATCAAAATGGAATTCTGAAAGGGCTAATGTAACCTATGGGACCAGCAGTTGGCATAATGGCTATGCCGCTGGACTCTCATGTAGTCGACCGCGGTTTGTGTCCCGGACCTGGTGGCTTAAACTCACACTGGGTGCTCGTGCGTACGTGCCCAAGATCCCGAGAGGAGAGTGGAGGAGAAGAGATTGCGGCGTGGCCATTCCCCTTGGGGGATGATTTCTCGCTTTCTGTCTCTCTGTCTCTCTCTGTCTTTCTGGTGAGTGCACGCGCCCTATAGCAAAAAAAGAAAAAAAGAAAAAGGCTAATGTAACCTATAGGAAGGCAGAAAAAGTAAACAAAGAAATTAAACGCAGGGAATGAACAGAAAATACAAAATAAAATAACAAACCTAGCCTTCTAATATCAATATTTACATTAAATGTAAACGAATTAAGAAAGAAATACATTAGAAAGCTATAAGTCCAAATCTTAGAAAAGAGGAAAGATCGGGAACCAGCAGTTAGCGTAATGGCTATGTCGCTGGACTCCCACGTAGTCAACCGCGGTTCGCGTCTCGGACCCGGTGGCTTACAATTCACGCCGGGTGCGTGTGCGTGCGTGCCCAAGATCCCGAGAGGAGAAAGGAGGAGAAGGGATTGTGGCCCCTGGGGGGTGATTTCTCACTTTCTGTCTCTATGTCTCTCTCTGTATGTCTGGCGAGCGCACGCGCCCTACAGCGAAAAAAAAAAAAAAAAAAAAAAAGAAAAGAAAAGAAAAGAGGAAAGATCTTGGCTCAATGATTTAAACTCTCATATTAAGAACCTGAAAAAGGGGCCCGGCAGGTGGTGGGGTGGTTAAAGGTGCTGGACTCCCACATGGCTGGCCGTGGTTCAAGTCCTGGACCTGGCGGCTTGCTTTCTCACTTTCCTTCTCTCTCTGTCTCTGTGTGTCTCTCTCTGGTCAAATTAAAATAAATGAATGAATAAGTAAAATTAAATAATTATCTAAAAAAAAGAGGAAAAAGGAGCAAGATACATCCAAAACAAACAGAAAGAAAAAAATAGTAAGAATAGAAATCAATGAGATTGAAAAATAGAGAAAAATTCATGAAACTTAAGATCTGGTTCTTTCGATGGCCATACCTCTAGCAAGACTGATAAAGAAAAAAAAAAAAGTCACAAGTTACCAACAGAAGGCATGAAAGGGAGGTTAGTCCTACAGATCCTGATCACATCAAGAGAATAGGGAAACAGCGCAAACAACTCTCTGCATAAATTGCACAATGAGATCAAACGCATCAACTTGTTGAAAAGCACAAAGTGCCACAACTCACCCAAAAGGAAATGGTTTCAATAGTCCCTTAACTAGTAAGGAAATTAAATGTGTCATTTTAAACTCTCAAAAGAAGAAATCGCCACATATTCCAAGAATCGATGTCAACTTTACACAATCCATTCTAGAAAAAGGAGTGGCGTGTATTTGCCAGGGGCCCAGTGAGACAGAACTAGTAAGAATACATATGGAAAGCTGTGTTGCAAGGAATTGACTTCCGCTACGTGGGGTCCAACTGGGCACTTTGAAACCCACGGGGCAGACTGTCTGCTGGGGCAGGCTGACACTGAGACACAGCTTGAAGCTGCAGTCCATAGGCAGAATTTAAGGGGAGTTTCAGAGAAACCTCAGCTCCTTGGGAGATCTTTAATTGATTGATTCTGACCCACCCAGAAAACCAAGAGTAGTATCTTTGAAGTCAACTGTGAATAATTATGAATGCTAATCATACCTATGAAATAGCTTCACGGCAACATATTTTTTTTTTTTTTTGAGAGGTTTTTGCTATAGGGCGCATGCGCTCGCCAGACAGACAGAGAGAGACAGAGAGATAGAAAGCGAGAAATCACCCCCCGGGAGGATGGCCATGCTGCAATCCCTTCTCCTCCATTCTCCTCTTGGGATCTTGGGCATGCACGCACACGCGCCCGGCGTGAGTTTAAGCCACCGGGTCCAGGACTCGAACCGCGGTCGACTACGTGGGAGTCCAGCGACATAGCCATTACGCTAACTGCCGGTCCCACGGCAACATTTAAATCTAGTGTCGAACTGAATAACTGGGGACAGCAGCTGAGCCGAGCTCTCAGATGAAACTGATCATTAATGTGGACCTCTTGTCACCTTGGCTCCGTACACATCCTTATAAATCATACATCACTGGGACCAGCAGTTAGCGTAATGGCTATGTCGCTGAACTCCCATGGAGCCGACCGTGGTTCGAGTCCCAGACCTGGTGGCTTAAACTCATGCTGAGCGCATGTGCATGCGTGCCCAAGATCCCGAGAGGAGAATAGAGGAGAAGGGATTGTGGCGTGGCCATCCCCCCGGGGGGGGGATTTGTCACTTTCTGTCTCTCTATCTCTCTCTGTCTGTCTGGCGAGTGCACACGCCCTGTAGCAAAAACCTCTCCAAAATAAATAAATAAATAAATAATCATACATCACCTCCAAAAAAAGAAAATACCTAGTCCTATTTCCACCTACTGTGATGCAACGATCCTGAGCACAACTGCACACGCTGGCCTCTCCCCAGAAGAAGATACGAAGGCTTTGGGTGATGGGCATGCTTCCGCTTGGTGGCTGCTCACTTAACTCTTGGGGATGTAAAGTTAACTATTTGTTTTTTTAGGTTTTTGCCATAAGACCACCTGTGTGCTCACCAGAGAGCGACAGAGAGAGGGAAAGTGAAAAATCACCCTGCAGAGGGTAGGGGGGGATGGCCACACCACAATCCCTTCTCCTCTACTTTCTTCCTGGGATTCTGGAAATCCATGCTCAGACATCTGGTGTGATTTGCAAACCTCTGGGTGTGGGACTCGAAATACGGTTGGCCATGTGATAGTCCAACGCCTTACCAACCATGCCGCTTGCTGGCCCCATGCTAATTTTTTTTGGAGAGGTTTTTGCTATAGGGTGCGTATGCTCACCAGAGAGAGACAGAGAGACAGAAAGCGAGAAATCACCCCCTAGGGGGGATGACCCCACTGCAATCCCTTCTCCCCCATTCTCTTCTTGGGATCTTGGGCACACGTGCACACTCACCTGGCGTGAATTTAAGCCACCGGGTCTGGGACTCGAACCACAGTCGACTACGTGGGAGTCCAGAGACATAGCCATTACACCAACTGCTGGTCCCCCAAGCTAACTATTATGAATATATCTTGTCTGATGATAAGGGCTAAGGGAGGTAAGAAAACAAAAATCGTTTCTTAACAGATATTTACAAACATATCTGTAACGAAATAAGGAAGAACTGATTATTCCGGTCTTCATGTCTACGGCTGGTCCTGTGGTCATAGCGTGTGTAACTACCTTCTTCCATTACCCATTCCATGTTGCCCCTGCCCTCACAGGCACCATGGCTGGCCAGGGCTCTTGACTTGCCGGGGTGACCTGCACCTTCCTTCCTGACGGGGGCAGGTCGTCAGCAGCCCTGCATGAACTGGGCTGGTGCAGTTTCTCTTTAACTTTAACCACAGTGCAAGACACCCCAATCAGTCTCTTGAATTCCAGCTGTGCTCTTTCTTCTCCTCAGTGGCAATATTCTCTGTATCTCTATTGCCATATCTATTGACCATGGGCGTCCTGACACTGGAAACAGAGTCCTTAGTGTCGTCTCTCTTTCTTCTTCTTCTTCTTTTTTTTTTTTCCTGGCTAGGGGAGAGGTTTTTTGTTACAGGGCACGTGCACTCGCCAGAAAAACAGAGAGAGACAAAGAGACAGAAAGTGAGAAATCACCCCCCAGGGGGGATGGCCACACTGCAATCCTTTCTCCTCCACTCTCCGCTTGGGATCTTGGGCACGCACACACATGCACCCAGAGTGAGTTTAAGCCACCGGATCGGGGACTTGAACTGCGGTCGACTACATGGGAATCCAGCAACATAGCCATTACAACAGCTGCTGGTCCCAAGTCACTAGTATCTTCTATCTACTCAGATCAGAGAGTCAATTCAAGAAAATTCAGAACATGGGGGCCAGCACGTGGCATAGTGGTTAAGGCGTCGTACTCCCACGTAGTCGACTGTGGTTTGAGTTCCAGTCCCAGTGGCTTGAAACTCACTCCTGTCACATGTGTGTATGTGCCCTAAAAACTCTGAGAGGAGAATGGAGGAGAAGGGGTTGTGGCATGGCCATCCCCCATGGGGGGTGATTTCTTGCTTTCTGTCTCTCTGTCTCTCTATCTCTCCAGCAACGTACTTGCACTATAGGAAAAAAAAAAAAAAAAAAAGGAAAGAAAAACCCAGAGCCAGAGCAGAAAACTCTTTGTTTAGATCTTTTCTTCTAGAACCACGCCAGGTACCACAATATGGATCAGTCAGGGTTCAGACAGAAAGGAAGAAGCCATGGAACCTCACATCAAAGCATTCTTTTCTTTTTTTTTTTTTAAGAATTATTTTATTTAACTTTATTTCAGTTTGACCAGAGTGACAGAGAGAAAGAGAGGGAGAGAGAGGGAGAGAGAGAAAGCAAGCTGCCAGGTCTGAGACTCAAACCACGGTCCAGCCATATGGGAGTCCAGTGCCCTTAACCACCACGCCACCTGCTGGCCCCCACATCAAAGCATTCTTGCAAGGAATTGGCCTAATCGGTTGTGAGGACAGACAAGGAAAGTCTGAAATCCGATGGGCAGGATGGAGTCTCGGGCCTGCCCAGAACTCCTGTCCACAGGTACATTGTCTTCTTCAGGGAAGCTTCAGTTCTGCCCTTCCAACTCCACTGATGGAAGCAGGCCCACCCTACTTATCTCGGACAATGGCCTCGCTCCAAGTCAGCTGACTATCAACATTAATACCATTGACGAAATACCTTCCCAGCATCACCTGGTGTCTGATTGAATGACTGGGGACTGTGGCCAAATTGACACCGAAAAAATGACCACCACAAGGAGAGAAGACTTCCCAATTCATTTTATAAAGATGGAAAGACAATATAAAGTTCTGGGAAGACCAAGAGCCTCGTGGGGCTGTGCTGTGTGACCCCAGCAAGGGAACTTGGCCTCTCTGATGTTTATTTTTTCTCACTAGCTGGCCCATGGCACACGCTTCACAATCGTGGTTCCATGCTCTCCCATGGGCACAATGGTCCCTTCTCCATCAGTTGGTTGTGAGACCCATAGAGAGTATATATTATCGGGACCAGCAGTTGGCATAATGGCTATGTCGCTGGACTCCCACGTAATCGACCGCAGTTCGAGTCCTGGACCTGGTGGCTTAAACTCATGCCGGGCGCGTGTGCGTGCGTGCCCAAGATCCCGAGAGGAGAATAGAGAATAGAGGAGAAGGGATTGTGGCGTGGCCATCCCCCCCCCCCCCCCCGGGGGGGGGGTGATTTCTTGCTTTCTATCTCTCTGTCTCCCTCTCTCTGCCTTTTTGGAGAGCTCACGTGCCCTATAGTAATAAATCTCTCCAAGAAAAGAAAAGAGAGAGTATATATTATCATTAACACTTACTCATACAGTTCAACTTCACATGAAGTTGGAACATATGAAATTGTTGGTAGTGACCATGTGTTTGATCTAGTGAAATGACTTGACCTGACACATTGCTTACAATAAACAATGATTACCAACATGGTCTCCTACAAACTAGTAAGACCTTGCCCAAGGTCACCCAGCTGGTGAGCCGCAGGACCGGGACTCACAGGCACGTGGCCTGCAGGATCTCATACCTGCCTCCGCTCAACCCCCTCCCCCTGACAGTACCACAAGGAAGCCCCTAAACGTGCATTTCCTTGCACTTGCCTGTGTCTAACACAGACCCCAAACAGGCGGAGGACCTGATGCTCACCCTCCTCTTCTGGCAGCGTTTGTGCAAGGAGCTGAGCCAGTTCATTCTGGGAACGTTGCTTTCTGGGAGCCGGAGAAGCTGGAGAGGGAAACAGGCTTGGCCAGACCTTTACAAGCAGCCCTCGTCCAAGTGGCCCCCATCCCAGCAGCTCGGTATTGGGATCCAGCATCCATTGTGCGGCCAGAGCTGGCTGCTTCATGGCTGTCAGTCTGGCCAAATCAGTGGCCACCCACCACACCTTACCCTCCCCTGCATCCCGGTCCTGAGGTTAGTCCTGGCTTGCCCACAGCCCCTGTTACATAAGTCCCTCCCTAGGGATGCTGGGCATTCCCTCCTGAGTCAGCCGCGATGGTTAGCACCAGTGGAATCATGGCCCAGGCTCAGAGGAGGGTGTTTACTCAAGGTCACACAGTGAGTGACAGCCAACTCTGGTGAACTCTGACTCTTCCCCCTCGTTCCATCATGGTGGATCGCGTGACCTCCCATCCAAAGACCCCAAAGAACCCAGTATCATTGGGTAGAGAGGCATTAGGGGACCTCAGAAGACAGGGCTGTGAAAACTGCTTTCAGTCCGGGGGAACCAGCAGTTAGCGTAATGGCTATGTCGCTGGACTCCCATGTAGTTGACTGCGGTTCGCATCCCGGACCCGGTGGTTTAAACCTCACACTGGGCTCCTGTGCGTGCGTGCCCAAGATCCCGAGAGGAGAATGGAGGAGAAGGGATTGCGGTGTGACCATCCCCCCTGGGGGGCGATTTCTCGCTTTGTTTCTATGTCTCTCTCTGTCTGGCGAGCGCACCCGCCCTATAGCGAAAAACCTCTCAAAAAAAAAAAAAAAAAAAAAAAAAAAACAAACCAAACACTAAAACCAAAACCAAAACCAAAAGCAAAAACTGCTTTCAGTCCGTGCGCTTTGGTATTATTCAATGAGCGCCACATTCTCACGGTTGCAGGGATTGGCTCAGAGACGGGCATGTGACTCAAGCCAGGCCAATCAGAGCTTATCTTGGGACTTGTGCTGAAGCCACTGGGAAAAGACGCCCCCTTTCTGTTGAGACCAAAGTGGATAGGATGATAGCCTAAAGAACCTGGGTCTTGCTGGCCATTCTTGGGGAAGAACCAACTTGATATGAAAGTCAAACCAGGGGACGTGGAATCAAGCCGTGGAGAGAAACGAATCCCTTTTCCTTCCTTTATTTTCCAAGTGTATTATTGCTTTCTTCCATGAAGAAGAGAGAGAGAAAGTGAGAGGCAGACAAGACACAGCATCCCCAAGAAGGTGTCGCAGCCACAGTCCACTCCCACCCTTCAGCTGCCGATCATGGCTTGGGCATCCCATTGTACTCAGGAAGGTCTCCAGACATGACCTAGAACCTTCCCACGGAGGACCTCACAGAGCACCATCTTTCACTGGCCCCAGAAAGACTTATTTCGGACAATCTCTGAAGGTCTGGATCCAGCCAGGCCCCCATATACCTTGATTTACACGCTGCCTTTGACATAGAGCTCATGGCCTCCCAAAGTAGCCTTTCTGTTCTTGGGCTAAAACCTGTCTCTCTGGACCTTACCAGTGTACATGTTACTTATTCTACCAGTTGAATGGGTGGCCAAGCCTCCGAAGGCAAATGAATATGGTTTCAAATCCCAACTATGGCACTTACTCTTCAGATCTTGATTTAAAATGGAAATAATGATACCTATATTAGAGAGAGGCTGTGGGATGAAAGAGGATTACGAATGCTTTGCTGTTGTTATCTTGCCATATTGTCACTGTCGTATTTCCTGTCAGAAGGTGAGCCCTCAGGCAGCAAGGACCTTGTTCCGTTCAACCCAGATTCCCCAGCGCCCAGCGGTGGTTGTCACAGCATAGGTGCTCAGTAAACCAAGTGCATTCTGCAGTCGCAGCTACAGACTTGGGGGTGGGGTTGTCTCACCCCAAATTGTCTCTTCCTGTCCCTGCCCTCATTCTCACCATTTCTTTACATAACACGGATGGTTTTCCTTCTGAAAAAAAAAATCTACTAACTCAATTATTCTGTGAATATTTATCACTTAGAACCAAAGGAATGAAAATAAGCTCCCACAGAATAAAAAAATAAATAAATAAATAAAGAAGAAGAAAAAAACCCCAGATGTTTGGGGTTAGCTTTCTAACACAATGCTCAACTATTTTACTTATTGAATGTTTTTCTTAAGAAACCAAACCAAACCAATCTGCCCTGCGATTTGGAAATGGGATCTGGTTCTCACAGTGTCTCTGGCGCTGTGCTGGGAGTGGCGTGGGCATGCTTGGCGGTCGGGCAGGCCCCTGAACTAGGGCAAGCAGGAAATGGAAAACAGCTGCTTGGCTTGTGCTGTCCCCCAGGCCCTCATGGGTGATGAAGTGCCACAGACAAAAGGCAGGCATTACAGTCTGGGTGGGGGCTCTACAGGCAGCAACCCACTCCTTCCGCCACGCTCAGTTCACCAGGCGAGCAGTCGGCCTGGCTGGCCTCCGTGCGTGAGGCAGCATCTTGTCATGGGGACTGTCGGGAGGAGCCGCCTGACCAAGTAACAACCTCCCTCTCTCCGATGTGGGACCGATGCTAAGAGAAGACCTCGCCCTCACTTCTTTTTCTTCTTTTTTCCTTTTCTTTAAATTTATTTTTTTTTTACATTAATTCACTATACATCATTACAGCATACAAAATGAATTTTCCATCCAAAATACATTGTATATTGGCTCAATCAAGCACATCAACATACGTGTTATCAACAAATAATATCAACAAATAATTTTCCATTTCTTATGTCTTGTATATTTTGCTTTTTTCTTGTTTTTGTTTTTGCCATCCTTGATTCCCTATCCCTCATCCTCTGACGTGTCCCACTCTCCTCCCACATTGTCTCTGGTATCCATAGTTGCTTTCTATGCCTGCCCCCCCCCCCCCCCATTTAACTGATTTGCTAATGAACTTAATTAGTCTAAATATTTGCAATAGCAAGCGCAGCTGATATATACATATACGTGAACCCAAGTCTGACTTTAGGCATAAACCTCAGTGAGTAGAATGAACATACTATAAAGTACCTAGCTGGGGCTAGAGAGCTTACTGCAGTCATCAAATATGCATTTTTTAAAAAAATTTCGATAAGAACAGTTTTAGTGGATTTTTTTCCTCCTGAAACTTTTTTTTAAATTAATTTACATTCATTCCCTGAGCATCATCACAACATACTAAATGTGGTTTCCCATCTAGAATAAACTGGGTAGTGGCTTAATCATGCATGCTGCCCTCACTTCTGTCCTGCAGTGGCGACCCCACATGGCAGCCAGGCTCATCTGCTAACAGCAATTTAGATCAGAAGACATCAGGGACCAGCAGTTGGCGTAATGGCTATGTCGCTGGACTCCCACGTAGTCGGCCGTGGTTCAAGTCCTGGACCCGGTGGCTTAAACTCACGCTGGGCGCGTGTGTGTGCGTGCCCAAGATCCCGAGAGGAGAATGGAGGAGAAGGGATTGTGGCGTGGCCATCCCCCCTGGGGGGTGATTTCTCACTTTCTGTCTCTCTGTCTCTCTCTGTCTGTCTGGCGAGCGCATGGGCCCTATAGCAAAAACCTCTCAAAAAAAAAAAAAAAATCATCAGACTTGTCTATAAAGGGCCAGAGAGAAAGTCACTATTACAGGTTTTGGGGGCCAGGTGGTTTCGGTCACAAGTATTTCTCCTCTACTCTTGTTTCATGCAAGTAGCCCTGTACAATATATAAATTACCGGGTGAGGGGGCCAGCAGGTGGCATAGTGGTTAAGGCACTGACTGCGGTTCGAGCATCAAACCAGGCAGCTTGAAACTCACACCAGGCGTGTTTGTGTGTGTGTGTGTATGTGTGTGTGTGCCCAAAATCCCAAGTGGAGGATTGAGGAGAAGGGATTGTGGTGTGGTCAACCCCCCTGGGGTGGGGGGTGGGGTGATTTCTCACTTTCTCTTTGTCTCTCCAGTGAATGCACATGCCCTATAGAAAAAAATTCTCTCAAAAAATTAATTGATGGTTGAGGTTGTGTTCTAATAATACTTTATTTATAACAATGGATGGTAGGGCTGGATATGGCCTGTGGGCTACAGCCGGCCCCTGGATTTAATCACTAGGCCCTCTGCTCAAACCCTACCATGGGGGCCAGCAAGTAGCATGGTGATAAGGCATTGAATTCACACATGGCTGACCGAGGTTCAAGTCCCAGACCTGGTGGCTTGAGATTCACACAGGGTGCACGCGCATGCATGCCCAAAATCCTGAGAGGAGAATAGAGGAGGTGGGATTGCACATGGCCATCCACCTGGGGGATGATTTCTCACTTCCCTTCTCTCTCTCTCTGTCTCTCTAGAGAGCACATGTGCCCTAAATCTCTCAAAATTCTCTCCAACATAGGAGACCAGCAGTTGGTATAATGGCTATGTCACTGGACTCCCACGTAATTGACCGCAGTTCGAGTCCTGGACCTGGTGGCTTAAACTCACTCTAGGCACATGTGTGTGCATGCCCAAGAACCCGAGAGGAGGAGAAAGGATTGCAGTGTGGTCATCCCCCCCGGGGAGGGGGGGGCGATTTCTCGCTTTCTGTCTCTTCATCTCTCTCTGGCTTTCTGGCGAGCGCACGCGCCCTATAGCAAAAACCTCTCCAAAAAAAATAAAATAAAATAAAGTCTCCAAAATAACAACAACAATAAAACTGTACCCTGGCTCTCCAGCAGCTCAGTGTCAAACCCAAACTCACAAGTGTGGGCGTCAAGGAGCCGCCTGGGCTGGCCCTGCTGACCTCCCCTCCCCAGTCTGGAATGTGAGTCCTCACTCGCCACCCCCCCAGTCACGTGCCAGGCTCAATCCTGCTTCGAGGCCTTTGCACTTACCGTTTCCTCTGTTTGCAACCCTCCGCCCCACTGCACGTCTGCACATGACTCACACCTTCCCGTTATTAAGGTCGCCACACAAATGTCATTTCCCCAGAAAAGCCCTTCTACCCTCTAAGGCAACCATGGCCTCCCTCCCGAGTCGCTTTGTCATAGCGCCCTGTTTTCCCCATCACATTTTCTGCATAGCACCTTATCCAAGTTGGAAACGAGCTATTTGTTTATTTAACCTATTTATTTATTTTTTAGGTTTTTGCTATAGAGCGCTTGTGCTCACCAAGGAAAGAGAGAGAGAGAGAGAGAGAGAGAGAGAGAGAGAGAGAGAGAGAGAGAAAGTGAGAAATCATCCATAATCCCTTGGGATCTGGGATATGCCCATGTGCTGGCATGGTTTTTAAGCCACCAGGTCTGGGACTGGAACTAAATGTGAGAGTCCAGCGTCTTAACCGCGATGCCACCTGCTGGCCTCGGTGTGTTTACTTTTTTATAGTCCATCTCCCCTGTAATCTCCTTGATGACCGGAACCTTCTCCCTGTAGCCTAGTGACTACAGGGTGGGAGTACAGGAAGTACTTAGAGAATGAGTGAATACATACTTCAGCAGCCTCCTAATATTTTCTCTCAACCTTTCATTCCCTCCATTCTACCAACCATGCTGCTAACCGAGCTATTTATTTATTTATTTATTTGCCAGAGAGTGTGTGCACTTGCCAGAGAGACAGAGAAACAGAAAGTGAGAAATCACCCCCCAGGGGAATGGCCACGCCGCAATCCCTTCTCCTCCATTCTCCTCTTGGGATCTTGGGCATGCATGCACACGCGCCCAGTATGAGTTTAAGTCACCGGGTCCGGGACTTGAACCGCAGTCAACTACATGGGAGTCCAGTGACATAGCCATTACGCTAACTGCTGGTCCCAACAGAGCTTTTTTTTCTTTTTTACTTTTGCTAGAGGGTGCATGCACTTCCCAGAGAGAGTTAGAGAGGGGGAAGTGAGAAAGCACCTCCTATAGGGTATGTGGGGTGTGGTCACACTGCAATTTCTCCTCCATTTCTTCTTCCTTTTGGAATTTTGGGTGCACACACACACACACACACACACGTGCCTGATGTATTTCTCAAGTCACTGAATCAGGATTTGAACCTCACAGAGAGAAAGACAGAGAGAAGGAAAAGTGAGAAATAACCCCCCATCCCCCAGAGGTGGTCACGATGCATTCCCTTTTCCTCCATTCTCCTGTCAGGATTTGCGGCATGCACACACACCTACCTGGCATGAATTTCAAGCCAGGGTCCAGGACTTGAACCATATGGGATCCAGTTGCCTTAACCACCATGCCACCAGCTGGCCCAGAGATCTCTTTTAAAAATGATTATCAGGGGGCTGGCAGGTGGCGTCATGGTTAAGGGTGCTAGACTCCCACATGGCTGGCCACAGTTCGAGTCCTGGACCTGGTGGCTTGCTCGCTCTCTCTCTCTTCCTCTCTGATCAAAAATCAATAAATAAAGCTAAATGAAATAGTAATTTAAAAAAATATATCAGACCATGGCCTATCTCTGCGTGAAACTCGCTAGTCACTTCCCATTGCTCTTAGACTAAACTGCAAGCTTGGCACCATTGTCCCAGACCCTGCAGACAGGGACCCCTGCCTGCTGCCCCCATTCTGAGCAGGAGGCTGCCTGTAGGGCCCATTGATGCCACCCCAAAGGACACCACTTGGCTCTGGAGGTGTTTTTGCATTGATAGCAGAAAACGGGTTATGTTCCAGGAATTCTCTTCGAACAAAAGAATGAGGCCACGAACACCTGACTCATGAGAGGCTGGGCAGTCGGCCAGCTTCCTCATCTCACCACACCCAGGTCAGGCTCTCTCCTGTGACATGCTTGGAGAGAAACAGAGAATGCGATCTTTGCAGGCTGATGCCAACGACGTCCTATGAGCCGGAGCCTTTGTGAGGGCAGGGGTCATGGAATGAAGCGCTTTCAGCGCTTTTTTCTGGCTTAACTGAAAACTACATGCAAATTGAAGTGGAAAAGAGAAGGAGTGAGGCCGTTGACAGAGCAAGTGATTAGAGTTACAGACTCCTTACCCCAGCGAGCTGTTTGGTTGCCCTCTCCGCAGTTGCAATTCTATTCAACGAGACTCTGCAGCAGAGGTGAGAGAGCAGGGCCAGCTCACGCAGATACATTTCATCCCGTTGGCTATACCAAAGTGGACGGCAAGCTTCCACTTTATGACTTATTCTCACATAGACTCAGGAAGTAACATTAAGCAGTTTTGATTTTCTTTCTCTTTTTTTTTTTTTTTTTTTTGGAGAGGTTTTTGCTATAGGGCTCATGTGCTCGCCAGAAAGACAGACAGAGACAGAGAGACAGAAAGTGAGACATCACCCCCCGGGTGGGATGGCCATGCCGCAATCCCTTCTCCTCCATTCTCCTCTCGGGATCTTGGGCACGCACGCACACGCACCCGGCGTGAGTTTAAGCCACCGGGTCCGGGACTCAAACCTCAGTCGACTACACGGGAGTCCAGCGACATAGCCATTATGCCATCTGCTGGTCCCAAGCAGTTCTGATTTTCTAAGTGACCGTGCATGAAGTAGGAACTCAAAGTTGCAAGAATATCTGTCATTTCTCCATGAGAGCTTCATTTCAGGTGGGAGACACATGGCCCTCGTGCATTTCTGTTTTTCTAAATCAGTCCTCCTAATGAGATGCTCAGAGGGGCTCTGCTGTGCAGTGCTCTCTGCAAGAAAATGACATTCACCCAACTTCTGCTCATTTCTGTTTTTTAAGATTTTTGCCTTAGGGTGTGTGCACTTGTGTGTGTGTGTGTGTGAGAGAGAGAGAGAGAGAGAGAGAGAAAGTGAAAAATCATCCCCCTCCCCAAGGGGGATGGCCACAGTGTGATCACTTCTCCCTACTCCTATCAGGATTTTGGGCACGCACGCACACACGCCCACTGTGAGCTTCAGGATGACGGCTCTGGGACTCATACCACAGTCAGTCATGTGGGAGTCTAGCGCCTTACCGCCATGTGGCCTGCTGGCCCCACTTCTCATTATTTTTAAGGCCAGGCTAATGCACCAGGCATCACAATCTTTTAGGCTTATTAAAACGACCACCTGAGGGAACCAGCAGTGAGCGTAATGGCTATGTCGCTGGACTCCCACGTAGCCGACCGCGGTTCGCGTCTCGGACCCGGTGGCTTACAACTCACGCCGGGCGCGTGTGCGTGCGTGCCCAAGATCCCGAGAGGAGAATGGAGGAGAAGGGATTGCGGTGTGACCATCCCCCCTGGGGGGTGATTTCTCGCTTTCTGTCTCTATGTCCCTCTCTGTCTGTCTGGTGAGCGCACGCGCCCTATAGTGAAAAACCTCTCCAAAAAAAAAAAAAAAAAAAAAAAAAAAAAAAAGACCACCTGAAACAAAAAACAAAAAACAAAACAAAAACAAAAACAAAAATTAAAAATAACCACCTGATACCACCATCCTCTGATCCTCGTGACCCTGGCCTGTTTTTACTTTATCTTTTCTTGTTATTCTTGCTCGCTGTAATGAATCCCCCCCTCATTCTTTTCTTTTAAGTTATTTTATTTAACTTTATTAATTTACTTATTTATTTTTAATTTGACCAGAGAGAGAAAGTGAGAAAGAAAGTCACCAGATCTGAGACTCGAACCACAGTCAGCCATGTGGTAGTCCAGCGCCCTTGACCACCATGCCACTTGCTGGCCCCAGTTCCCCTCTCATTCTGATTACCTCTGGCTTTGGCCCCTTCCTGGCTCCTGGGTCTTGCTGTCCACCTAGGGGATTAGCCCAGCTTGCTCACACCACCTTTCCATCACCCTAGTGACTCCTGTGGCCCCCACAGCCCCAGGCAGATGTGTGTTGACCCCTGAACCCCCAAGCAAGGAGGAGAGGCCTGTGCTAGGTTATGACACTATAGCGGAGGACAGAGCAGATACGATCTGCCCATCACGGCATTTGCAACCCCTTCCACAACCTCCTATGTGTCACTTCTCCTCTACCAGAACACACCCAAGGACAGGAAACTCTGGACTTTTGGGGACTGTCCTTTTCATATTCTGACAACTTTATCAAAAAAAGCTTGAGTTGTCAACAGGCTCGAGAGCCCTGAAGTAATCTGTTTCCTGCAGAGTGCTGACTGGTGTGGTGTGAACTCCCAGGCAGCTGTCAACAGGCATTCAGCCTATCACTTGCTGAGCCCAGCGCTGGGGCAGGCAACATAAATGAATCACTTCCACTTCTCACCAAGCTCGGCTCCCTGGGCTGTCTCTGCCTGCAGTCATTCAAGCTGAGCAGATAACTGATAGCCAGAGCTCAGCAGGCCTCCAGGCAGCCAGATATAGCCCCTTATCAGGGCAGTGCGTGTGTGGGCTCATTGAGAAGCTGCCCACACTTTATCAATGAGGGAGGCCATGCCAGAGACGCTGGTGTTGGGTTTCGCATGAAGGAGTGGAGGTGAAGAAGAAGGTTCCTGAGATAACAGGGCCTGTTTATCGGACATGTTTTATCCAGCGAGGTCAAAAATGCCATGGCCATCCCAGGTGAGAACGAACCACAGAACCGGTTGATGACGACGATGATGATGATGCTGGAAGATTCTGGAAGCTTCACAGAGAGGAATAAATGAATAAAACAGTCCATGAGGACCAGACTTGACCGAAGTCGTGTAAGGGGATCACACCCAAGACCCAGCTCTCTTGCAAGCCTAAGAAAGGCCCTTTTGCCCTTTGAAAGCTGGATCGGGCTGTGAGAGGGGAAAAAAGGATCCTCGAGGGCCTTACTGTTTTGCATATTTGTTTTAAAAACATATCAAAAGGTCAGGAAGGGGTCGAGAATGAGCTATTCTTTTAGACTATCACTCTGATTACTGCTTGACTTATGGTCTATATGCATGAGATCCATGTGGGAACAAAGACAGATTCACCTACTCATTGATTTAA
Organism: Tupaia tana; assembly: GCA_026018925.1. Classification (NCBI taxonomy): domain Eukaryota; kingdom Metazoa; phylum Chordata; class Mammalia; order Scandentia; family Tupaiidae; genus Tupaia; species Tupaia tana. Next base: position 1,738,233 of record JAKSZU010000022.1, on the reverse strand, counting down.
TCTCTAACTATTTATTGAGCACAGATTAATTCATTTCTTCAGTAGGGCCTGATTCAGACACAAAGACTACTGAGGTAAACTGGAAATAAAATTTCTGCTTTCGTGGAACTCGTGTCCTAGTGAGATCAACAGAGCATGTCGGATGAAGACAGGGGTTGTGAAAACATCACAGGTAAGAGCACAGGACGTTCTGAGGACATGGGGTTGCTATGGATAATAGGGCAATGGTTATAGAACATATTTTGTAGAAACACACTTACGTAGAAATCAGAAGAAAATGAAGAGGGGCTAGCAGGTGGTAAAGTGGTTAAGGCGCTGGACTCCCACATGGCTGACTGTGGTTTGAGTCCCAGACCCAGTGGCAAGAAACTCATGCTGGGTGCATGTGTGTGCATGCCCAAAATTCTGAGAGGAGAATAGAGGAAGGATTGAGGTGTGGTCATCCCCTGCCTCTCTGTTTCTCTCTGTGTCTCCAGTGAGTGCACATACCCTATAACAAAAATATGTCTTAAAAAAAAAAAAAGAAGAAGAAGAAAATGAGGGAGCATGGCAGGAAGGATTGCAGACAGGACATACAGGGTGGGGTGAGGCTGGCATATTTGAGAAACACCAAAGCCACCAGGGAAGCGGGGGGGGGTGGTGGTCAGAGAAAAAAGGAGGCAAGGAGTAGGAGATGACAGGAGAGAGATGGGGCCATGTGTGCTATTGCTGGTACTTTGGGTTTGTTTTGAGTAGATGGGAATCATCGGGTTTTCTGAGGCAAGAGGTGATGTGACCTGACTTGCCTTTTCAAAGGTCACTCAGGCCACAAGGTTGAGAAAGAAACCTAAGAAGACAAGGGCAGAGACGTGGAGACCAGTTCTTAAGAAGGCCAAGAAATCAAATGTGGGGAGGAAGCAAAGAAAACATGAAGGTTTTTGAGCTCGCAGACAGGTGGGTTTGCCATTATAGTAGGAGGTGAGGGGCGGGGTCAGCAGTGGATCCGGAGTTTGATTTGGGGCACGCTGAATGTACCAGACCCACAGTCATCCAGCGGAGGTTGCAAGCAGGCAGCCAAATATAGTCTGGAGCCCAGGGTAGCACCCCAAGTTGGAGATATTGACTGGGGAGTTGCCAAGTACAGGAGGCCTTTAAAGCCTCCTTGTGACATGGCACGACGCCGTCAAGAGAGTGAGTGTGGTAGGAGAAGTTGAGGGGAGGCCAGGCAGCGAGGAAATACAAGCAAAGGATATTGAGAAGGAGTGCTCAGCCAGCGAGAACCAAGAGGAAGGGTCTTTTTGAAGGGGAAGTGAGTGCTTCAGGAAGGGGGGAGCCAACAGCCATGTTAGCCTCTGACTGGCCAAGAAAGTAGGAGAAATGGCCGTTGACCATGGGAGTTGGCAACCCGGGATCATTGCTGTTTGGTGCTGTAATAGGTACAAAATCTTGATTTCAAGACTGGGAGGAGGGCAACTGGAGACAAGGGTTGAGGACAACTCTTTTGCACACTTCTATTGTCAAAAGGAGCCGAGAAATGGGCAACCAGCCAGAGGAAGTAACGGGGTCAAGAGAGAGACAGCCCTCAAACTCCTGCAAATGCTGCCCACCACCTTCAGGACTAGGGGAATGAAGACCATTCTAGGGCTGTGTGCTCCTGGCAAGATCTCTCCCTCCTTCTTTTTGGCCTTAACACTCACAGCCTTACTACCCACATCTGTCCGCCCTGGAGAACTTCAGGCCCCATCTCGACATTTCTGTGCTGTGTAGGTGATACACAAAATGCACCAGTAGGTGTACCCAGACAATTGACTATAACCAGAAAATGCAAACGTAGAGTATCCTTAGGAAGAGAATAATGGAACTACTTGACTTCTAGGAAGAGGCTTGGAGAAAGTGTCTCTGAGGAAATGTCTAGAACTAAAATGTGAAGGATGAGTAATAGCTCACCAAATAACTAATGATGGGATGAGCTCTGCAGGGGCAAAAGCCCACACATGCACAAAGGCTTAGGAGGGGGCGGGACAGAGCATGCAATTAGGGGGTTCCTGGGCAGCTGGAGAAGGGCTGCTCCTCTCTCCATCCCTTTCCTTTGTCTACCTGATGGTGCCTCAGCACCATGTGGTGGCTGCTGTTTCCACGTGCATACCATGTCTTAAAAGACAATACCCCAGAGTGAAAATGGCAAAATAGAGAACCACAAGAGCCCATCCCTGCACCAAAGATGCAAAACATACTGGCAAAATCGTCAACACCAAAATCAAATGTATTGGAACTTGGTCAACTAACTAAAAGTTTATAGCAGCCAGGAGAATGCTTAATCAAGAAAGTACAAAAAATAATATATATTTTTAAAACCCAGATAGGTCAGCAGGTGGTATGGTGGTTAAAGCACTGGATTCCCACATGGCCAATTGTAGTTGAAATCCCAGACCCAGAGGCTTGAAAATCATGCCTGGCTAGGACCAGCAGTTGGCATAACGACTATGTTGCTGGACTCCCATGTAGTTAACCGCAGTTTGAGTCCTGGACCCGGTGGCTTAAACCCACGCCGGCGTAGATCTGTGCATGCCCAAGATCCTAGGAGGAGAATGGAGAGAAGGGATTGCAGTATGGCCATACCCCCTGGGGGGTGATTTCTCACTTTCTGTCTCTCTGTCTCTCTCCGTTCTTCCGGTGAGCGCACATGCCCTATAGCTAAAACCTCTAAAAAAAAAAAGAAAGAAAAAAAAGAAAGAAAAAAAAGAAAGAAAAAAAGAAGAAAGAAAGAAGAAAGAAAGAAAGAAAGAAAGAAAGAAAGAAAGAAAGAAAGAGAAAGAAAGAAGGAAAGAAAATCATGCCTGGCATACATGCGTGCATGCCCAAAATCCCAGGAGAAGAATGGAGAACCAACTGTGGTATGGCCATCCCCTTGGAGGGTGAGTTCTCACTATCCCTCTCTGTGTCTCTTTTTGGCAAGGGCACACACCCTGTGGCAAAAACCTAAAAACAGAACAAAACAACAAAAAAAACAGAAATGACATTGGGTCATCAGAAAAGTCATGAAGATGTATTTTTCTATGCAAAAATGTGTCATGAATTTTCCAACGACCTAGTAACCCAGTTTTGTGGTGTTTAAATTAATCTTGCTCAGCAGTGGCCTTGAAGACAACCCATAGTACTGGTATAAGCTCCTAGCAAATAAAAGAGCAGAAGAGACCTACAGCGTAAAGATCCATGGTAGTTTGCTTTGCCCACTCATTGGCTCCCTGAAGAACTAGCTCACTACTGAGCTCTCAGAGTGCTAAGGTGGCTACTCAAGGGGGCATTTGTTGAAAACATTAAAAGGCAAATATTGCCCACTTGGGGAAACAGATAACATTTGGGACAAACTATAGACAAAAATAAAAGGTTTGGGAAGAAAAACTGGGGATTAATATACTTTGGAAAACGAAGGCTTTGAAAAGCTCTCACATATTCCTGGGGATCTAGAAGCCCACCTGCACGCCATGGCTGGGTACCTGCTCATGAGAGACCTGAGAAGACCTTGAGTCCCCATCTCTGACTGACATTGAGGCCCTTCATGAGCAGGATGTAAAGACGAAGGTGTAGTTGTAAAGTGTTTGCTAAGAGTTGAAGGCATGCTGCAGCATGGACATAGAGTCCATTTGCAAACACTGAACGATTTTTTTGTTTGTTGCAGGCAAAGAATACAAGTTCGTATTTAAATCATTAGCTGAGCTGACCACCAGGCTAGCAGAATAAAGACTTCAGTGGCTCTTTTTATTCTTCATAACAAAAAATAAGATCTTTAAAAAAATAGTTCTGAAAATAAAACTAAGCAGGGACCAGCAGTTAGCGTAATGGCTATGTCGCTGGACTCCCAAGTAGTCGACCGCAGTTCCTGTCCCAGACCTGGTGGCTTATAACTCACGCCGGGCACATGTGCGTGCGTGCCCAAGATCCTGAGAGGAGAATGGAGGAGAAGGGATTGCAGTGTGGCCATCCCCCCTAGGGGGGTGATTTCTCGCTTTCTATCTCTCTGTCTCTCTCTGTCTGTCTGGCGAGCGCACGCGCCCTATAGCAAAAACCTCTCAAAAAATAAAAAGGAAAAAGGAAAAAGAAAGAAAAAATAAAACTAAGCAAAAAGAATTAGTAAGATAGCAATTATAGAAAGCAACAATAAACCCTGATGAGGGGGGTAGAATATAATTACCAGAACTGCCATATTATAATGTTTGAAATGTTCAGTTTTCAACAAAAAAAAATACATCATGCAATAAAACAAGCAAGTAGTCCATACACAGAAAAAAATATCATAGCAATAGTCCTTGAGAAAGTCAAGCCTTTGGACTGACAAAATAGGTCTATAAGTCAACTATTTAAAATATACTCAGAGAGCAAAGAACTCAAGGAAACCATGAGAATAATATCACAATAGACAGAGAATACTAATAATGAGGTAGAAATTATAAGAGGGAACCAAAGAAATTCTGAGCTTGAAAAGTACAATAACTAAAATGAAAAATTTTCAGAGAGGGTCAACAATATAGTTAAGCAAGTAGAAGAAAGAATCAACAAACTTGAAGATAGGCCAATTGACATTATCCAGTCTGTGGAGAAGAAAAAAGGAAAGGAAAAAAAAAGGAGAAAAGGGAAGAAGGAAGGAAATAAAGGAAAGAAGGAAGGGAGGGAGGGATAAAGGAAGGAAGAAAGGAAATATGGAAGGGAGGATAAAGAAGAATAAAGGCAGGTGGGCAGGCAGGCAGGAAGGAAGGAAGGAAGGAAGGAAAAGGGATAGATAGATGATAAAGGGGCTGGCCCTGTGGCATAGTAGTTGAGCACTACTCTTGGGAAGCTGGATCCCAAGCTCCTCAAGCACAGTGACTGACAATGGTTTGAATTTTTGGCCCAGTGGCTTGAGAAACATGCTGGACACATATGTGTACATGCCTGGAATCCTGACAGAACATGGAAATGAGGAAAAACGGGATTATGTCACAATCACATATCCTTGGGGAGTTCTCTTTCTCTCTTCCTCTTCTCCCTCTGGCAAGTGCACATAGCTTCTGGCAATTGGAAATAAAAAAAGAATAATGAACAGATTCAAAGAGACCTGAAGTGTACCATCAAGAGTATGAACATAAACGTAATAGGCTTTTCATAAAAAGAAGAGAGAAAGTGGGGCCAGCAGATGGTATGATGGTTGAAATGCAGGACTCCCACATGACTGACTGCAGTTCAAGTCCTGAACCTGGTGGCTTACTTTCTTACTTTTTCTCTCTTGCCTCTGTCTCTCTCTGCTGAGCACATGTGCCTTATAGCAAATTTTAAAATAATAATCAAATAAAATAAATAATGATTTTTTAAAAAGAAGAAAAAATAATTGAAGTAATGATGATCAAAACTTACCTCATTTGACTAAAAGCATGAATCTACAGATCCAAGAATCTTAATGAGTCCCAATATTCTCACTGAGAAAACTGTACTCAAGCTTTCTTTTTAATTTCACCCTCTGGCAAAACAAACACAAACCAAATCAAAACAAGGACAACAGCAAAATTCAATGAGATAAACAGCTGATTTCTCATCAGGAACCATGGGGATCAGAAGACATTGGAACAACTTATTTGAAGTGTTGAAAGAATAAAATGGTCAAGCAAGAATTCTATGTGCAGGAAAATGATCTATCGAAAACAAAACTGAGATTAAGACACTCCCAGATAAATAAATCTGAGAGAACTCATTACTAGTAGATCTGCCCTGTAGGAAATGCTAAAGGAGGTCCTTCAGGCTAAAATGAAAGGAGACTAAACAGAATTTGAATCTACATGAAGAAATAAAGAATACCAGTAATGGTGATTATATAGATAAATATAAAAACAGCATTAAAACATGTGTGGTTTGAAATTCCTCTTTTTTTTCCTATATGATACAAAAGTAACTAGATATACAACTATATATATATATATATATATATATATATATATATGTGCACACAATGTATAAACATATAATTTGTGACAATTATATAAATTGGTGAGAAAGACAGAACTAAATAAGAGTACTGCTTAGTATATTGTTGAAAAAGATTATACATATATCTTTTTTTTGAGAGAGAGACATAATGCATATATAAAATATTTCATCAAACAACAGCAAAATACATTTCTTCTCAAGTATACATGAAGCATTTTCTAGAATAGGCTGTATGTTAGGCTGCAAAGCAAGACTCAATAAATTAAAAACTTTCTATCATAAAAAGTATACTTTCCAATGACAATTAAATGAAGTTAGAGAGGCTAGCAGGTGGCATGGTGGTTAAGGCAGTAGATCCCACATTGCCAACTGTGTGGTTTGAGTCCTGGACTCCACGATTTAAAAATATGCTGGACAAGTGTCTGTGCATTCCCATAGCCATCCCCCTGGGGGGAGTTTTCTCCCTTTTCTTACTACCCCCACCCCTACTCTTTCTGGCAGAAAACTAAAAAAGAAAAGAAAAAGGAAGGAAGGAAGGAAGGAAGGAAGGAAGGAAGGAAGGAAGGAAGGAAAAAAAACTATTTCAATAAGAAATTGTTTAAAAAGGGCCATTTCCATGCCTTAGTGATTGAAGTGGAAGAGGGAGAAAATACCCACAATGTACACACATGCTGTGTTTCTCAAAGCAACACGGCTGGGATTCAAACTGCATGGTTGGCCATGCCGACTTGAGAAACACACCATGTGTGTACATGCACACCAAATCCTAACAGGAGATGTGGAGAAAGACTACATGGAAGAATATCCCCATTACATTGTGGGTATTTTCTCCCTCTCCCACTCTCTCTGCTGAGTGCATATGTTCTCTGGTAAAATAAAAAGAATTTTTAAAAGAAATCATGGGAACCAGCAGTTAGCGTAATGGCTATGTCGCTGGACTCCCATGTAGTCAACTGTGGTTCGTGTCCCGGACCCGGTGGCTTAAAACTCACGCCGGGCGCGTGTGCGTGCGTGTCCAAGATCCCGAGAGGAGAATGGAGGAGAAGGGATTGCGGCGTGACCATCCCCCCTGGGGGGTGATTTCTCGCTTTCTGTCTCTATGTCTCTCTCTGTCTGTCTGGTGAGCGCACGCGCCCTATAGTGAAAATCTCTCCAAAAAAAAAGAAATCACAAGATCCATTAAAAAAAATACTGTGAGATGAATGAAACTAAAAACACAACATTCCAAAACTTATGGAATGTAGTGAAAGCAGCATGCAAAGGGCTATTTATATCTCTAAATTCCCACATCAAAGAAGAAGAAATCTCAAATAATCTAACTTTCCACCTCAAATAACTAGAAAAAGAAGAGCAAACTAAACCAAAGCAAGTACAGGAAGGAAAAATAAAGACAAGAGCAGAGACACAGGAAGTAGAATAGAAAATCAATAGAAAGAATCAGTGAAATTAAAAGTTGATTATTTGAAAATAGTTTCAGAACTTTTAGCTAGATTGAAAAACAGAGAAGACTCAAATTTATCCAAAGCAGAAATGAAGGCCAGCAGGTGGCATGGAAGTTAAGGTAGCTGCATCCTACATGGTTGACTGAACAATTTCAGTACTGGACCTGGCAGCTTGAAAAACATGCCAAGGCACATGTACATGTGTGTCCAAAATACTGAGAGGACAGTGGAGGAGAAGGGACTGTGGTATAGCCCTTCCCTGTGTGTGTGGGGGATGAGTTCTCACTTTCTCTCTCTCTTTCTGTCTCTGTCTCTCTCTGGTAAAGTCACACACCCTACAAGAAAAAAGAAAGAGGGACCAGCAGTTGGCGTAATGGCTATGTTGTTAGACTCCCATACAGTTGACCACTGCTCGAGTCCCGGACCTGGTGGCTTAAACTCATACTGGGTGTGTGTGCATGCGTGCCCAAGATCCCAAGAGGAGAATGGAGGAGAAGGGATTACGGGGTGGCCATCCCCCCTAGGGGGGTGATTTCTCGCTTTCTGTCTCTGTGTCTGTCTCTGTCTGTCTGGCGAGCACACATGCCCTATAGCAAAAACCTCTCCAAAAAAAAAAAAAAAAAAGAACAAAGGAAGGAAGGGAGGAAAGAGAAAGAAAGAAAGTGGAAACGTTATTATGACTTTATATCAACAGAAATAAAAAGGATTATAAGCAAATACTATACACAATTGTACACCATCCGATTAAACAATGCACACGAAATGGCTCATTTGTAGAAACATGCTAACCACCAAAAGCAACTTAAGAAGAGATAGCACTGCTGAATAGACCTATAACAATTAAAGAGAGTAAATTAATCATCCAAAAACTTCCAACAAAGAAAAGCTCAAGACCAGATAGCTTTGTTGATTAATTCCACTAGATGTTAAAGAAGAATTAACACTTATCTTTTTAATTCTTCCAGAGAGGAGGAAACACTTGTTAACTGATTCTCTGGGCCAGAATTATTACTCTGATACCAAAGTCAGACATAAGTGCTCCAAGAAAAGGAAACTAAACACTTGTAGATGCAAAAATTCTCAACAAAATACCAGAAAGTGGGTTTTAGCAGCATATTAAAAGGATTATATCCCACAACCAAGCAGAATTTATTTCAGAACTTCAATGATGTTTTAATTTTCAAAGATCACTTAATACACTATATTCACAGATGAAGAAGAAAAAAACCCCTGTGATAATGCATAAAAAGGATCTGACAAAACCTAACACACTTATGTTATAAAACATTCAACAAAGTAGGAATGAAAAGGCAAGTTCCTCAACATAGTGAAGAACATCTATAAGAAACCCAGCGTTGATGATATACTTTTGTTTTGTTTTGTTTTTGAAGAGGTTTTGGCTATAGGGAGCGTGCACTCGCCAGAAAGACAGAGAGAGACAGAGAGACAGAAAGCGAAAAATCACCCCCCAGGGGGGATGGCCACGCCGCAATCCCTTCTCCTCCATTCTCCTCTCGGGATCTTGGGCACGCACGCACACGCACCCGGTGTGAGTTTAAGCCACCAGGTCTAGGACTCGAACCACGATTGACTACATGGGAGTCCAGCGACATAGCCATTATGCTAACTGCTGGTCCCATTGATGACATACTTAATGGTAAAAGACTGAAAACTTTCTAAGATTATAAATAATACAAACATGTCTATTTTTACTGCTTTTATTCAATGTTGAACTATAAGTTCTATCCAGGGCGATTAAGCAAGAAAGAAATAAAAGAAACCCCCAAAATGATAGTACTTTCCAAAGCAATCAACAGATTCAGTGCCATCACCACCAAAATTCCAAATGCCTATTTCAAAGAAACAGATGAGATGATCCTGAAATTCATATGGAATTACAAGGGCTATGAATAGCCAAAATAATATTGGGAAAAAAAGAAAAACAAAATTGCAGGACTTTAACGTCCCAATTTCAAAACTCAATATAATAATACAGTAATCAAAACAGATGCCACTGGCATAAGGCTATCCATATAAACCAGTAAATTCGAGTTGAGAGTCCAGAAATAAATGCACACGTCTATGTTTAACTGATTTTCAACAGGGTGCAAGACCATTCAGTTGGGAAAAACTAGTCTTTTCGGCAATGGGACAACTGGTAACTACACACATAAGACTGAAATTGGATCCTCACCTCATATAATATTTTTAAAATGAACTCAAAATGGGTCACAAACAGCAGAAGAAAAATAGATAATTTGGATTTCACCAAAATGAAGACTTTTGTGCATCAAAGGGTACTATCTAGTAAGTGAAAAGGCAACCTAAAGAATGGGAGACGGGACCAGCAGTTAGCATAATGGCTATGTCGCTGGACTCCCACGTGGTCGACTGTGGTTCGTGTCCCGGACCCGGTGGCTTAAACTCACGCCGGGTGTGTGTGCGTGCGTGCCCAAGATCCCAAGAGGAGAATGGAGTAGAAGGGATTGTGGTGTGGCCATCCCCCCTGGGGGGTGATTTCTCGCTTTCTGTCTCTATGTCTCTCTTTGTCTGTCTGGCGAGCACATGCACCCTATAGCAAAAACCTCTCCAAAAAAAAAAGAAAAAAAAAAAGGATGGGAGAAAACATTTGCAAACCATTTATCTAATAAAAGATTAATATCCAGAATATATAAAGAACTCCTAAAATTAAACAACAGAACAATTAAATGTAAAAATGATCTAAAGACTTTAATAAACAGCTCTTAAAAGGAGATATGGAAATGCCAACACGCACAGGAAAAGATACTTGTTATTATTCATCACTGGAGAAACACCAATCAAAACCACAAGAAGATACCATTTTACAGCCCTTGGGATGATTATGATTTAGAGAATGCTGGTGAAGATGTTGAGGATTTGGAACTCTTAAACATTGCTGGTGGGAATGTAAAATGTGCAAATGCTATGGAAAAGTTTGGCTATTCCTCAAAAAGTGAAACAGAATTATTTATGACCCAACAATTCCACTCCTAAGTACAGACTAAAAATAACTGAAGACAGGTATTCGAACCAAAAATTCTGTAAGAATTTCATAGCAGCACTATTTACAATAGACAAAGGGATAAACATAAATTGCATATTCCTACAGTATAATATTATTCAGCCATAAAAAGCAATGATTCACACTTTAATATGAATGCACTTTGAAGGCATTAGGCTTAGTGAAAGAAGCCAGACACAAAAGGCCACATTTTGTAGGATTCCATGTATATAAAATATTCAGAATAAGCCAATTCACAGAGACTTAAAGCAAATCAGCTCCATGAGGGGCTGTGGTGAAAGAGAATGACTGCCGGATGGGTTCGAGGTTTCTTCTGGGTGTCGTGAAAATGTCCTGGAATTAGGGGTGATGATCTCACGATATTGTGAGTGCATTAAAAGTCATTGAATTGTATACTTTAAAATGGCTGGGTCAGCCCGGGTCTGGTTGTTACATGAGCTGAATCCCACATGGCTGGCTATGTGCTACAAGTCTTGAACCCAGGCAACTTGAGAAACATTCCAGGCACATGTGCGTGTATGCCCAAAATCCTGAAAAGAAGAAGAAATGGAGAAGGGATTGCAGCATGACCATTCTCCATGGGACGGGGGTAGGGGAAATGTTTCCTTGTTTTCACTCTCTGTGTCTTTCCAGTAAGGGTACACACCCTCCAGGGGGGGAAAAAAAAGAAGGAAAAAGAAATAGAAAAAAATGGTTAAAAGGGTGAATGTTATGTTATGTGAATTTTTTTTTTAGAGGTTTTTGCTATAGGGCGTGTGCGCTCGCCAGACAGACAGAGAGAGACAGAGAGATAGAAAGTGAGAAATCACCCCCCAAGGGGGGATGGCCACGCCGCAATTCCTTTTCCTCCATTCTCCTCTCGGGATCTTGGGCATGCATGCACACGCACCCGGTGTGAGTTTAAGCCACTGGGTCCAGGACGCAAACCGCAGTCGACTACATGGGAGTCCAGCGACATAGCCATTACGCTAACTGCTGGTTCCCACATTATGTGAATTTGACCTCAATAAAAAACAGTACATCAGCCCATGCTTGCAGGGTTGTGCTTCTGAAGGCCCTTCTGACATGTTAGCAGGCTAGCTAAAGCAGCCTTGGCCAATGCATTCCTTGGGAAGATCCATGGGTCCCATGATATTGAGCCAGTTTTCATGTAACCTTTATATGTGGACCCTTGGGTAAGGTGTTGTCAGACCCTTTGTACTCTCATACTGTGGTGCTGATTGAGTCACTGTTGTAGGGTGGACCTGGATCGACTAAACTATTAAAGCCTGAAGTTGGATAAGGATGAGTACCAACAGCACATATTTTATGAAAAATATGCATGAAAATCTTTCTACCTGCAAGATGTCCTAGGCAATACTAGCGCTTTGAGGGGGGAACCCTTGGTAAAATAAGATGACTGTGTTAGAAACCAAAGCCTCCACCTACAGTGCAGCATGGTGAGTGTTTTACCTACACTGTCTCCATGGAATCTCTTTTTTTATGCCAGAGGGTGTGCATGAGAGAGAGAGACAGAGACAGAGAGGGAGGGAAGAGAATTCTCCCCAGCAGGGCCTGGTCACATCTTTTTTCTTCAGTTCTCCATTCGATCTGAATCTTGGGTATGCACACACATGCCTAGCATATTTTTCAAATTGCTAGTTCAGGATCTGAACCCTGGTCAGTCATGTGGGATCCAGCTACCTCTGTGCAGTCCTTAGCTGTTGTGCTATGAGGCCAGCCCCCAGTTGATTGCTTTAGAAATTTTTTTTTTTCAGGAGAGGTTTTTGCTATAGGGCACATGCACTTGCCAGAGACAGAGAGAGACAGAGAGACAGAAAGTGAGAAATCACCCCTCCCCCAGGAGGGATGGCCACGCCGCAATCCCTTCTCTTCCATTTCCTCTCAGGATCTTGGGCACGCATGCACATGTGCCTGGCGTGAGTTTAAGTCACTGGGTCCAGTACTCGAACCACGGTCGACTACACGGGAGTCCAGCAACATAGCCATTATGCCAACTGCTGGTCCCTTTAGAAATTCTTCAGGATAAACGTCCTCTTTGTGCAATCAGGAGAATAGTTGTCCATAAGGCTTAGAACTGCTCCTGACCCAGTGCTAAGTTGTGGAGGTGACCACAAACATGGCTGCCACACTCTCTTATCTGCGCTCTTCTTTTAAATAGAATTTGGTAAATCATGACACATCTGCCACCGTCACCTACTCCAGAGCTCCCACAAACATCGTTAATCAATTTTGGCTTCTTTTCCCTCTAAGTCTGGACCTAGCTTTACCACCCTCTGCAAGACGGTCCTCAGGTGGCCTCTATTCATCACAACTGGCCCAGAAGATGAGAACACATGTGTTTTTTTTTTTTTTTAAAGAATTTTTTATTTAACTTTATTTATTATTATTATCATTGTTATTTTCCAGTTTGATCAGAGAGAGACAGAGAGAGAGAGAGAGAGAGAGAGAGAGAGAGAGAAGTGAGAAAGCAAGCCACCAGGTCCGAGACTTGAACCGTGGTCAGCCATGTGGGAGTCCAGCGCCCTTAACCACCATGCCACTTGCTGGCCCCAGAACACATGTGTTTTTTGAACATCACACATGTGCTCTTCAAACACCGCACACAACGCTGCCTCCCTCTATCTGAACCATCACTTCCTTAACCTGCCTTTGAGCTGAACAGAAGATCCAAGGCAATGCAAAAGACCCCTGAGACAAGGCGGCCACTCCTTACGTGGGGCCAGACAGAATAAGGTGTGCTTGTGAGAGTCTGGGGAGCTGTGGTCCAGTAAAGGCATAAAGAGAAGAGTCAGAAATGGACAGAAACAGGAAGAACTGTAGCAGGAGACCGGGGCCCAGTCCACGTCCACTTCCTCTCAGGAGGACTGGCCAATGAGTCCCAGGAATTACAAGGTGCACATGACCTGGGCCAGGCTGGTCATGATGAGTCTCAAGACTTTGGTTGAGACTTTGGGAAAGGGCAGTTGACAGGGTAAACAGAGCCAAAGGGCGAAGCAGAAGCAAAGCTCCTCATGATTCGTCTGAGCTCCTGGACATTGGCATGTCTGTACTCAGATCACCCACTTGTTTTTTTCCCTGAAGCTAGAGGTTGCCTTCCTGTTTGTTTCAATTCATTGCTAATAAAAAAGACTTGGCTATTATAAGCTATTCATTGTCCATATAATTTTTCTTTACCCCAGTTGTCATTTATAAAGTATGCCGCATCATCTTCCTGGACTGAGGATATCTTCACTCATCTTTGCTCAAATGATTGAAGCCCTTTCTGCTATTTTATGGCATGTGGCCTCCCTTCTGGGATACTGGCTTATCTCCTCTTCTTAAGGCAATGAGGGAGAGCTACCATGCCAGCCTCTGTGCATCTTCTGGAAAAACTCCTTCTAAGACAGGAACTATTATGCCTGTTAGCCAATGTTCCCTGGGAAGGAATCCTGATATGAGATCCTTGCGGCATGCAGTGCCAGGAAAATGCAGGCACTATGATTATCCCCTTTCCGCAGTGAGAAGCCAGGGCTCTGAGAGATTGAGTTTCTTGTCTAAGATCACACCGTCCACGGTAAGGCTAGGACGCAAACCCAGCGTTGCACCATCGTAGGATCCCGCCCAATCAGCAAAGGGCCAGGAACGTTGTTGCTAGGAACAATAACAAGCAGCCATTCTGAAGGCTTGGTGATGCCATAGACTTTTTTAAAAACATTTATATTTTCCATTGAGAGAGCAGCAACACGGCACCCCTGACAGCATCATTCTTTTTTTTTAGATGTTGCCATAGGGCACGTGTTACAGTGACATGAGAAGACAGTGACAGGGAAAGTGAGAAATCACCCCCTACAAGGGATGGTCACACTGCAATTCCTTCTCCTCCATTTTTTGGGCATGCACGCTCACATGTCCAGCATGAATTTCAAGCCACCAAGTTTGGGACTCGAACCACAGTAGTCATGTGGGAGTCCAGCATCTTAACCACCAAGCTACCAGTTAACCTCCCCCACCACCCCCGACAGAATCTTGATGCCACGACCCACCCTCATCCGCAGGCTCAGCCAGCCCCAGGTCATGGGCACACATTTGTCCTGTACACTCAGAGATGTCTCTGGACTTGAACCTTCCAAAGAGGGGACTGGCCTCTCCGAGAGCTGCAGTTTGTCGCTGCTCCACTGCCCGGCTCCAGTGTGATAGCTTCTTATTCCTGGCCACCACTCTTTCCCACCTCCCCATCTTCCCACTACCCACCGCCTGCTGTGGGAGGAAATCTACAGCTGGAAGAGAGTGACGCGGCCCTGTTCAGGTCCTGCACTCCAGGTGCAGTCAAGGGAAGGAAGCTGGGAATGATTTGAAGTTACCATGTTTCACTGTTATCTTTTCAATACAGTAAGCCCCAGATTCAGTAAAACCCAGTATGGTAAAAACTAGGTCAGTGTATTTATCTCTGGTAGCAGCTCTTTGCCAGCCTTACCTGGGAGGTGGAGCTGATAAGAACTATGGAGCTGGAGTTCAGGAACCTGGGGTTCCAGGCTCGGCTGTGCCAGTAAGCTGCCCCCAGATCTCTTCCTCTCCTCTGTGAACATCACTTTCCACATTTGTAAATTGTGGGGAGGGATTGTCTGATTAGAGCGATATTTCCCAAAGAATTTTCCAGTAGATATTTTTTGAAAATAGAAAAAAAAAAAAAAAAAGGAAGGACGAGGGGCAATCTCTCTCTTAGTTCAGTAATTTTGGAAACAATAAGTTGGACTAAATTAAGAAAAAGCATAGTGTGGCCAGCAGGTGGCGTGGTGGTTAAGGTACTGGATTCCCACATGGCCAATCATGATTTGCATCCTGGGCCCAGCAGCTTGAAAATCACAACAAATAAATAGATAAATAAATGTTTTCAGAAAGAAAGAAAGGAAGAAAGAGAGAAAGAAGGAAAGGAACCCTTTTAAAAATAAAAGAAAAATAAGAAAAAAAAAATATAGTTCCTATAGAACTTCGGAAACTTTGGTCTGTTCTTGTCATTGTCACTTCCAAAGAGAGAAAAGCAGGTGGTAGGCCCTGAACTTAACTGATGAAGGAAACCTTTCTGGTACAGTATCTTGGGGAAGTGTTTTATTGTTTGTTTGCTTTTAAGGGTTTTGCCATAGGGTGCACGTACTTGCTGGAGAGAGAGAGACAGAGACAGAGAGAGACAGTGAGAGGGAAAGTATGAAACCACCCCCTGGAGGGATGGCCATGCCACAGTCCCTTCTCCTCCTAGGATTTTGGGCACGCACGCAGATGTACCCAGTGTGATTTTCAAGGTGCCAAGTCCAGACTTGAACCACAGTCAGCCAAGTGGGAGTTCAGCACTTTAACTACTATACCACCTGCTGGCTCCAGGGGAAACATTTTTTTAAATAAGACTGAGAAAACTTAGATTTGGGAGTATTGGGATCATATCTGAGAAGTTTTGATTGAAGCACATGATTTTTGACTTAGGGCTCTGTGAGATGCTAAACCACACCTGAGCCATGAATGAAAAAAACGTACTATTGCCTGTAAAGTTTTGATGAAATTTGGTTGTAATTTTTTTTTCTTTTTTTGGGGGAGAGATTTTTGCTATAGGGCGCGTGTGCTCTCCAGACAGACAGAGAGAGAGAGAGACAGAGAGACAGAAAGCGAGAAATCACCCCCCAGAGGGGATAGCTATGCCACAATTCCTTCTCCTCCTTTCTCCTCTCGGGATCTTGGGCACGCACGCACACACGCCCAGCGTGAGTTTAAGCCACCGGGTCTGGGACTCAAACCACGGTCGACTACGTGGGAGTCCAGCGACATAGCCATTACGCTAACTGCTGGTCCCAAATTTGGTTTTAATTTATAGAATTCCAATAGTGGAATATGAGAGTCTACTTGTATAACAAATGGTAATGAGGCAATAAACAGTGCAGTCAACAAACTTGGACCATGGCGGGCCAGAGCAGGAGCACTACGGAAGCTGACCTTGCCATGAGCCACCTTTTTTTAGAAATTTGAGGATACGCAGATCTCCCTTTCTCTACTGCCAGCCTGGGTTGGAGCATAAAGCTGGAAAGTTGTGGCTTGAGAAGAGTGCCTTAGAAGCTCTGAGATGCAGAAAGAAAAGGGCCTTGAACTTTTGGAGAGAGAATCAGACCCCTCATAACAAACACCTGTTAGTGTGCATTGTCTGCAGGAAAGACAAAAGAGAAAATGAACTAACAATCGTCTTACTGATGAACTAACACGCATCGTATTACTTGCCAAGGAAGAAATTAATTCCTCAGTGGCCTGTGCACAATATGATTGGCACTCAATTCCGGAAGTTTCCTTCCTTCCTTCCTTCCTTCCTTCCTTCCTTCCTTCCTTCCTTCCTTCCTTCCTCTCTCTCTCTTTCTCTCTCTCTCTCTACCTCTCTCTCTCTCTATCTCTATCTCTCTTCTTTTTAGTTTCTTGCTATCGGGTGCACGCAGTCACCTGAGAAAGACGGAGATGGGGGAAGTGAGAAATCACTCCCCAAGGGGGATGGCCATGTCACAGTCTCCTCTTGGGATTTTGGGCAGATGTGCACATGTGCCTAGAAGATTTTTCAAGCTGCCAGGTCCAGGACTCAAACTACAGAGTCAGTCCCTTAACCACCACATCACCTGCTGGGCCCAGAAAGTTTTGGCTCTGTGTGTGTGTGTGTGTGTGTGTGTGTGTGTGTGTGTTTGACATAGAGTGCAGGCACTCACCAGAAAGAGAAAGTAAGAGGCAAAGTGAGAAGCATGGCCACACCACAATCCCTTCTCCTCTATTCTCCTGGGATCCTGGGCGCACACACACACACACACACACACACACACACACAGCATGATTTTCAAGCCAGGACTTGAACTATGGTTGGCCATGTGGGAGTCCAGTGACTTAACCACCATGCTACCTGCCAGCCCAGGAGGTTTTCTTTATTGTTTTACTTTAGTGAGAATAAAAGCCCATAGAAAAGGAAATCATGGATTCCCTCTCAACTGAAGTCCTCGAAATCTAATTTTCACTTGAATCAAATTTCCCCAACGTGGGCGTTGTCAGGAAGCAGCAAGGTATGGGGCAAAGGGCATGGCTTTGGATTTAGACATTACTCAGCAAATATGACGGGTCTTCAACAAGTTGGTGGAAAATGAGTATTATGCACGGATTTCAAAAAATGTTGCACCAAAATAAAATTGTACTTTCATTCCACATTTTCTGGGAACTTTTTGAAGACCTTGTACATTTTGGGTTGACATTATGTGCCAAGCACTGGGAATAGAGCACAAAACTAGAGTCAGAAATCCTTATCCTGGGCCCAGCAGGTGGTGTGGTGGTTAAGGTGCTGGACACTCCCACATGACTGACCATGGTTCAAGTCTTGGACTTGGTGGCTTGCTTTCTCACTCTCCCTCTCTATATATGTCTCTCTCTGGTCAAAAACAAACAAACAAACAAATAAATAGATAAATAAATAAAATAAATAAATAATTAATAATAATAATAAAAAGAAATCCTTATCCTAACAGAGCTGCCATCTTGCCTGTTACTCACCTGCTGTGTGACTCAGACAAGTCGCTTACCCTCTCTGTTTTGAAGGGATTCAACCCTACATCAATATGGCCAGTGCCCCAGCTTTGACATTCTGTATCCTATAACTACTCCTCACATGGGCTCCCTGGCAGAGATTTGGAGGCAGTCCAACCTCAGTTTGCCCAGTGTTACCTCCACCGTATGAGCTTAGTTTTTCTTCTGAATATAAATGGGGGAGGTTAAGGGATCAGCTGATGGCATAATGGTTATGTCACTAGACTCCCACATAGTTGACTGCAGTTCGAGTCTCAGACCCTGCAGCTTAAAACTCATGCCGGACATGGTATGTGTATGCCCAAAATCTCAAGAGGAGAATAAAAAAAAAAGGGATTGAGGTGTAACCATCCCCCCTGGGTGGTGATTTCTTGCTTTCTTTCCTCTGTCGCGTATGTGCCCTATAGCAAAAACAAAAAAAAAAAACAAAAAAAAGCAAAAAAACAAAAACAAAAAAAAAACAAACCTCTAATAAAAGAGGAGTGCAAAAATCCTTACCTCTAAATGAAGACTGTTGGCCTACAGGAAAGAACGGACCTTCAGTCACACAGACTTGAGTTTGAACACTGGCTCTGCCATTTGCAAGGCACCTCCCTTCCTCTCTCTAGATGCCTCAGTTGCATCATCTACAACATACGCCTGTATATCCCTCTTAGAGATTTGTTGAGGTAAATGAGGCAAATCACACCTGCACATCGATCAATAACTGGGGCTGTTATTGTGGTTGTACTTTGCTCTGAAATTAGGGCCTAATTAAGATGATACCAGCTCCAATTTCTACCCCCGTGCTCTCCCTCTCTGGGTTTCTGATGCCGGGGTCTCTCCCGCCTGTCATCAGTAACAGGACCTCCTTTGCCTAATAGGTACATCCAAAGGGGAGCCAGCAGGTGATGAAGTGGTTAAGGTGCTGGACTCCAACATGGCCAAGTGCGGTTTGAGTCTTGAACTTGGTGGCTAGAAAACCATGCCAGGTGCATGTGTGTTCCTTCCTAAAATCCCAAGTGGAAAATAGAGAAGGGATTGTGGCATGGCCATTCCCCCCAGGGGGAGATTTCTCACTTTCCTTTCCTCTATATCTCCCTCTCTCTCTCTCTCTCTGATGAGTGTATGTGCCCTATGGCAAAAACATTAAATAAGTTAACAAACAAACAAAGAAGAAGCTATGTCCAGAGCGATCTTCAAGGCTGCTCAAATTCCATTTGGGCAGCAGAGTCCATAGTCCATGCAAGCTTTCAACGTTCCCGTGGCGAGGCATGTCCTCAAATATAGCATGGGCCTTCAAACACCTAAATCCCTATTTTCCTGTCTCTCCTGGAGCTTCATCTTGGTTCATGTGTTGCAGCAGACATAAAACCATCCTCCCTTTGCATGATGCTAACCTTGTTTTTCTACAGCCTTTCTGCTTAGAGCCCTTTACCCCCCATGCACCGCTGTACAACTCGGGTCATCTCTTCAGAAAAGTATGACACCAATGGGGACCGACCCCTGAATGTCCGGTACATAGCTAAAACCCTCTTTTGGTGCATCAATCTTCTTTTCTACCCTCTGTTGAAGGTTCATGCAGCCTATTCTTTTATTTCTAACAACAGGGAGCTCATTAAACAGAAAGATGGGTCATGTCATCCCCCACGTGGCCACCAAGGAGCCACCAAGGTCACTTGAAAAAGTGGCCTTCAACAACAGAAAAGCATCTCTCATGGGTAAGCCATCTGTGAATAATAGTTCTAAAGGACAACACTGTTGTCCACCCCCTTTCCAGCTCTGAACTTTGTGGCCACAAAAAAATGGACATAGGGTATTTTTTTCCTCTAGAATAACAAAACTTTCTTAATGCGTCTTCTTGATTCACCCACTCACTACACATTCCTGAAAGGAATCTACTTCAGATGCCCACAGAGAATGCATTTTTAATTCTACACATAATTAGCCAGCTCCCCAAGGAGAGGGAGAAGCATTTATGGGCACAGAGAAATCATATCCTTAGCCAAATACCCTCTTCAACCTTCCAACACGGAACTCAGAAAAATCTCTGGCCATGATTCCAGTGGGCAGCATACTTTTTCGTGGTGTAGCTTCAGAAACCAAGGCACAGAAAAATGAAGGTCACCCAACCAATCCCAGGGGAAAGCAAACACTAAATCCCAGGAATTGAGCCCTCCCAGTGTAATAATTGGTCCCCTAAGACAAGCGTTCGTCTTACTAGGAAATTGACTGTGGTCCTTTCATAAAGTTTCTTGAGTCTTAAGATAATAAACAGGGAAACAGGGGCTGGTAGTGAATTGAGTGATTAATTGGCAGAGACAGCTTTCAAGTAGGGAAAGGATCAATGAGCTGAAGGGAAATGAAAACATCTTTCCCATTCCGTTAGTTCTTTTCATTCTTCATGCTCAGTCTCTTCATTACACATTTTTGAAGTGGGTTTTTATTTTGTTACTGTGTTGTTGCTGTCTCAATTCTTTTTCCGGCAAAGTTCCTTGATCGCATCTCCTACTTAGATTGCCTATCAGGTTGAATTGAACTTGACCTTTGCCCAGTGAAGCAGAACAGTCTCTTGCTTATCTGAAGTAAACGGGACCAAGAGGCCATGGAATAATAAAAACTGCAGCCAGAAATGGCTGTGATACGGCACGTTCTGTTTCCCTACTGAGGAGAAGGGTATGTGAAGCTTGGTGTTGAGGTCACGGGACACGGGTGGGCATGACAGCTCTGAGGGAGCCACCAGAGGAGTGGACCACCTTACAGCAGCTTCGGTCCCTCCTGGTGTCTTGTCATCACAGTGGGGAGAACTGATTTGGCCCTACGTGCTGGTTAGCTCCCCAGCTCTGTGTATTTGCTATGTGACTGTAGTGTGGACAGAAGTCTGACTCCTTTTCCTAGTTTTCCAAAATCTTTTCAAAAGGGGACTGGGGAAGTCATGCCCACAAACATTAACAGACCATCTATTTTCTATTAACAGGATTCTCCCTACCTCCTGTTCCTGGCATAGCATCTTTGAGATGTTGATTAAGTTATTTTATTTTATTTTATTTTTTGGAGATGTTTTATTGCTATAGGGCTCATGCGCTCGCCAGACAGAGAGAGACAGAGAGACAGAAAGCGAGAAATCACCCCCAGGGGGGATGGTCACGCCGCAATCCCTTTTCCTCCATTCTCCTCTTGGGATCTTGGGCACGCACACACACGCACCTGGCGTGAGTTTTAAGCCACCGGGTCCGGGACGTGAACCACGGTCGACTACGTGGGAGTCCAGCGACATAGCCATTATGCTAACTGCTGGTTCCCTAGATTAAGTTCTTTAACTAAGACACAGAACTTCTCTTTTCCTTGAGATGTAGATTAAGCCTTTCTTTAACTAAGACACGGATCTTCCCTTCCAATCACCGACCTAAAAATTGTGGAACCCACCTATAACCTACAAGTCCCTCCCCTCCCCCCGCTTCTACATGTCCCGCCTTTTTGGGCCAGACCAATGGAAAAATCTTTTCACTAAATGTCTGTCAATCTCAAAAGCAAATAAAAGGAACCTCTGTACATGATCACCCCGAGAAAAGGCATGTATGCCTCTTCTCTGGCCTAGGTCACTCACAGTTGGCTTGGAGATAAACCGCATTAATTATTAATGATTAATTTTACAGTTGGTTATTTTTTCCCTCAACAGTAGCAAAGTAGGCAGCCTGAGTCTTGTTTTCTCAACGGTCTCCTACTAACCTGGCAAGCTGCATGGGGGTAGGTCTGTGCCTACATGTTCATCGGTATTTCTTTTTCTTTATCTTTTTGCAGCCAGAGGGCATGTGCACCCACACCAGAAAGAGAGGAGAAAACTACCGCCCTGGGGAATGTACATGCCACAATCCCTTCTCCATCTCTCCCTCCTCTGAGGAGGTTTCAGACACATGCATAAATGTGCTCAGTGTCTGGGACTCAAACCGCGCAGATGGCCATGTGTAGTCTGGCTGTCTTCACCACCAGGCCACTGCTGACCCTAATCCCTGTTACTTAGGACCTAGCAGGTAACAGGCACTTAGCACGTATCTGCTAAAAGAATGAACTGGGGGGAACCAGCAGTTAGCGTAATGGCTATGTCGCTGGACTCCCACGTAGTCGACCGCGGTTCGTGTCCCGGACCCAGTGGCTTAGAACTCATGCCAGGCGCGTGTGTGTATGTGCCCAAGATTCCGAGAGGAGAATGGAGGAGAAGGGATTGCGGCGTGGCCATCCCCCCTGGGGGGTGATTTCTCGCTTTCTGTCTCTATGTCTCTCTCTGTCTGTTTGGCGAGCGCATGCGCCCTATAGCGAAAACTTCTCAAAAAAAAAAAAAAAAAGAAAGAAAGAAAAAAAACAATGAACTGGGTAAGGTCACTACCATCTGAGTTACAAGATGTCTTAAGCCTAGGACATTTTAGGTGCTTATTAAGTCATAGCCTTACATCACCAACTCCTTCCCTCAGAGTGGGGATGGAAGCTGGATGCTGCATTGCAGAGCCCCTTATTCTTTTTCGTGGAGACATTTTTCCTGTAGGGTGTGTGAGCTTGAGAGAGAGAGAGAGAGAGAGAGAGAGAGAGAGAGAGAGAAGAAAGAGCAAGCAAGAAATCGCTCCCCAGGGGAGATGGCCACACCACAATTCTCTTCTCTTCCTCCTCTCAGGATTTGGGGCACGCATGCACATGCAGCTGGAGCGAGTTTCAAGCCACCAGGCCTGGGACTCAAATTGCAGTGGGCCACTTGGGAGTCCAGCACCTTAACCATTATGCCACCTGCTGGCTATGAAGGTTACATTCGAGTGTAGTAAATGCGGGACTACAATGAGGGACTTCAAAAAGCTTATGGGAAAATGGAATTAAAGTCTGAATTTATTCTGGTGCAAAAAGGGTTTGAAATGTACACAGTTTTTCCGTAATATACATGTCTCTATGAATAGAAACAGGGAAAGTTTCACACTCTAACCAAGTGCTATGAGAATAAGAACACAGGTAATGTGATAGAGCGAAATTCGGACATAGAGTGTGTGGGGGGGGACTGCAATGGATGGGGTGACTGGGAAGGCCTCTCCGTGGAGGTGACAGAGGAGCAGAGACCTGAATGACAGGCAGCAGAGTCATCCTAAACTTGGAAGCAAGGGTGCTCTGGAATGCTGCCTCTTGCTAGGTTCCTTTCTTTCTTTTGTTTTCCTTTCTTTCTTTCTTTTATTTTTTTGGCAGGGAGAGGTTTTTGCTATAGTGCACATGCACTCACCAGAAAGACACAGAGAGACAGAAAGAGAGAAATCACCCCCTGGGTGGATAGCCACGCTGCAATCCCTTCTCCTCCATTCTCCTGTTGGGATTTTGGGCACGCACGCACACGCACCTGGTGTGAGCTTAAGCCACTGGGTCCGGGACTCGAACCATGGTCAACTACACGAGAGTCCAGCGACATAGCCATTATGCCAACTGCTGGTCCCCCCTCCCTTTTAAAATATTTTATTTATTTATTTTTTGAATTTGGTGACAGAGAGAGAGAGAGAGACAGAAAGAGAGAAAGTAAGTCACCAGGTCTGGGATTCAAACTGCTTCACCATGTGAGAGCCCAGCGCTTCCACCACTGCACCATCTGCTGGCCCCTCTCTTGCTGACTTTCTTTCGGTATTTGTTCTCATTGGTCCTTTTTGGCAGGAAGTGGGCGGGGGGACATGACTTTTATGTCGATGTCATTTCAAACTTACAGAAAAGTTTGAAGACTAGTACAAGGAATTCTCATTTTCTAGAATTATTTATATTTCGCCCATTCTCTCTCTCCTGCCTCTCTGTATATTGTGTACCACACACACGCGTGCGCACGCACGCACACATTCATACACACGTGTTTTCAGAACCACTTGAGAGGTTGTCATACAAGCATTCCACCTTTACCCCTCTACTTCGATGTGTGTGTCTCGAGAACCTTCTCTTACATAACCAGGGTCCATATCTAATCTGCAGGCCATGTTTAAATACTGTGAATTGCTCCAACAATAACCGTTTAAAGTGATCTTTAATTATCGCATGCTTTTTCAGGGCCAGGATCGCATATCACAATGAGCCCGCATGGCTCTTTCCCCTGCTTTTAATCTGGAACAGTTCCTTAGCGCTTTGTCTTTTCTGACCCTGACCTTTGCTTGGAGACTGCAGGCCAGTTATTCACTGGAATGTTCCTCTCTCTGGTGGTGCCTGCTGTTTCCTGAGGATTTGATTCAGTTAAGGCCTTTTTTGGCAGGAAGACCACAGAAGTGAAGTTGTGTCCTTCCCAGTGGAAGCAGAAGATGCCTGGGGTTGGTTTGTCCCATTATCAGGGATGTTAACTTTTTTTTTTTTTATTGGTTTTTGCTATAGGAGGGCGCATGCGCTCGCCAGAAAGACAGAGAGAGACAGAGAGATAGCAAGTAAGAAATCACCCCCAAGGGGGATGGCCACACCGCAATCCCTTCTCCTCCATTCTCCTCTTGGGATCTTGGGCACACACGCACACGCGCCCGGCATGAGTTTAAGCCACCAGGTCTTGGACCACGTGGTCGACTACGTTGGAGTCCAGCGACATAGCCATGACGCCAACTGCTGGTTCCAGGGATGTTAACTTTGATTGCTTGGTTAAGGTGGTCTCCACCAGGATTTTCCACTACAAAATTACTATTTTCCCCATTGAAATTAATAAGCAATTTATGAGGAGGTACTTTTAGAATATAAATATTCTGTTCCTTGTTAGTTTTTATTTTTTGTCTTTATCCATAGGGCCTGGAGAGAGACAGAGAGACCCAGAGAGAGGAAAAATGAGAAATCAGCCCCCCAGGGGATGGCTGTGCCACAATCCCTTCTCCTCCATTCTTCTCTCTGGATTCTGTGCACACGAGCACACATGCCCAGCATAAGTTTCAAGCCACTGGGTCTGGGACTCGAACTGTAGTTGGTCACGTGGAGAGTCCAACACCTTAACACCACACCGCCCACTGGCCCTGGTCCTTGTTAGTTTTAACTTTCTTTCTTTTTTTTTTTTTTTTGGAGAGGTTTTTGCTATAGGGCGCGTGCGCTCGCCAGACAGACAGAGAGAGACAGAGAGACAGAAAGCGAGAAATCACCCCCCCAGGGGGGATGGCCACGCCGCAATCCCTTCTCCTCCATTCTCCTCTCGGGATTCTGGGCACGCATGCACATGTGCCCGGCGTGAGTTTAAGCCACCGGGTCCGGGACTCGAACCGCGGTCGACTATGTGGGAGTCCAGCGACATAGCCATTATGCTAACTGCTGGTCCCAGTTTTAACTTTCATGGATGACTCTCTTCCTCTGTCTTTGCTGCTATGCTTCCTAGTTGGCAGTCTATTGTAAGGAAGAACTCTTCCTTCCCTTCCACTTATTTATGCAATCATTTTTGCTTTATACATATAAATTCATTGATTTGTATTTCGTGAATAGATTATAATCCACTGCTATCAGAGTCATCTCAGTTTTAGCCAATGAGAGCCTCTTAACCTGGCCTCAGTGTCTTTTTAACCCATCTTCATCATTCTTCCAGCATTTTCTTGCTTTCAGGCACAAGAAGAAGCTCCAGGTGCATTGCACCTTCCCTGCTCCAGCCCTGAGATGAGTCTTTTCTTCAATCAATCTGGTTC
The DNA here is from genome assembly GCA_026018925.1 of Tupaia tana. NCBI lineage: Eukaryota > Metazoa > Chordata > Mammalia > Scandentia > Tupaiidae > Tupaia > Tupaia tana. Next base: position 1,712,626 of record JAKSZU010000022.1, on the reverse strand, counting down.
CTTTTGGTGTCAAAAGCTATTTAGGGACCAGTCTGTGACATGGTGGTTAAAGTGTCTGGATCCCACATGGTGACTGCATAGTTCAAGTTCCAGACCCATCACCTTCAGAAATATGCTGGGTGCATGTGTGTGCATGCCCAAAATCCTACAAGGAAGGAGAAATGGAGAAGAGATTACGACCTGACCGTAGCCAGGAGAAATGCTTTTCCATCCCCCACCCCGCCACACACGCACACCTTCTGGCTCATGCATGAGTCCTCTGGCAAATTAAAAAAAAAAAAAGGTATTTAGAATCCAAGATCAGAGTGCCAGGTGGGCTCTGGCTATCAGTGTGTTCCTGCTTCTAGGCTCTCTCAGAGGACAGAGTTAGGAAGCCTTCCAAACTTTGGCATGCATCTGAGTCAGTGGGGATGTTGTGAAAGTGCAGATTCTGATTCAGAAGGTCATATGGACGGTTCTCAAAAATGCCTACACCTTAGAATTCCAGGGGAGGTTTTGTTTTTATTCTTTTGTGTTTTTTTAATACTGATTCCTAAGGGCCCAGAGGTTCTGATTTAATTGGTATGGGGTGCGGCCTCCAGAAGTGGTTCCATTGCTCAACACAATTTGAGAAGACCATTGTAGGAGAAGTAGGAGCAAATGCAAAAGCCTTTCAGAGGGAAAGCGCTGGACATCTGGAGGACTAGCAGGGAGGACACTGTGGCTGGGCAGAAGGAGGTGAGGTTGAGAGGAGGCCGTGAGTCAACATGGCTGCTTCTCTGGTGAGATGAGAAGCCAGCAGAGAACTTGAAGCAGGGGCAGTGTGATCAGAGCTCCTCCTACACACCGAGCCCTGAACTAGAGCCTTCCTAGACGTCCTTAGCTCTTCTTCCCAAGGTGGCCACTGCTACTCTCCCCATTTTGAGGAGGAGGAAGATGGAGGTTCATAAAGGCCATTGCCATCTGAATACCCTCCTCAGAGTCCTCATCCAACAGGGTCAAAGGCCAGCTCTCTGGGTGCCAGTCCAGCCACACTGTCCCCAGAGGACTCGGGCTGTGATGAATAGAGGAGGAAACAGCTTCACAGGTCTCTCTGAGTGTTCACTGTATTTTAAATTTTTTTTTTTTTTTGGAGAGGTTTTTCGCTTGAAACTCTTGAAAAGTAAGTTAGGCTTATAAAAATGTATTATCATGGGAGAAGGACTTAGTGGACAGGAGACATCACTAATGATCGATAAAGACGTGCAGGAGTGCTTGGCTTTAAGGAAACTCAGTGTATGTTGCCCAGTGATATGAATATTCTTCTTTTTATCATCTCCATTTCTCCTTCCTTTCAGGATTTTTAGAGAGAGATTTTTGCTACAGGGCACGTGCACTTGTCAGAGAGGCAGAGAGAGATGGAGAGAGAGAGCACAAGAAATCACCTTTTGAGAAAGTGAGAAGGGATGGCCATGCTGTAATCTCTTCTCCTCTATTCTCCTCTTGGGATTTTGGGTATGCTCACACATGCCACTGGTGTGGGTTTTAAGCCACCGGATCCAGGACTCAAACCATAATCAACTACATGGGAGTCTAGCAACGTAACCATTACACCATCTGCTGGTCTCATGATTATTCTTAAAAATGGTTAAGACAGCAAATTTATGCCTTTTTATAATTAAATATAAAAATGTTAAAAAGTCATCACAAATACTTCTCAAGTGGCAACTCTTGTGTATATTTCACGCAATAGTAAATGACAGAAAAAATATGCTGATCGCTAAAGATGCTAAAATATAAGTTGATCAAATTACATACATTACTCATTTACTAAACAGTTCTCAAAGATGTCAAAAGGCAGGGATGTTCCATCAAGGATGAGCTGATTAGACCAAGATAAAATAGATGTTTCAAATATTCAATAGATATTCATCACGTAAGTGAAAGACAGAACTGTCAAGCACCAAATTCTCAAATGTGTTCATGTTTTAGATGCTCTTCAAATAAATGACTATGGAATGCTATGTCATTACCATATGGAAAGCTATGTCATATTATTAAGAATAATAAGAAAGTTAATGAGGGCCCAGTAGGTGGTGTAGTGGTTATGTTGCTGGACTCCCATGTGGCCCACCATAGTTCCAGTCCTGGACCTGCTGGCTTGAAACACGTTGGATGCATGTGCGTGTGTGCCCAAGATCTCAGAAGGAGAATGGAGGAGGAGGGGTTGCGGCATGGCCATCCCCCTTGGGGGGATGATTTCTCACTGTCTCTGTCTCTCCCCAGTGAGCACACACATCCTAAAGCAAAAACCTCTACAACAAAAAGTATTAATAGAAAAGAAAACAATATATAAAAGTATGAACTTGAGGATAGACAGTTGTGCAGGGGTAACACAACTGGACCCTCACGGGAAGCCCTGGGTTCATGCCCTGAGGCCTCCCTGAGCACAGCAGGCCCATGTTCTCACGCCTGTGATCCATGCTGGCTGAGGTAGGGGGTAGATTGTGACACACAGACCCTACTGGAGCTGTCTCACCCCCTTCTACCATCTCTCTCTTTCTTACTCTTTTTCTCATAGAAGAAATAATAAACTTTTTTTTTTTTTTAAAACCATGAACTTGAGAAATGGATAAAGTCACGAATGACCACTCACTTGAACAAAACGATTCTGTGAGGCTTGGCGTCTCGTGGACCTATGAACCAGTGTCTCCCTGGGGCACGGAAACACGACCCACTCAACGTGCAAGATTGCAGAACTAAAACTAGCCCGAGAGAGGAGCCGGCCAGAGGCCTTCTACAATGTCACTTCCAACAAAGTGAAAATAACTTGGAGATTCTGCTTATCTGCTCGATTCCCCAAAAGGCCTTACACAATAAGAGTGTGCTTGGGTTGGACAGGATTCCTGTAATACGACTCACATTCTATTTTGATTCTGGCACTTGGTAACCTTTCTTCTAGGAAAGGGGGGGAAAAAATCCCAACCCATTGGTGATCTTCTGTTGTTCTGAGCATGTGAGGGTGGTGAAGCTGCCCGGGCCAGTCTGAGCAGAGGCAGGTGTGGTGCCTGGGCGTTTTTAGCAATGCTCTCAGGCCCTGAAGTCTGACGGAGGCCCACGACCAGCCCTGCCAACCTGACACGGAGATGACCTGTCCTTCCCCTCCGTTATTTGAGCCCCTGGTTTTTCCTGGGCAGGAGCTGACAGTGATGTCATTGTCTCGTGATGTTGTTGAGTGACCTTGTTCACTAAGCTGGTTGGTTCTACGCATTTCTCTTTTATACTAACTGAGAAAAACATGGCTGAACACTAAGGAAGAGGAGGAGAAGGAGGAGGAGGGCAGAGGGCTCTGCAAACGGGAAGGCCCTGGCCCCTTCATCTGATGTCCAGACCCTTACCACACTGGCTTTATCCAACCACTTTCTGGCAACGCTCTGCCTGAAAAAGTCCTAAAGGAGAGATTGTGTGAAAAGAGATCAATGAACTTTTTTTTTTTTTAAGAGGTTTTTGCTATAGGGCGTGTGCGCTCGCCAGACAAACAGAGAGAGACAGAGAGATAGAAAGTGAGAAATCACCCCCCAAGGGGGGATGGCCACACCGTAATCCCTTCTCCTCCATTCTCTTCTCGGGATCTTGGGCACTCACGCACACGCGCCCGGCGTGAGTTTTAAGCCACCGGGTCCGGGACGCGAACCACGGTCAACTACGTGGTAGGCCAGCGACATAGCCATTACGCTCGCTAACTGCTAGTCCCATCAATGAACTTTTGTTGTTGTTGTTTTTTAATGTTGTACTGGACTTAGCAAGGCAGAAATCATGAACTTACAAAGAATGGCTTTGGGCGCCAACAGGTAGCATGGAAGTTAAGAAGCTGGATCCCATGTGGCCAACTGCGTGGTTCAAGTCCTGGACATGTTGGCTTGAAAACTACACTGGGCACGTGTGCACGCATGCCCGAAATCCTGAGAGGAGACTGGAGGAGAGGGACTGTGGCGTGGCCATCCATTCCCCAGGGCATGATCTCTGACTTTTCTTCTCTCTCTGGTGACCGCGCATGCCCATAGCAAAAACTGAAGGAAAAAAAAAGGGCTTTGATCCTTGCTATAAAGACAGATAAATAGTTACGAGTGGTCTTTTCTCTTTCTCTCTCTCTTTCTTTCTTTCTTTCTTTCTTTCTTTCTTTCTTTCTTTCTTCTTTTTTTTTTTTTTTTTTGAGAGGATTTTGCTATAGGTCACATGTGCTTGCCAGAAAGACAGAGAGAGACAGAGAGACAGAAAGCAAGAAATCACCCCCCAGGGGGAATAGCCACGCCACAATCCCTTCTCCTCCATTCTCCTCTTGGGATCTTGGGCACGCATGCACACGTGCCCGGCATGAGTTTAAGCCACTGGGTCCAGGACTCGAACCGTGGTTGACTGCATGGGAGTCCAGTGACATAGCCGTTACGCCAACTGTTGGTCCTGAGTGGGCTTTTCTTACTACTGAGCAACCCCAGAGGCCTGAGGGGCAGTTAGGAGTCGACAGGAAGCATAGACATAGAGCTGCTGGCTTCCCTGAGGGAGACCCGGCTCCTGAGCACCGGCTCCATGCCAGGCCTGAAGCCAAACCCTTCACGGACATCGCCTAGTCCTCGGCCCATCTTTCAGATGATATTATCCCGTTAATGGAGGCCAACAACGGAAGATCAGAGAGGCTGAGTCTGTAACCCCGTCAATACGTGGTCCCGCTGGGGTTAGAAGGCAAGTCTCCTTGACTTGGTGGCAGTTGGTAGAAACAAAATACGGTCATTTGCGTCAACTCTGACTAACCCAAGCCAGGGAAGGCCATGGAGAGAGTGTTTCCTTACACAGGTTGATGCCCGATAATGAGAACTCGCAACAAGGACTCTGCCAGAACCTTGCACAAAGACCACTGCAACCTGACACAAGGTCTACTCCTGCCGGGACGCCTGCCCAACCGCAGACTGACCCAGCCTTCTTCTGGATCCTGGGACAGCCAAGGAGAGTTGTCCCCAAACAGCTGGTGCAGTCCCCTCTCCCTCTCCCCCTGCTTGTGGTTTTGCCTTTAAAACCTTCTTGAGGATCGTTAAGACCTTTGTGCCCATGTCTGGGGGAACCTGAGTATGTCTACCTGGCTGCATGCTAGACTGGAGCCTTCCAGCTTGGCTTGAATACTTTCTTTTTGCTTTACCTATCTTACCTCCGTTTACCTCTTAGGTTGACAACTCTAAACCTATATTCTTTTTTCTAATTTTTAAAAATGTCTTTAATTCCATTTGTTAGTATTATTATTTTTTTAATTTGACCAGAGAGAGACAGAGAGAAACAGAAAGGAAAGCGAGAAAGTAAGCTACCAGGTCTGGGACTCGAACCACAGTCAGCCATGTGGGAATCCAGCACCTTTAACCACCATGCTACCTGCCGGCCACTAAACCGGTCTTTTTTTTTTTTTTTTTTTTAAGATTTATGTATTTATTCATTCATTCATTTTAATTTAACCAGAGAGAGACAGAGAGAGAGAGAGAGAGAGAGAGGAAAGTGAGAAAGCAAGCCACCAGGTCCAGGACTTGAACCCTGGTCAGCCATGTGGGACTGTCCAGCGCCTTAACCACCATGCCACGTGCTGGTCCCTAAACCTGTCTTCTTTACCTAGCACACACAAATACTGACTCTCAGATATTGTAACCAAGAGTTTTTCAAGAACTCCAAGCCTGGAACTAGCAGTTAGCGTAATGACTATGTTGCTGAACTCCCATGTAATCGACTGCAGTTCGAGTCCCGGACCCAGTGACTTAAACTCACACCAGGCGCGTGTGCGTGCGTGCCCAAGATCCCGAGAGGAGAATGGAGGAGAAGGGATTGCGGCGTGACCATCCCCCCGGGGGGGTGATTTCTCGCTTTCTGTCTCTATGTCTCTCTCTGTCTTTCTGACGAGTGCATGTGCTCTATAGCAAAAACCTCTCCCCCCCAAAATCGAAAAACCAAAAACCAAAAAACTCCAAGCCCAGGCTTTTCTACTCAGTAACACAGTGGTTCTGGGCCTTACCCTGCAGCACACACTGTTCAAGCTGAAAGGACAGAGGAGGACACCCCGGCTGCCAGCAGGAAACAGGATCTGCTCAAGGGCGTGAAGGCATCTGGCCTTGAACCTCGACAAAAGCTCCACCAACCACCACTCGGCACAGGACTGAGTGCTGGCAAAACCCCCCTGGTCTGAGATGAGACCCCTGTGGGACCTGCTCCGTCCTGCTGTCCCGATATCCACTCTTGAGACAGACAGCCCTGAGCCCTCTGAAACCTTGTCAATAACCTCATCTTCATTTAAGAGGCTCATGGGCACCGTTTAAAGGGCGTTTGAATGTCACTTTCTCCCCGAGGCCTAAGTAGCATGTTGTGTTTTTGTCCTTTTTTGCGTATTGCAGAGTAGCTATCACAGGGTTAGAGTTCAACAGACCGGATTTGAGGGAATAAATGACACAGAGCTTGCAGTCAATATTAACCCACTGGACTGTTGAAAAACAAAGAGCACAGCACCACCTGGTGTTGGCAATCGGGACCTGCAGGTTGAGGTGCGTTTCCCTCAGCTGGATAAATACACAGCACAAGCCCTTAGGTAAACCCAGGCCCTGCACTTCCCTTATGAGGGTGACGGTGCTGAGTCTGGTGTGTTTGAATTCTGTGTGCTTGAACTCTGTGTTTTTCCCACGCGGCCCATCGTAGGGAGGGAAAGTACCGTCTCTGCCCCTCCATGAGCATGAAATGCCAGCTCACAATGGTCCACCTGGCAGCTGGGTCTTGGAAAGAAGACCCCTTCCCTCCCAAAGTGAGAGGCTGGTGACACGTTGCCGTGTGTTCAGAAGGGAGGAGACTGCACAGCCAGACACTGCATGACTCCAGGGACTATGGCGTGAGCAGTACTTGCTGGAGTTGGGCCATGCGATGGCCCTCATTTAGGTCTTAGAACTAGGCTCAGGGGGGAGCAGGTGGCATAGTCGTTATGGCACCTGCTCCTGCATGGCCGACCATAGTTTGAGTTCTGGGCCTGGCAGCTTGAACCTCATGTAGAACATGTGCCCCAAATCCTGAGAGAATGGAAGAGAAGGCGTGGTGGTGTGGCCATCCCCCCAGAGGGTAATTTCTCACTTTCTCTTTCTTTCTGTCTCTGTTTCCAGCAGGTGCACGAACACTACAGCAAAAATCTCTCTTTAATAAAAAAGCTGGGACTAGTTCCACGTAGTTGACCATAGTTCGAGTCCCGGACCCAGTGGCTTAAACTCATGCTGGACGCGTGTGCGTGTGTGCCCAAGATCCCGAGAGGAGAATGGAGGAGAAGAGATTGCGGCGTGACCATCCCCCCTGGGGGTGATTTCTCCCTTTCTGTTTCTCTGTCTCTCTCTGTCTTTCTGGAGAGCACACGTGCCTTATTGCAAAATCCTCTCTAAAAAAAAGAAAAAAATAAAATAAAGCTACGTTGGCCTGGACTCCCTGTGGCCTCCGACATCTCTTCCACTCTTAGGCTTTTCATTCCCGTGTGCAAGGTGAGGATGCTGAATGATATCTGGACCCCAGATGGCTCGGTGATCTGGCCCCTCTCACCTCATCCCCGACCGCCTCCAACCTATGGTTTCGTTGCTGACCCTTAACCAGGCAAAACTGTTCCCACCCCAGAGCATCTGGGCAGATTCCATTGCCTGGAGGAATGCAGTTTTGCCAACCCCCCATGGGACCTGCTCCCTCCTGCTGTTCCGATGGCCACTCCTGAGACAGCCCGGCCCTGAGGCCTCTGAGGCTGTGTCCTTTCCTGCCGACGTCTCGCCCACCTCCTCGCTCTCCTTCACGTTCTTCAGAGCATTTAGCTTCATGCACTTGGCTGGTCTCGTTCAGTCCTTCGCTGACAGATCCTTGGATGTAGCGGACATTGGAGAGTAATGTTTCTTTCTTTCTTACAGGAGTGAGAGAGAGCGCCTCCAGGGGGTCCTGAGGCTGTGGTACACCCCCAGCCTTGGCCAGTCCAATCCTGGGAAGTATCTGATGCACTCAGGGTCTCTGCACACAAACCCGGGAACGTCCCGGGTGGAGCTCCGCCTTGCGTTGGGTGCAGAGCATCGCCTTTAACCGCCGTGCCACTGCCTGGGCCTGGAGGATAATTTTTAATAAAATGGATAAAATGAGCCAGTCCTCTATATCCATGGGTTCCACAGCTGCAGATAGGGAGGGCCAACTCTCTCTGCCATTTTATGTACGGTGGGGGAGGGATCTTCGAAAAAGTTCCTGGAAAATGTGTACCATGAAATAAACTATGCTTGGATTTTTTTTGCACCAAAATAAACTAATATATCGATTCCATGTACTTTTTGGAGTCCCCTCATAAGGGACTTGCGCATTCTCAGACTTTGGTATGCATGTGGGGTCCTAGAACTGACCCCCTATGATACAGGGAGATGATTATATTTCAAATGAATGATTCTCTGGAAAACTACCCAGGGAGAAAAAGAATGGGGCAATTGGAATGAGTGAGATGGACTGACCTGGGAAACCGGCAGGAGCCTCCCGACTTGCCTGTGAAATAGGCTGCTCCTCTACACGTTTCTCCTTTGCTTTTTATTTTCTCTCTTCTTTTTTTCCTCTTTCTTTTTTCCTCCTTTCTTTCTTTTTCTTTTTTAAGGACATTCACCAGGACACACAACTTTTATTTCTTTAGAAAGAATTATTTTATTAATTTTATTATTATTTTAAAATTTTGACCAAAGAGAGAAAGAGAGAGAGAGGGAGAGATAAAATGAAAAAAGCAAGCTGCCAGGTCTGGGCCTTGAACCATGGTCAGCCTTGTGGGAGTCCAGCGCCTTAACCACTACACCACCTGCCGGCCCCCATAGACACTTTCTAATTCTTACAGCTGACCTTAGGGCACACATCATTTGCTGGGATTTAAAGCTAGGTTTATCAGACGCTGTCACAGGGCTAGGTCCTCTGTGGTCAAGGTCCCAATCCATTGAGGGCAACTTTGTGGCTCCTGTCAACACCCGGAGTCCAGACCTCCACAGGACATAGGTGGAATGGTATAAACACCAAGAAAAAAATTCTTCTACAGTCATCACTATCAGAAACCAGCGAGGCACGCTGATTCCACGCCCAGGAAGCTTCCAGAAGCAGCCAAGAAAATAGGAATCTACATGCTTCGGTTTAGTAAAATTGGGCAGTGGATTTCAAAGGAATGTAAAACACTTGGCCCTGTCTTCCTCACTTCTTGGTGTTAGCTTTCCGTGTCAATTGTTAACTAGTTAGGTATCTGTAGTTGGCATGTGCTGATGTTCTCGGTAAACAGTGACAGGGAAGATGGCTGGGAGGGGAAAGAGCTGAGAAACCTTGTCCAGATGGAACTGTTGTCACTGGTCTTCTTTGAACTATTCACGGATTCGGCATTTCCTGGGGACACTGCTGGCCAGGACCTGGGCCAGGGGTTTGAATATGGTCCCTGCTTGTTAGCACACTGGCTGGGCTCAGTGTTCTCCACCTCCCTTCATTCCAGGGTCCTGCCTTTCCCATCTCCCAGGAACCTGATACCAACCCCTGGCCTAAAACCCCCTTGAGTAGGAGTCCCCTAGGTCCCCACCCTAGAGCCGCCCGGAGGACTCCAGTCACCAACAGGCCCAGTCATTGAGCAAATCTGAGTCCCGCCCACACTCACTACCCCTCGAGATGCACAGCACCTTCACACAGACTCCAGAGCCGTAGCTTTATCATCAGTGTCTCCACTCTGAGGTGTGCACCAAGAAATGGATGACACCGAAGGGCTGAAGAGATTTATTTTTCTACACATCTGAGCAGACGAAGTTATCTTAGATAACAGGCCTTGTCTCCAGCCCCCATGGGGGGCTCTCACTTCCAGACCAGACGGCTCAGAAAGAAATAACTTTGTTTATAGTTTTAGGACTCGGCGTGTGACAGGCTTGGCCAATCAGAGCCCTGCTTCTCACAGCGGTAATGACTAGTCCATGAAGGGGCACACAGACCCAACAAGAGGAGAGAGGCCGCCACGGCCAGCAGGCAGGTAAACCAAAGTCTGGATCTGCTATGAAGAGCTTGCCCAAGAGTGAAACCCCACGACATTCAGCAGAGCTGAGTGACACAGAGATCAGTTGTGCTTCTTGATTCAGCCAGGATGGCTCCCAGACGTTCCAGGTCTTCCCAATGGCCAACACAGGTGAGCATCAGGCACAGCAGGCAGCTGTTCACGCTACTAGACAGGCCTCCCCTCAGTCAGCAAGCTGGAAGCAACATGGGCGATAGCTAAGCGTTCTAAAGAGTAAACGAGGGGGAAACCAGCAGTTAGCGTAATGGCTATGTCGCTGGACTCCCATGTAGTCAACCGCGGTTCGCATCCCGGACTCGGTGGCTTAAACTCAAGCCGGTGCGTGTGCGTGCGTGCCCAAGATCCCGAGAGAATGGAGAAGGGATTACGGCGTGGCCATCCCCTCTGGGGGGTGATTTCTCACTTTCTGTCCCTCTGTCTCTCTCTGTCTGTCTGGCAAGTGCTTGCACCCTATAGCAAAAACCTCTCAAAAAAAAAAAAAAAAAAGAGTAAATGAGGGACCAGCAGTTAGCGTAATGCCTATGTCACTGGACTCCCATGTAGCCAACTGCGGTTCGAGTCCCGGACCCGGGGGCTTAAACTCACACCGGATGCGTGTGCTTGAGTGCCCAAGATCCTGAGAGACTAGAGAAGGGATTGCGGGACGCACACATGCCGGCGTGAGTTTAAGCCACCGGGTCCGGGACTCGAACCACGGTCGGCTACGAGGGAGTCCAGAGACATAGCTATTATGCCAACTGGTGGCCCCAGAGTTTGCTTCTTTTAACACCCTATGGGAGAGCTGTCAAGATTCAAGTGTGCGTGACACACTGCACAACAAAGGATCACGACACCTAGTGGGCTTCATCATCATCTAGGCAAGGTCTACTCAGAAAGGGTGAGCCAGAGGAAGGGCCCCTTGTTCCCACCACGATGCAGGCCCCCTTTTTCAGCAGTGAACAGGGCGTTGGACACAGGCTACTTGCTGGGCCCACTAAGCCTCAGGACAGAATGTGCTGGTGGAGGAGCAGAGGCTGCCTCTCCTGCCCACTCACGTAAGACGAAACCGCCATCCGCTCACCCACACTTGTTTTTCTCTTCTCCACTAACTTGCAGGGACAGGCCCAATAAATAAAGAAAACAAAACCTTTTAACATGATATCTCATGAAGCCATCTTTCCTGCACATGGATTAAAATACTGGCATATGGTAACATATGCTTATAATGGATTAACAAACACATATTCAGCATCTTTGAAGACAAGCCATCCATAAATTAGATTTTATTTTCTTCTTATTTGCCAGAGGGTGTGTGCACTCACTGGAAAGAGACAGAGAGAGAGAGAAACAGAGTGACAAAGCACGCCACCAGGGGGATGGTCACACTGCAATGTCTTCTCCTCCCCCTCTCTCCTGCCAGGAATTTTTTTTTTTGGAGAGGTTTTTGCTATGGGACTCGTCTGCTTGCCAGAAAGCAAGAAATCACCCCCCTACCCCTAGGGGGGATGGCCACGCTGCAATCCTTTCTCCTCCATTCTCCTCTTGGGATTTTGGGCACACACGCACACACACACGCCGGTGTGACTGGAACCAGGTCCGGGACTAGAACCGCAGTTGACTACATGGGAGTCCAGTGATGTAGCCATTATGCCAACTGCTGGTCCCTCCTGCAGAATTTTGGGCACACATATACACTTGCCTGGGCTCCTTCTCCTGCCTCCTCACCTGGGATTCAACCCGAGCAGTCATGTGGGATTCGGCTTCTTTACCCACCGCGTCGTGACTGATTTACTATATTAGATTTTCTACATTTCACAATGGAATAGCCTAGTGAAGAATGGGAGGTTCTAGGCTGTCTTGATAAAGTTTTAGAGACTGCAACACACAAATAATTTCCCCTTCATTTCTTTTTTTTTGAGAGATTTTTGCTATAAGATGTGTGCACTTGCCTGAGAGACTGTGAGACACAGACAGAAAGCAAGAAATCCCCTCAAGGGGAATGGCCACGCTGCAATTCCTTCTCCTTCATTCTTCTCTCGGGATTTTAGCACACACACACATGCACCCAGCGTTTGCGTTTGAAGCCACCAGGTCCGGGACTCAAACTGCAGTTGACTACGTGAGAGTCCAGTGATGTAACCACTGGTCCCTCCCCTTCACTTTTAAGCATTAAGTGTTGACTGAGTAAAGCTAGAAATAAAAATAACTTCACATTTCAGTCATTCTCTGCTTTATTGTGCCACTAAGACATGTCTTAGACTCTGTCATAAACGACCTACGATCCCTAAGTGGAAAAGATGATTCTTCTGAGTGATGAAGTACAGCCTTGGTGGCTATGACCAAGTGAACCACACATGTATGTAACCACCATGGCCTGAGCTTAGGAGGAAGTCATGCCAGATAGAAGCAGAAGTAGAAATTGTGCTTGGGAGACCAGAAGATGGTATTGCTGGACTTCCATGGAGTCAACCACAGTTCAAGTCCCAGACCCGGCGGCTTAAAAACTCACATGTGGCGCATATGCATGCATTTGAGCCCGCCCAAAGTCCCAAGAGGAAAATAGAGAAAAAGGGATTATTCAGTGGCCATCTCCCTGGGGTGGGGGTGATTTCTTACCTTCTGTCTCTTATCTCTCTGGCAAGCAAGCACATACGCCCAATAGCAAAAATCTCTACAAAACAAAACATGAAAGAATTGTTTGGGTCCAGCCGTGGTGACATGTTCTGTCTGATGAGACACCATTCTCTGTTGGATGGGGTCATGTGGGAGACTTGGGTTCGATTCCTGGTCCAACCTAGAGGCTGGGCATGATGATATGCACCTGTGATCCTGGCTACAGGGGGAAGCTGAAACAGGAGGATAGAGACATGGAGAGACCATCTTTTTTTTTTTTTTTTTTGAGAGGTTTTCACTATAGGGCATGTGTGCTTGCCAGAAAGACAGAGAGAGACAGAGAGACAGAAAGCGAGAAATCACTCCCCAGCGGGGATGGCCACGCTGCAATCTCTTCTCCTCCATTCTCCTCTTGGGATCTTGGGCACGCACATGCACCCAGCGTGAGTTTAAGCCACCAGGTCCGGGACTTGAACCGCGGCTGACTACATGGGAGTCCAGCGACATAGCCATTAAGCCCACTGCTGGTCCCAGAGAGACTATCTTAAAAAAAAAAAAAATCGTGCTGTGTCATTATTATGATGTTAGTGTTCACAACGACCCCCGGCTGGCTCCTAATCTGATGTGGGTGCTCTGCCCTGGGTTGTCAAGGCATGTGTGTGCGGTATTCCACTCTGCTCATCTCACAGTCCTGCAGTGCTGGTCTAGACAACTGCCCCTCTGATGATGCCCGGGCAGGAAACGCAGCAGCGAACTCTAGCTCCCGGTACTCCAACACAGATGTCCTGTGACAATATAGTGAGTGACGGAGATAACTGCTTTCTTTACAGAATTCATAAGACAGGAGACTATATTAAAAAAAGCAAAAGTAAACGTCAAATTTAATTGAAAAGGAATCAGCAAGAACAAGGGAGCAAAGCCACTCCTAAAAGTGTGCATCTTAGCGATCGCATTTATTGGAAGAGTTGGAGAAAAATGAAAATGCCATCAGCCTAGGCAGTCGTGAGTTCTCTATAAATCAGCTCATGTAGGAGTGAAAGAACCCGTGGATCGTATCAGAAGGTACGCGTGTCTCTCCTCTGCAGGTCGTGTACACTTAGAGAGGTAACTGTACAGAGTCTCCTGTTCTCCATGCAGAACACATTCTCTGAGTTAGCCTACTCTCAACGGAGGGGCAACTAGGACAACACCATCTCCCCGGACGAAGAGCATTGGAATATTCCGTTTCGTTGACTGGAAGAGAGAGAGAGAAAAAAAAAAAGTATTATTTTATGTATGTGGAATAAAAAATTTAAAAAAATATAGACTTACATAACACAAAAATATTAAATTAAAAAATCTAAAAAAGCAAACGAACAAAAAACCTGATCACTTACCGCTGTAGCACAAAGAACTCATCTGTTCAGTGTTTCCTTTCCCAGGATGGCCACAGTTATTGCCACGGCTGGTGCTACCCACCGAACCCATTCTCCTCCTCTTTCTTTTTTTTTCTTTTCTGGAGAGGTTTTTGCTTTAGGGCATGTGCCCTTGCCAGAAAGACAGAGAGAGACAGAGAGACAGAAAGCGAGAAATCACCCCCAGAGGGGATGGCCACGCCACAATCCCTTCTCTTCCATTCTCCTCTCGGGATCTTGGGCGCGCACACACAGGTGCCGGGTATGAGTTTAAGTCACTGAGTCCGGGACTTGAACCGTGGTTGACTATAGGGGAGTCCAGTGACATAGCCATTACGCTAACTGCTGGTCCAAAAAAAAGAAGTTTTTTTTTTTTTTTTTTTTAAATTGTCAGAGGGTGCATGTGCTCACCAGAGACAGAGGAGTGGAGAAAGGTAACACACTTCTATAACTGGGTGTGCTCATGCCAGAACCTCTTCCTCCATTTCCCTTTGTCGTCAGGAATTTGGGCACATATGCGAAAGCGCCTGGTGTGTTTTTCAGGCCGCTGAGGCTTGGATTCAATCCATGCACTGTAGGTCATGTAAGGTCCAGCTTCCAATATAGTGCAGTTTAACCACTGTGCTATGGGGCCAGCCTTCTTTTTTCTTTTTTTTCAATTAGCTAGAGTATACTTGCACTTGCCAGAGAGAAACAGAGCGGGGGAGGGAAAAAGTAACCCCCAGTGGGGTGCAGTCATGCCACAATCCCTTCTTTTCCATTTTACCATTCTGAAGGAATTTGAGGCACTCACACACATACCCAGTGTATTTTTCGATAACCATCCTTAGCTAGCAGGCCACGGGCTGGCCCGAAATTCTAAGCTTTTAAAGGAACTGCACTGCCAAAGAAACTATAAGCCTGGCTAAAAAGCCTCTGACTCTTTGGGACTTCCAGCATAAGAGCCCGAATTGGCTGTGAAAGCTCTGCAGCCCTCTTTAGAGTTGCCAGATTTAATAAAGATACAGGACACTCAATTAAACCCGGTGTAAGCTGCAATTATCGCACGAGACACCCTCGATCTAATCAACAGACTTCCACCCCTACCAGGACGGGGAGCGTGCATACCCCACCAGGGGATCCGTCACAGTTAGGGACCAGGGGCTGCCTCACACACCCCATTCTCCCCTTCTCCGACAGGGAGGGTTCGAGGTGCCTATCTGGCCCTGCCGTTACTATGGACAGAGTAGGCACACGTAAGTCCTCTTTTTCAGTTGAGAGGTTTCTGTCCTCTAAGTGAGAGCATGCGGATCTCCCAGAATCGCAAATCCGGGGAGATGAGGGGCCCTGTGCTCAGTGTCCTGCTTGCTCTCTGAGGAGTAGCTGAGCAAGCTCTGATCATGGGTCTTTACAGCGACCCGACTGTCAAACTCCCAGAACCCAAGACAGCCCCGCTAAGTGCACACGGCTCCGCAGAGGGGAAGCCAGTACCCCGCTGACTAAGTGCACACGGCTCCGCAGAGGGGAAGCCAGTACCCCGCTGACTAAGTGCACACGGCTCCGCAGAGGGGAAGCCAGTACCTCGCTGACTAAGTGCACACGGCTCCGCAGAAGGGAAGCCAGTTCCCCACTGACTAAGTGCACACGGCTCCGCAGAGGGGAAGCCAGTACCCCGCTGACTAAGTGCACACGCCTCCACAGAAGGGAAGCCAGTACCCCGCTGACTAAATGCACACGGCTCCACAGAAGGGAAGCCAGTACCCCGCTGACTAAGTGCACACGGCTCCGCAGAGGGGAAGCCAGTACCCCGCTGACTAAGTGCACAAGGCTCCGCAGAGGGGAAGCCAGTACCTCGCTGACTAAGTGCACACGGCTCCGCAGAAGGGAAGCCAGTTCCCCGCTGACTAAATGCACACGGCTCCGCAGAAGGGAAGCCAGTACCCCGCTGACTAAGTGCACACGCCTCCACAGAAGGGAAGCCAGTACCCCGCTGACTAAGTGCACACGGCTCCGCAGAAGGGAAGTCAGTACCCCCGCTGGCTAAGTGCACACGGCTCCGCAGAGGGGAAGCCAGTACCCTGCTGAGTGGCTAAGTCAGCCCACAGCTATTTTCCCACGAAGAGGGGTTTTCTCTTTGTTCACAGGAACAGATACCTCACCGCCAGAGACGCAGACGGTGGCAGGAACTGCTGGCTGCTCATGACAACTCTTTCCTCCTGGAGGTGTCCCTGCCGTAGAACAGGCCCTATTACTGAGTTCGGGCCTGAAAAAACGTGTCAAGAAGTATCTGGCACATCCGGGCCTGCTTCAGAACACATCCCTTGCCCCGTGAGCACGCCTCCATCTCCTTCTGCTACCGCTGGCTGGGTGTGAAGGACAGCAGACTCAGAGTCGGAGCCGCGATGCCAGAGGAGCCTGGGAGCCCGAGTGACTGTGTGAAGTGAACCCACCTAGAACACGCAGGGGATTGAGAACAGACTGTGCGGGGCTGCTACATCTTCGGGGGTATCTGTTACCAGGCTACCAACATGAACTAGAATGCCCACAGGAGTACGTTAACTTCCTTATTTTTTATTGCTGGAGGGCTTGCGTACTTGCCAGAGACAGAGAGCACCTCCAATGGGGCGTGGCCATGTGGCAATCAATTCTCGTCCATTTCTCCAGCCTGTCAGGATTTCAGGTGCGTGTGCACACGCCCAGCATGCTTTTCAACCCAAAGGAGTAGAGATTTGAACCTCAGTTAGCCATGTGGGATCCAGCTCCCTTCTACACTAAACTACAAGGCCCACCTGAGAGTAACTACTCATGATAAGTAATCTCCCGGGGCAATCTGCTCACATCATTCGGCCAGAAGACCAGGCCACAGACATGTACTTACTGAGAAAGAAGGGACATGGACCAGTAAGAAGGGGTTGAGGTATAACTTAAGTCTCCTAGGTAAGAAAAGGACACCACAAACTGGGTATCAGAAAAATGTACTGATTTTTCTAGTACTGGCAGTAAATTAGCAAATTTCACCCAGGTTTTTTTTTTTTTTTTTTCTTCTGGAGAGGTTTTTGCTATAGGGTACATGTGCTCACCAGAAAGACAGAGAGAGAGACAGAAAGCGAGAAATCACACCGAAGGGGGGATGGCCACGCCGCAATCCTTTCTCCTCCATTTTCTTCTTGGGATCTTGGGCATGCACGCACACACGCCCAGCGTGAGTATAAGCCACTTGGTCTGGGACTAGAACCATGGTCAACTACATGGGAGTCCAGCGACATAGCCATTATGGCAACTGCTGGTTCCTCACTCAGATTTTTTAAAAAGATTTATTTTATTTATTTTAATTTATTTATTCATTTATTTTAATTTGACCAGAGAGAGAGACAAAGAGAGAGAGGGAAAGTGAGAAAGTAAGTCACCAAGTCCAAGACTCGAACCGTGGTTGGCCATGTAGGAGTGTCCAACACCTTACCTGCTGGTCCTGTCACCTAGATTTTTTTAAAAAAAGGGTGTGTGTGTGTAGTAAGTGATGAGGCTCAGATCTGCACTCAGTGGAAATGCAATCAACTTTTCTCTGTTGAAACTAACTGATCGACCTAAGATTCAATCTAAAGTCCAGGAGTCCACTCATGTAGATATTTTCCAAGTTTCTAGCATGTGTCAGGTACTATGACAAGCATTAGACAGAGAGAAATAAAACAAGTGTCCTCCTACAATCTCCATTCTAGAAATGAAGAGAAAGTGGGATCGGCAGTTAGTGTAATGGCTATCTCGCTGGACTCCCACGTAGTTGACCGCAGTTCGCGTCCCAGACCTGGTGGCTTAAAACTCATGCCGGGCGCGTGTGCACCCAGGATCCCGAGAGGAGACGGAGGAGAAGGGATTGCGGCATGGCCATCCCCCCTGGGGGGTGATTTCTCGCTTTTTGTCTTTCTGTCTCTGTCTGTCTGGCGAGCACGTGCACCCTATAGCAAAAACCTCTCTTAAAAAAAAAAAAGAGAAAGTAAAAAAATGTATGAATTATCTCATAAGTAAACTTAAGATAAAACTGGGCCAGCCTCATGGTGTAGTGGTTAAGCCCTGCTCATAGAGAACCAGATTCTGCATAGTGGACCCTGGTTTGAATCCCAGCCTCAGCAGCTTGAAAGACACACCCAGCACGTATGCGTGTGTCCAACGTCCTGATGGGACAGAGAAACGGAGATGGGACTGGACATGACCACAGCCTGATTTGGGGGACTTTCTCCCCGCCACCCTTGGTGAGTGTATGTACCCTCTACCAATTAAAAATAAAAAAAGATGGGACCAGCAGACGGCATAATGGTTATGTCACTGGATTCCCACGTGGTCAACCATGGTTCGAGTCCCAGACCCAGTGGCTTGAAACTTACGCCAGAGGTTGTGCGTGTGTGTGTGCACGCCCAAAATCCCAAGAGGAGAATGAAGGAGAAAGGACAGGGCTGTGGTCATTCCCCCCTCGGGGGGGTGATTTCTCACGTTCTGTCTCTGTCCCTCTGGTGAGTGCATGTGCACCTATAGCAAAAAATCTCTCTTAAAAAAGTGGGGTGGAGGGGAAGCTGGCCAGTGGCATGGTGGTTAAGGTGCTGGACTCCCACGTAGTCGACCATGGTTTGAGTCCTGGGCATGGTGGCTTTCTCTGGTCAAACTGAAGAGTAATAATAAAAAATAAAATAAATAATTACTGAAAATACATAAGAAAGGAAAATATAAAGATAAAATTATTTAAAGCAGGGTAGTTTGTATTAGTAAAAGTGGAAACAGCTACCTGTTCATTAACAGGAAAATAATTAAATTATGGTCTTTTTATATAGAAGAGTATCATGAAGCTAAAAAAAAATATGATGAAACTGTGTGATATCAGAAAGAACTCTGAGAAACATTAAGTTAGAAGAGCAGGCATGCAGCAATACGTGGGTATGCTGTCTCCTGTTTCTTAAAACAAGAGACAGCTGGACAGCAGGTGGCTTGGAAGTGAAGGTGGCTGGATTCCACACGACTGACTCCGTAGTAGGAGTCCTGGACCTGAGGGCCTGAAAATCACACCAGGTGGGCCAGCAGGTGGCGCAGTGGTCCAGGCACCGGACTCCACTTGAAACTCACGTTGGGCACATGTGTGTGCATGTGTGCCCGAAATCCTGAGAGGACAATGGATTGTAGCATGGCCATCCTCCTGGGGTGGGTGATTTCTCGCTTTTTGTCTCTTCAGTAAGTACGTGCACCCAACAAGAAAAATCTCTTTAAAAACAAAAAAAAGGAAAAAAAGAAGAAAATCACACCAGTCACGTATATGTATGTCTAAAATCCTAAGAGGAGAATGAAGCAGAAAGGATTGTGGCATAGCTATCCCCCAGGGGAAGGGGGTAATTTCTCACTTTCTCTCTCTCTCTCTGCCTGCCTGCCTGTCTCTGTCTCACTCAGGTAAGTGCATATGCCCTATAGTAGAGACTAAAGAAATAATAGTTGAAAAAAATACCAGGAATGGGACAGCAGGCGGCATAACGGTTAGGTTGCTGGATTCCCACATAGTCGAGTGTGGTTTGAATGGCAGCTTAAAACTCACACCAGGGGTGTGTGCATGCATGCCCAAAATCCAAAAAAGGAGATTAGAAGAGAAATTGCAGCATGGCCATCCTCTCTGAGGGGTGATTTCTTGCTTTCTGTCTCTCTGGTGTGCACATATGCCCTATAGCAAAAATTCTCTCTCAGACAACAACAACAACAAAACGGGAGAGGGAGAGTAATTAATACTCATTAGTAAGTGCATGAAGATGCTGGTGCGGATTCTTGAGCACTACGAACAGTGACTACCTCTGGGGGCGGGGGTAGGAGTCCAGCGCCCTTAACCACCATGACACCTGCCAGCCCCAAGATTTCACTTTTAGTATTTTACACACTAAATTATGACAATATAAGAAATATCCCATCCACCAGCTAAACCATGCTTACTCTTCGGCAGCCCCAACCGTCTGGGAGCAGCGGCACTCATGGGCACTCAGCACACTGGGGTGACACGGCCCTGCTTGGCAGCAGCCTTCCCATGGGCAGCTACGCATCTCACAGAGGCCAGTGGCTCCCGAGGCTGCACGGCACCGCACCCAAGACACGCACAGCTGCAGACACATGGCACCTGCAACAGCGCCAGGAGGAATCTGCTGTGGGCAGCTGGGCAGGGAGGAGGCGGACTCCGCCGTCAGCCCATTGCACACCTGGGGCGCACAGAGCTCACCACTCACGTGAAGGCTGTTCATGGCACTGCTCAGTGAGCTCTCCACAGTCCTAGGAAGCGGGACCTGTTACGAGCTCATTTACCGACGAGGAAACTTAGTCACAGACAGGCGATACCGACAGGTCAAATCCACATAAAATGAAAGGATATTGTGCAATATTCCTGTTATACACCAGCACACAGACTCTTTGCATTGTCGTATCTCATTGAAACTGGCAACCCTAAGTAAGTGGTACATTCCTGATTGCCAATGAGGAAGTCAAGCCTGCATAGTGAATTCCCTTTGTCCAAGGTAGCCCAAGGAGGAAGTGGTTCATTCCCTTTGCCTAAGGTAACCCAACTAGAAACTAGGTACCCCTGACTCCAAAGCCCTAGCACTTCATTGCTGCGCTCTACCATATGGTAGGTGTGCTGGAACTATGTGTTAAGTTCTTGCGTGTTGAGAACTGGCATCTTCAAGCAGTGACTACATCTTCATGACTTACTTTATAGATCTCTTCATAGGTTTCTTCATCAATTTCGATAGTTGTCACGGTTTCTTCCACGTCTCCTAGTATCATATTTAAATGCTGATCGTAAGCCTGAAATGAAAAATCAAAAAACTTAATAATCAAAATAAGAAAACAGAAGTGGGGACCAGCAGGTGTCATGGTGGTTAAGGCACTGGACACTCCCACATGGCTGATCAGGGTTCTCAAGTCCTGGACCTGGAAGCTTGCTTTCTCACTTTCCCCTCTGTCTTTCTCTCTGATCAAATTAAAAAAAAAAAAAAGATAAAAGAAAGAATGAATAAATAAAATTAAGTAAATACTTCTTTTTTTTGGGAAGAGGTTTTTGCTATAGGGCGTGTGCGCTCGCCAGACAGACAGAGAGAGACAGAGAGAGAGAAAGCGAGAAATCATCCCCTGGAGGGATGGCCACGCCACAACCCCTTCTCCTCCATTCTCCTCTCGGGATCTTGGGCACGCACGCACACGCGCCCGGCGTGAGTTTAAGCCGCCGGGTCTGGGACTTGAACCATAGTCGACTACGTGGGAGTCCAGCGACATAGCCATTATGCTAACTGCTGGTCCCAAGTAAATACTTCTTTAAAAAAAAAAAGGTCAGAAGGTGGCACAGTGGCAACCAGATAGTGCTGGTTCCCTATCCTCAGGTTTTATGGAAGAGGGAAGCATCATATTCAGAGTGGGGCTGACATCTCGCTGCAAATTCTCTTTCTAGTTCTCCTGTTAAGAGGTCACATATATGGGACCAGCAGTTAGCGTAATGGCTATGTCGTTGGACTCCCATAGTCAACTGCAGTTCGAGTCCCGGACCCGGTGGCTTAAACTCACGCCAGGCGCACGTGCGTGCATGCCCAAGATCCCGAGAGGAGAATGGAGGAGAAGGGATTGCGGCGTGGCTGTCCCCACAGGGGGGTGATTTCTCACTTTCTGTCTCTCTGTCTCTGTCTGTCTGGCGAGCGCATGCACCCTACAGCAAAAACCTCTCCAAAAAAAAGAAAAAAAAAAAAAGAGAGATCATATATAAATATAATAACACCTGGCATATAATTTATGTTTAATAGATGTTAGCTATTTTTAATCACTTTTGAGTAGAGTGACAGTAATAAAAACAATACATTTAAAAAAGTAACAAGTTATCTAAGAAATGGAAAATCTTCAGTATATTTTTTAATAAAAAATAAGTCTACTTGGGACCAGCAGTTGGCATAATGGCTATGTTGTTGGACTCCCACATAGTCGACCACGGCTCAAGTCCTGGACCTGGTGGCTTAAACTCACACCAGGTGCGTGTGTGCATGCCCAAGATCCCGAGAGAAGAATGGAGAAGGGATTTCAGCGTGGCCTTCCCCCCTTTGGGGGGTGATTTCTCGCTTTCTATCTCTCTGTCTCTCTCTGTCTTTCTGGTGATCGCGCACACCTTCTAGCAAAAACCTCTCCAAAAAAAAAAAAAGAGTCCACTTCAGGGGACTAATTCTATAGAAATATTTACAGATATTTACATAAGAATATGTTTAAAAATGCTTACTGCAGCATTATTTATAGTACTGAGAAATAGAAAACATTCTAAGTATCACAATTTTCATACACAGAATCCTATGTAGTCATTAAAAAGAATAAAGTAGGGACCAGCAGATGGAGTAATTAATAGTTATGTCGCTGGACTCCCACAGAGTTGACAATCAGACTTGGCAGCTTGAAACACACACTGGGCGTGTGTGTGTGCATGCCCAAAATTCTGAGAGTAGAATGGAGGAGAAGGGACTGCTACGTGGCTATCCCCCCTAGGGAATGATTTCTCACTTTCTGTCTCTCTGATGAGCGCATGCAGCCTGTAGAAAAAAAATCTCTACAATTAAAAAAAAGAAAGATGCTGAAAAATATGTATAGCAAGATCTCATTTTTTTGAGAGGTGGTGTACGCAGTGCAAATATATGTGTATGGACACACGTGTGTACACATGTAAATATACTGTAAAGATGTGAAAGACTAAAGATCTGATTTTTTTAAAGATTTATTTATTTATTATTATTATTATTTTGAATTTGCTTAGGGCACACATGATCACCAGAGAGAGACAGAAAGAGAGAGAGAGAAAGAATGAGAAAAGCAAGTCACCAGGTCTGAAATCTGAACCATGGTCGGCCATGTGGGAGTCCAGCGCCCTAACCACCACACCACCTGCTGTCCCCTGAAAAACCTGATTTTTAACAGTGGTTAAGTGTAATTTCACCTTTTCCTCTATATATTCCTGTGCTGTTTAAGTTCTTTCATAACATTTATGTGCATATCAATAATTTTAAAATAAGTTAAGAATGGAGGACAAATAAATGTTATTTATAAATAGGAGAGGAAAAAATGAAAGGAATAAAAAATGTTCTACAATGAATAGTTTCTGCTAAGAGAAAATATTAAAAATATGAATAAAATGGCAAATTTGGCTTGTAAAAATAGCAACCTCTTTCCAGTTCCTGCTCTTTCACATTTCAAAATACTTTTTTTTTTTTTTAGAGTTTTTTTTTGCTATAGTGCACATGTGCTCACTAGAGAGATAGAGACAGAAAACAAGAAATCACTCCCCAGGGGGGACAGCCATGCCATAACCTCTTCTCTTTCATTCTCCTCTCGGGACCTTGGGCATGCACGCACATGTGCCTGGTATGAGTTTTAAGTCACCTGATCCGGGACTCGAACCACAGTCGACTACATGGGAGTCATCATTACACCATCTGCTTGTCCTATCAAAATACTCTTTCACATGGGACAATTTTTACATTTCAAGGGAGTGGGGTAGTAAGGGACGGCAAGGAGACAATCTGATCTTAAGGTCACTGGTAAGTTCACTTACGTGTAATCTGCCCCGAAGCTCTCGGTCATTTCTCATTTTCACGTAAATCCGCTCATCCAGGCTGAGCCTGATCAGATCCAGGGGCTCCTCTACGGTGTTGGTGGTTTGTTGCTGGTAAATGAAACAGGCTTAGTAAGGCAGTACTAGAGAGGGTGCAGTGTTCAAATCCCTGCTACGCCATGTGACCATGAGCAAGTTACGTAATCTCTCTATGCCTCAGTTTCTTAATCTGTAAAATGGGGATAACAGTAGAGCTTATCTAACGCAGTTGTTGTGAGGCTTACATGTACGTGAAAACTTAATTAAGCATGTGACTCTCACATGCTACATAAATGCAGACTAAAACACATACACATATAAAACATACATACATATATATGTGTGTGTGTACGTGAAAAAAATTACAGCGCAAAAACTGCCTGACCCAACTTCAGGGTATGGATGGTCAGTCTCAGGGACGTTAGCTTTATCTCAAATATCGTTTATCATTTGAAAAACGTTTACTTAATGCCTATACCACACAATAGTCAGAAGCTAAGCCTAGAGAAAATGAATTGAGAACAGGGCAATGCCGCTTAGTGTGACTCAGTGCCACTTACTCAGTGCGGATAAAATAAATACCCGCTCTAGGGAACTTAAATTACAGTGTGGAGAGATTAAACAGAGACACACGTGCACATATTTAATAGAAAACAGTAACATGAGGAAAAAGCAGGGTAAGCAGAGTGGCGAGAGTGCTATTTCATGCAGGTGGCCAGGGAAGTCCTCTTTGATGAGGTGCGGTTTCGGTAGAAGCACAAAGATGTCTGAGAAGAGGCGAGTGCAGGTGACAAGGTTTGCAGGACGATCTGCTACTCCGCGCGGCAGCTGCTTGTTTCCTTCAGGCCTGATCACCTCACAGCTTGTGTGTATCTCCCGGACTTCTACCTGTTTTAACCTGTCCTCCCCCAGAACAAGTTCCGAGGGAGGACAGGGCTCACTTATGACCATGCCAGGGCCGCTGGTGCTTAGAACAGGGTCTAGCTAAAAGAAGCTGACGTTCACTTCGTACACGGGGAATGTGCACATAATTGCCGCGCTCAGCAACGATTACTCCTTTACTCTTGCGTTTTCTATTGGAAAACACAGCAGCTCCCCAAGGCACGGAAGGGTCATTATTCTCATTTTATAGATAAAGGCAAGTCGCAAAAGAAAAGAAGTGACAGGCAGGAGACTAGCTGTCTCCAGGGCTTCGAGCAGGGAAAGCGCTCCGGGCCGGAGGAAGCATTGGGAGGGGGCGCGGTTACCCAGCGCACGCGGCAGACCAGGGAGCAGGAGGCGCGACAGGCCACTTTTCCGTGAGCTTGGAGAGAGAAGCTCTAGGCGAAGCCGAGCAGGGCCGGGGCTGGGAGGGAGGCACCTGCTCTGCGGCGGACGCCTTAGAACACTCACCTGGTCCACGTCGTCCGCCATGTTTCAAACCCTGCGCCCTTTCCCGCCTCTCGCGAGAACACGCGAGCGCCTGCGGTCTCCGGAAACGCGAGGGCGTAACGTACCGGAAGTAGAAACTGTTTTGCTCTTTCTTCTTCCCGCAGTTTACATTGGCCAATGGGCGCTGGGGCGGAGCTTCGCCTGGGGGCGGGAATTGGTCCACAACAAAGGGGCGTGGCCATCCCGCTCATCTTGGGGGCGGAGCCCGCGTTCGCGTGACTCCCCCGGCTTGGTGCGTCACTCTGAAGCCAGGCTTGCCCGGGCAACATGGCTCGGAAGCGCGCGGCTGGAGGGAAGTCGCGGGGCCGCGAGCTGCCGGACAAGAAAGCTAAGGGCAAAAGCCGGGCCCGCGGTGAGGCGAAGGAGGCGGGTGAGAGCGAAGCCCAGCGGCGCTTAGCGGGGAGATGCTCCGGAGGCGGAGGCCGCCGGGATGCCAGGGCGGGGAGGCGGGACGTGGAGGTGGGGCGGAGGCGGCCGCGCTGGTCCTGCCCTGGGGCGATGCTGTTAGTGGTCCCCGGGGGGGCTGGGAGGCTGCTGCCGGGGTCCTCCACGACCGCTCTGCGCCTTTGTCCTTCCCCCTGGGGCGAGGTGCCCCGAAGGGTCCTCCCGGATCGCAGCCTGACCTCCAGCTCCCCTGCGTGGCCGCTTTCCTGCTTCCCGTTGCCCCGAGGACAAAAGTCCAGCCTCCTGGCAGATGCTAAGGCTGAACGGGGCAGGGAGGCGGGGTGAGGGCAGGCATTGTCATATTTGTGTCCCCAGGGGAGGGACGGGCGGAGATGTAGAGTGCTGTAGTGTGCCGATTCCCAGAACAACCTCCTCTAAGTCTCCCCCAGAGTTCTAAGCTCAGGTGCCCCTCCACTTCCTCACGTGGATGGGCTGGGAGAGGCCTCTTACATTATCACGGGCGAAGCAAACTTGATTTTCTCCTCTAAGCCTACCCTTTCCGCAGTTTTCCCAGTGCATGATCCTGTCACCCACCTGTTAAAGCAAACCCCACTTTTTGCTTCCATGCACACTTGCAGTCCATCAGCAAGCCCAGTCTGTTCAGCCTCAAACTTGCCTCACCTCTGTCCGCTTCTCTGTTTCCATGGCTACAGCCTCTGCCAGAGAAGAACACCATCACCTTCCAGAGGAACACTGCACTGTTCGTGTTTACTGCCTTCCTGGCCTTTCTCCATCTTAGTTCTGCACCCAGCAGCTCAAGTGCATTTTCAAAGGAGAAATGGTGCGCCGACTTCAAATCCTCTTTGGGTTCCCATTGTGCTTTGCAGAACACCCAACTCTGTTCCGTGGTCCACAAGACTCTACATGACCTGGCTGTGGCCGTCTCCCCAGCTGTCTCCTCCCAGTTACCCTGCTTGTTGGCGTCCTTTTATTCCTTCCAAATGCCAAGTTATTTCTCACTTGGGGCCTTGGCCATGTTCCTTCTGCCTAGCGTGTTCTTCCATGGTGCTTGCTGGGGCTGATCTCTTCTGTTGCTTCAGATCGCGGGTCAGACATTCCTCCAGCAGCCTGAGGTGGTCTTCCTCCTGCACCCCCATTATTGCCCTGCCAGCCTCTTTCACAGTCTAATGATGTTCATTTATTCCTTTCTGATCGCCTCTCTAGAGTTTAAGCATTATGAAAGTATGTCTTGGGACCAGCAGATGGTGTAATAGTTAGGCTGCTGGACTCCCGCATAGTCAAACATGGTTCAAGTCCTGTACCCGGTGGCTTGAAACTCACACCAGGTGCGTGTGTGTGTGCCCAAAATCCTGAAAGGAGAATGGAAGAAAAGGGATTGCGGTAGCCATCCCTTCTGGGAGGGTGATTTCTCCTTCTCTATGTCTCTTGTATCTCTGGCGAATGCATGTGTCCTATAGCAAAAAATCTCTCTTAAAAAAAAAAAAGAAAACATCTTATTTTTTGTTGTATCTTGTCTTGTCCTCCCTCCCCCCCCCCATCCACTCCCCACCATTCGTGTACTGAGTACTCAATAAGGATTTTAAATAATTGCAGAGTGCATGCAGTAGTCGGGAGTTCTGAGGTGCCTGAAATAACTGGGTAGGAAATTAGACGGGGTAACCAGTCAGGGGCTACTATGACACCAGATTCGGTATAGATTATAAATGGATTGTCCATTAGGAAATAGCCAAACGGTGGTAATTCCTGGAGTGAGAAGGTGAGTTACCACATAATCCTGTGAGTTCCATTTTATGTGTTTATTTACTCATTCATTCAAATAATATCTCTCGAGTAGCTGCCACGGGCTGTACATGGGCTAGGTGACGTGGGAGATACAAGTATTTGGAGGATCTTAGCATGCAGGAGTGTTGACATGACATTTACACATTCAAATTCCCAAGGCAGGGTGGTGTTAAATATTATGGGAGGAGGTGTAATGCTTTCTGGCTTCTGTGGAAATAACCAAGTTTGACTAGAGAGTTAGGAAAATCCTCTATGAAAGAGTCGTTTGATCGCCACCTTAGGGATACGTTCTATTTTAGCAAGGGGCTATGAAAGGAAGTTGATATTCTAGTCACGAATTCTGGATACATGGTGATTCAGAAATGAAAGGTTTTGGTTGGTGTGGTGGTTAAGGGTGCTGGACTTACACATGGCCGACCACAGTTCGGGTCTCGGACCTGGTGGCTTGCTTTCTCACTTTCTCTCTCTCTCTCTTGTGTGTTCTGTCTCTCTCTGGTCAGATTTAAAAATAAGTAAATAACTAAAGTTAAATACAATAATTATTTAAAAAGAGAAAGGTTTTAATCTAATAGAAATGCTGCCAGCTTCGGTAGCAAGCATGACCTCCCAGCTCAGCACTACCCTGGGTGCCAGCTCGGTGTATCTCCAATGCTGAGTAGTCACATGCACTTGGGCGGATAATTCAGCCTTTCTGAAGCTCGTCTAGGAGCTTCAGAAAGCACTCCTCCCGGGCAGGGTCACTGTGAGTTTGCAGTGCATGTTATGTAAAGCTCTTGGTGTGGTCCCACGTTAGGTAATCACTTGGACTTAATCCTTTCAGGTAGGTAGGGATGCGCCCTAGCTCACTGAAACTCCTAGCCAGAGGGGCTGCGGTCGTTTCCCAGGGCAGCTTCTGCAGTTGGGTGAATTACAGTCTTTGCTGTAGTTGGGTGCAGAGCACACACTTCTCATTGTGGTTCGGGCTGCAGGTGACACTGGTGGGTTGACTGCTCAGTGTGGTTTCTAGCAGTGTGGTAGGGTAGGTTTTTTTTTTTTTTTGAGAGTTTTTTGCTATAGGGCGCGTGCGCTCAACAGAAAAATAGAGAGAGACAGAGAGAGAGAAAGTGAGAAATCACCCCCCAGGGAGGATGGCCACGCCGCAATCTCTTCTCCTCCATTCTCCTCTCAGGATCTTGGGCATGCACACACACGTGCCCAGCGTGAGTTTAAGCCACCGGGTCCAGGACTCGAACCACGGTTGGCTACATGGGAGTCCAGTGACATAGCCATTACGCTAACTGCTGGTCCTGGGTAGGTTTTAACAACAGCCCTGTGCGTGCGAGTGCAGGTGATACGTGGCTGCTTTCAAGTACCAGGATTAAAGAACATAGTCTCTTGCGGTTTCCCTCTATCTTCCTTCCTTCCTTCCTTCCTTCCTTCCTTCCTTCCTTCCTTCCTTCTTGTTTTAAACAGCCAGAGGCTGCTTAAATAAAGGTTTATGAGTTGACAGTTTGTGTATTGTGCTTTTAATATGAAGATTTTCTGGATCTTACCTTGGTCTTCATTAATAAGCAAAGATGTTAAATACTTCATTTTTACTATTCTAAAAATGCGGGGTTGGGGTGCAACCCCATAGCCAGTAATGTTACATCCAACATGGCTGACCATGGTTCAAATGCCAGCTTACTGGGCCGCGTATACATGCATGTTTAAAATCTTGACACTGGGCAGGCAGGTGGCCTGGTGGCTGAGGACCTTGGACGACTTCTACATTGGCTGACTGTGGTTCTAGTCCCAGACTTGGTGGCTTGCTTTCTCATTTTTCATTTCTTTCTCTCTCTCACTCTGTCTCTCTCTGGTCAAATTAAAGTTAAATAAAATAAAATTAAATACAAATCCTGACACCATGGAGAAATGAAGGAGAAGGGATTGTAGCAAGGTGACCATGCCCAAACCCACCCCACTTCCCCTTCCCTGGCGAATGTGTATGCCCTCTGGCAGTTAAAACAACCAAGTGCCCCTAGCATGCGTACTTTCTTTTATTTAAATTATGATTTCATTTACATCAAAAGGGAGAGTCGTTCTTTCCCTCATGCAAAATGCATTATTGGGGAGCATAACCTCTCCAGAGAGTCAACAGGTCAGATCATACATGAAAGGATTGAATTAGAGAGTACATTAAAGACAGGACCAGCAGTTAGCGTAATGGCTATGTTGCTGGACTCCCATGTAGTCGACTGCGGTTCGAGTCCTGGACCCAGTGGCTTAAAACTCACGCCAGGCGTGTGTGCGTGCGTGCCCAAGATCCCGAGAGTAGAATGGAGGAGAAGGGGTTGCGGTGTGGCCATCCTCCCTGGGGGGTGATTTCTCGCTTTCTGTTTCTCTGTCTCTCTCTGTCTTTCTGGTGAGCGCATGTGCCCTATAGCAAAAACCTCTAAAAAAAAAAAAGAGTACATTAAAGAGATATTTTAGGTTAATGTTATAGCCCTTTTGGGAACCTCAATAAAGATAAAATATTTTTCTTTTTCTTTTAATTTGCCAGAGGACACAAGTGCTCGCCAGAGGGAGACAGAGAGAGAGAGAGAGTGTGAGCGTGCACGAGCATTCCTCTTGGGATGGCCATGCCGCAGTCCCTTCTCCATCTCTCCCTTGTTTTGAACTTCTGCACATGTGCATGCACATGAACTCAGTGTTGTTTTTTTTTTTTTTTTTTTTTTTTTTTTTTTTAAATTTTTGCCATAGGGCCTATTGCACTCACTGGAAAGAGAAGGAAAGTGAGAAATTTCTCCTGAGAGGGGATGGCCATACAGCAGTCATTTCTCTGCCATTCCTCTTTCAAGATTGTGGGCATGCACACATACACACACGCCTGGTGTGATTTTCAGGCCACTGGTCTAAAACTGGAACTGTGGTCAGCTATATGGAAATCTAGCACTTTAACCATCACTCCACCTGCTCATCCCAACTTGGTGTGTTTTTCAAGCTGTTGGGTCTAGGACTTGAACCAGACAGATGGTCCCATGGGATCTAGCAGCCTTTACCACCCCTCGACCAGCTGGCTTGAGTATTTTTATTTTCTAAAATGAATTGAAGCAGAGTCATGCAAAGGCAAAAGGGATGCATTTCCGATTCAAGATTGTTTGGGTGCAGATATATTCCAGAATATATCTGCAAAATAGATATGCTTCCCTGCCATAGTATTTATGTTATTAAAATTGCTGTTTGTGATAGAGAGCAAGCGTCTGTATGTGTGTGTGTGCACATGCAAGACAGAAGCACTTTGGACAGGGTCTCATCAAGCCACAGTCTGCTTCCCCAGCCCTCCAGCTCCTCAGGACCCTGGGCTCATATGTGCACGCCCGGCATGTGTATTTGGGCTGACCCAGACACCCGAACCCGTGACCAGCTCTATGGCTTCCAGGCTTGCAGGGCACTTGCATTGCTGCTGCATCACATCAGTTGGGCCAGAATTAGTTTATTGCATATTTATTTATGTGTAAGAAGCAGACCGTACTTTTAGATATCCTATTTTAAAAGCAGCAGCTTAGGGGCCGGCAGGTGGCTTGGTGGTTGGGGTGCTAGATTTCCACATGGCTGACCATGGTTCGAGTCTGGACGTAGCAGCTTGCTTTCTCACTTTCTCTGTCTCTCTCTGATCAAATTTAAAAATAATAGTGATGATGAATAAAATTAAATAAAATAATTATTTTTTTTACAAAAAAGCAACAGTTGGGACCAGGAGATGGTGTAATGGCTATGTTGTTGGACTCCTACGTAGTTGAACGCAGTTTGAGTCCCAGACCTGGCAGCCTAAAACTTGCCAGGTGCATGCGCGCATGCCCAAAATCCCAAGAGGAGAATGAAGGAAGGAGAAGGGATTGTGGTGTGGCCCTCCCCCTCAGAATGATGTCTCGCTTTCTGTCTTTCCAGTGAGCACATGCTCCCTATAGCAAAAAGTCTCTCTCTTTAAAAAAAAAAAAAAAAAAAAAAGAAACCCAGCAGCAGCAGCTTAAACATTTTTTTTTTTTAGCTTAAGCATTTTTTTTTTAAGAAAATAACGTTTTTTCTTTTTTAATTATCAGTATTTTATTCCATCCTCAGTTTGCCGAGGTGGTTGGCATGTTAGTGCCATTTGAGTAAAATTGGAAGGGTTTGTAGTATATGTTTTCTTTGCATTTTTTTTTTTTTGAGAGGTTTCTGCTATAGGGCACATGTGCTCGCCTGAAAGACAGAGAGAGACAGAGAGACAGAAAGTGAGAAATCACCCCCCAGGGTGGATGGCCACACTGCAATTCCTTCTCCTCCGTTCTCCTCTCGGAATCTTGGGCACGCACGCACACGCGCCCAGTGTGAGTTTAAGCCACCAGGTCCAGGACTCGAACCATGATCAACTACATGGGAGTCCAGCAACATAACCATTATGCCAACTGCTGGTCCTTTCTTTGCATTTATTTTTAATTGTTAGCGGGTGCATGTGCTTGTCAGAGGGAGAGGGAGAAAGGACCCCCATTGGGCATGACCTTGCTGCAGTGTCTTTTCCATTTCTCCGTCCTGTCAGAATTTGGGGTACACACACGTGCCTGGCATGTTTTCCAGTCAGATTTGAATTATACAATCGGCCATGTAGGATCTGGCTTATTTAACCAAGGCTACAGGTAACCACCAGGTTACCAATTACTTATTTCTTTACTGCTACCTCTAGCTAATGCACTCACCAGAGAGAACGAGAACTCAGAAAATACCCCCTTACTGGGGCCCAGTGCAGCCACAAGTTCTCTCTGTTCCTCCCTCTGTTCAGGATGTTGGGCATGTGCACACGCATGCCCAGCATGTCTTCCAAGCCACCAGGGCTGAGATTTGAACTGCAGCCAGCTATGTGGGATCCGGCTCCCTCAACCCCTGGGTCACAAGCCCAGCAGTATGTGTTTTGAGCAGAGGTTGATCTTGAAAGACGGCAGAGATGTGGATTTGTAGAAAGGAGGTTGTGTGTAACGTGGGTATGTTTACCAACTTGAAACTTTCCACAAGGAGGAGAGGACAATCCTCCAGAGAAACTATGAGTCAAGGCGGGAAGTGCGTAGGAAACGGGTTAGTGGATTCGGTTATTTTCCTTGCTGGAGATAAGCTGCAACTTAGGATTTGGGAGATTTTATTTGAGTCGTATGGTGATCTCTACAGTCTTAGGAGAAGTAGAATACAATGCTGATAAAGGAGGGTTTTTTTATTGTGGAACGTGGACTAGACCGCAGTGAGGCAAAGGCTGCGAGCTGGTTGCTGGCCAGACGCAGGATGGAGAACAGATAGTGGACGTGTGCTTTGGAGAGAGTTATAGAGCCTTTTTTTTGGGAGAGAGTTTTGCTATAGGGTATGTGCACTTGCCAGAGAGACAGAAAGCGAGAAATCACCCCCAGGGGGGATGGCCACGCCGCAATCCCTTCTCCTCTATTCTCCTCTCGGGATCTTGGGCACGCACACACACGCACCCTGCGTGAGTTTAAGCCACCAGGTCCGGGACTCGAACCACAGTCGACTACATGGGAGTCCAGCGACATAGCCATGACACCGACTGCTGGTTCTTATAGAGCCTTTTCGTGACCCCCATCATACTCCCTCTGCGCTTTTATTCTCCCTCACCTCTTGTTCTATATGGTCTCCTAGATGTCTCTGAAGATGAGAAACCCCTGAAGAAGAGCCCTCTCTCAAAAGTTTCACAAGGAAAAAGGAAGAGAGGCCCTAGTGATCCAGGGGACTCAGCAGATGGTTCAGCAAAAAAGAAAGTGGCCAGGGCGGCTGTTAGATCTGAACGCCCGAAGGTCGTGAAGGATGAAGCCTTCAGTGATGAAGAAGATGTCAGGTGAGGTGACTGAAAGCCTTGGGCCAGCTGGTGACTGTTCCCGCCAGAGACATGTGGAGGAATAAACCCACTCTTTCTACCTCTCCCTAGGATCTGTGAAAAGATGGGATCTTTAAACTTTTCTAAATAGAGCTCAGACCAGTAAGAGGTAGAAACTTTCAGGCAAGGACAGTTGATTTATTCTGGGGCCAGCAGGTGGCGTAGGGGTTAAGGCACTGGACTCGCACATGGTCAACATGGCATAGTGGTTAAGGCATTGGACTTCCATATGGTCGACTTGGCGTAGTGGTTAAGGCACCAGACTCTCACATGGTCGACTGTGGTTCGAATCCCAGACCCAGCGGCTTAAAACTCATGCTGGGTGTATGTGCATGCATGCCCAAAATTCCAAGAGGAGAATGGAGGAGAAGGGACTGTGGCTTGGGGTCTGATTTCTCACTTTCTGTATTTCTGTCTCTCCAGGAAGCATACTCACCTTATAGCAAAAATATCTGGGGAAAAAAAAAATAATAGGAATGATTTCTCCTTTTGGGGCATCAGATAAGTCATGATACATTTTTGCATAGAAAAATATAGAAAAATACATTATGACTTTTCCGATGATGTAATAGTTACACAGCTAAAGAGTGCCAAGACCGGGAGAAGAATGTATCTTCTTACTCTTGGGCTAGGACCTTTTCTACTACCCAAGGATAGTAGATATTTACAAAACGCTCACCTGCCATTCCAGCTTTCTCCCATTCCACACTCCTCAGGGACATTCTCCTCCTGCCTACCAGGACTTCTCATCACTCACTTGGCGCATGCTCATATTCCTCCTCCTACCTGGAATGCATCTTCCACCCCGGCAATGCACATCAAAAGCCACCTACTCTGTAGTCTTCACTGAGGCTCCCCCGTCCTCCTCCAAACCCCCATAGTGTTTATGAAGAGTATAACACACCTGCCTAGGATCACAGTGACCTGTGGCTGTGCCACACTCCCAGGCCTGCTGCCTCACGAGCTCCCGGACGCCTGGAGCCACGTGATTTACTTCATATGCCCCATGCAGGGCAGGACCTTTTTTGGGGGGAGAGACGGAACCAATAGTTTTGCAGCGAGTGAACATTGAGATCGACGTGCGGCGAGCAGTGCACAGGTGGTGAACGCGCCACGCCCTCCTCTTTAGCAAGGTATGGGCGCGGGAGGAGGAAGGGCAGAGGGGCAGAAGCTCCTGTGCTTTCAAACCAGTTCTCACGCCCAGTGTCAGCCTTGCAGGAACCTGTAGTCCTGGCATAGGAGAGGAGCAGCCCTCCGGGCAGTAGCAGGTCGTCAGAGGGGACGTGGGAGTGCAGGACGTCGCAGGTCGCCCACCACGGCTGTCTCTTCTCCCATTGATTGTCTTCAGATGCCTCTGAGCTTACTGCTCACCAGGCGTCTCCCCTCACTGGCCAGATCTGTCTCCGAGGTGTCTGCGTGCACAGGGTGGGCCAGGATGCTGCCAGGGGAAGCTCTGGGTCCCTGTTCCCCTCTCCCCTGCCAGATGGTGTGGGCAGATCCAGAGCACGTCCACATTTCTGCTGTCGATTCTAAGGAAAACTAGTGTGGCTGTGGTGTGGAGGGGAAACACGAGGCCGGAGAGACTAGAATGAGAAACTGAGGGCTGCTTGTTCGCGTCGTCCTGGCTAGGATCTCTGCTCAGGCTCTCACTTGATACCAAGCGTCGAAGTTTACAGAAGCTACAAGCGACTCAGTACTGTCTAGACACATTTTGTACATGAATCTGCAGAACCGTATTACACAGTTAGTCTTGAGCTTCTGCTTAGCCAGCTCTGTTTTATTTTGGAGAGGTTTTTGCTATAGGGCACGTACACTCACCAGACAGAGAGACAAAGAGACAGAAAGTGAGAAAACCCCCCGGGGGGCACGGCCACACCGCAGTCCCTTCTCCATTCTCTTCTCAGGATCTTGGGCACGCACGCACATGTGCCTGGCGTGAGTTTAAGCCACTGGGTCCGGGACTTGAACTGTGGTCGATTACATGGGAGTCCAGTGATATAGCCATTACGCTAACTGCTGGTCTCATTTTTATTTATTTATTTTTTTTGGAGTTAGCCAGCTCTTTATCCACACAATTATCTACTGAGCTAGTCAGTTATCTACATTCCTATCATTATTTGTGACATAGATACGTAGTCACATCCCCTCTTAACTTTTTTTTTTTTTTAAACTTTTTTGCCAGGGGGTACACGTGCGTTGCATGCCTAAGAGCAAAAGAGAAAGAAGTGCAACCTGGTGGGACTGCAATCTTTTTTCCACCCCGTTGGGATCCTGGCACATGTGTGTGCACCTGGCATGTTTTTTTAAGCCACGGAGGCGGGTCCTTGAGCCCTGGTTGGTCATGTGGGGTCTGACTTCCTCCGTGGTGGGCCTACCACTTACCTCGATTGTAGAGTTCTAGCCAACGTGAGGTTCCTTTCCATCTCGAAGAGGGAAAAAAAGAAACATTTTGGGAGTTCTCTCAAAGGAACATCAGCAAATATGAATTCCCTTCTCTTCCTGGCCTCCAATTCACCTGTATACTCAGAAATATCACACCTTGTACTTCTATAACTCATGTTATTATCATAATTTCTTCTAACATTTCCCATTATAGTTTCTTTTTCTTTTTCTGGAGAGGTTTTTGCTATAGGGCATGTGCGCTCGCCAGCCAGACAGAGAGAGTCAGACAGAAAGCGAGAAATCACCCCCCAGGGGGGATGGTCATGCCGCAATCGCTTCTCCTCCATTCTCCTCTCAGGATCTTGGGCACACATGCACACGTGCCTTGCGTGAGTTTAAGCCACCGTGTCCGGGACGCGAACCGCGGTCGACTACGTGGGAATCCAGCGACATAGCCATTACGCTAACTGCTGGTCCCTTCCCTTTATATTTTCTGAGCATAGCTGTTTTCCTTCACATAGCTCTAGTCTGTAGGTTAATAATGATGTTTCTTTCTTTTTTTTTTTTTGGCCATAGGGTGCATGTGCACCTGCAGAGGGCTCCCAAGAGGGATAGCCATGCTATAGTCCCTTCTCCATTCCCCTCTGGGGATCTTGGGCACGCACGCACATGCACCTGGTGTGAGTTTAAGCCACCGGGTCCGGGACTCGAACCGCTGTCGACTACACGGGAGTCCAGCAACATAGCCATATGCCAACTGCTGGCCCCCTAGAGTGATTTTCAAGCTGCTGGGACCGGGACTCAGACCATGGTTGGTTGTGTGGAAGTCCAGCCACGCCACCTGCTGGCCTAGTGTTGTTTCTATTCCGACCACACATCTAGTCTTTCATCAGACTGTGATCACAGCACATCTTGATGAGATTTTGAGACTCATGTTGGTGGAGGAAATGAGGCTCCGAGCTCGCTAATCCTCTTTAAGTAAGTGCAGCCAGATCTCACTGCATGGCAGGAGGAGTCTTTTCCATTCCATCAGCTCGACTCTAACACCAGGCTGCCTGAGCCTTCCTCATCTTCCTGCCTGTGATCCTGTAACAGGGACTTTGCAAGCGACGTCAAGAAGGTGCACCATTCAAAGCGGGAGGTCACCGTGGACAAAGACAGCAGTGAAGACGACGAGGACAGTGAAGGCGACTGGGAAGAGGTCGAAGGTAAAACATCTTGTCTGTTTCTGTCTGCAGAACTACTTGCTTCTGTTTGTTTTGTGTTTCATCCTCTTTGGGATTCTGTCACTTACTGCAGTCTTGTTGTTTTCTTTTGAAACGAGTAAGACCAAAGATAAGGCTGTGATGGGGGCTTGCTTTGACATAAGAAAAAATTCATGACCAGCTTCCCGAAGGAGGCTGCGTGTTCCCGTCCTCTGGCGACTGTCCCTAGATTGGGTCTGAATACAGAGGCAGCATCATGCTAGGCAGCAGGAATCGGATGCCCAGGAACAACTGCTGTTTATTGTGAGCAGATGAAACACAGGCCCCTTCCATTCATAAACGTTTTTCTTTTTCTCACAATAATCCTAGCATGGGGACCAGAAGTTGGTGTAATGGCTACGTTGCTGGACTCTTGTGTACTTGACCGCGGTTCGAGTCCTGGACCCAGTGGCTTAAACTCACGTCTGGTGCGTGTGCGTGCATGCCCAAGATCCCGAGAGGAGAATGGAGGAGAAGTTATTGTGGCGTGGCCATCCCCCCTGGGGGGTGATTTCTCGCTTTCTGTCTCTCTGTCTCTCTCTCTCTCTGTCTGGCGAGCGCACGCGCCCTATAGCAAAAACCTCTCCAAAAAAAGCAACGTGTAGACTGTGCACGGCTCATAGAAAGCGTTCAGTACTTAGCAAATGTTACGCGTGGAAAATGCACAGTTTGGAGATTTGGTTACTTGCTCATACAACCATGTAAGTGACAGTGTTGGTGGTCTCTGAACCCCGGTCAGACAACTTGCAAAACCTCTTCTCTCTCTGTCTCTCTCTTAAATTTGCCAGAGTGCGTGCACTCACTGCAGACAAAGGGGCAGAGGGACAGAGAGAGAGAGAGAGAGAGAGAGAGAGAGAGAGAGCCCCCCTCAGGGCTGGTCACACCACAATCCCTTCTCCTCCATCACTCCCTCCTTTTGGGATTCTGGGCACACGTGCATGCATGACTGCACGTTCAGCAGTGTGGGATTTAGCCGCGTTAACCTCCATGCCATGAGCAGGCCCATTGAGGCCTGTACATCCTGACAGGAGAATGGAGAAGGGATTGCGGTGTGGCCATCCTTCCTGGGGCTGATTTCTCACTTTCTCTCTCTCCACCTCGCTGTTTCTCTTCCGAGCGCTGCCCGTACCACATATCAAAATTTTTTCAGAAACAAAAACCTAAGTCTAAAGGCTCGTTTGAATTTGGAGTAGACTTTTTTTGGTAACGATACACTGTAGGTGGTGTTTTATCCCTCCTATTCCCTGTACTAAAAGGTTCCTACTCACACACAGTCCCTCTGCCAGTGAGGCACAGTTTGAAGCTAGCCAGGCTACTGTATCCTTTCGACACGGCCTTATTGGTTTTTGAGAGCGTTTTTATTGTCTGGCACAAAAATGTTTCCATTATACTTTTCTTACTATAGACTTGAAACTGGGGTGTATGTGTGTGTTTTTTTTTTTTTTCCTTTTCCTCCAGGAAGCGCTGGTTCTTTTTTCCCCTTAAGGTTTTTGTTTGTTTGTTAGTTTGT
Source organism: Tupaia tana (assembly GCA_026018925.1). Lineage (NCBI taxonomy): Eukaryota > Metazoa > Chordata > Mammalia > Scandentia > Tupaiidae > Tupaia > Tupaia tana. The sequence goes on along the minus strand of JAKSZU010000022.1, from coordinate 1,674,359 downwards.
TTTTTATCATAGGGCACATGTGCTCACCTGAGAGAAACAGAGAGACAGAGATAAGGAAAGTGAGAAAACACCCCCCAAGGGGGATGGCCACGCTGAAATCTGTTGTCCTTTGGGATTTTGGGTGTGCATACACATGCTCCCAGCGTGAGTTTCAGGTCGCTGGGTCTAGGACTCGTACTGGGGTCAGCCATATGGGAGTCCAGCACCTTAACCACCGTGCTGCCTGCTGGCCCTCCTGGTTGGTTTTAGTAGGGACTGTTGTGTAGAAGCCAAGATCTTGGCATCAGGTGTTTTTATTGACAATGGGATGTCCTGGCTGTAGGCTCAGAAATTTTATAAAAGAGCGTTTGCTGGGAGCAGCAAGTGGTGTCGTGGTTAAGGAGCTGGTCTCCTGCTTAGTCGACTGTGGTTCAAGTCCCGGACCTGGTGGCTTGGAACTCACACCGGATGCATGTGTGTATGTCCAAAATCCCAAGAGGAGATTAGAGGGAAAGGGATTGCAATGGGGTCACCCTTTTGGGGGGGTGACCCCATTGCAATCTCTCACTTCCTGTCTCTTTATCTCTTATCTCTCCAGTGAGCGCATGCACCCTATAGTAAAAATTTCTCAAAAGTAAATAAATAAATAAATAAATAAGCTTTTGTTAATGAAGCTTGTAACTAGATTCCCTTCAGCAGATTCATCTCACCTAGTATTTACAAACAACGTAGGGGTTCCCGAAATGAAGAAAGAGGTGTTCCTTGTTACTTACAAGTGTACAATTCAGAGTGAAAGACATTCAAATCATGACTCTGTACAGAGGAAATTTCAGTGTGATTGTAGCAGTACTGGGAACATGAGATTGTTCTTACTTGGATTTTTTTTTTTTTTTGGAGAGGTTTTTGCTATAGGGCGCGTGCGCTCACCAGACAGACAGAGAGAGACATTAGAGACAGAAAGCGAGTAATAACCCCCCAGGGGGGATGGTCACGCTGCAATCCCTTCTCCTCCATTCTCCTCTCGGGATCTTGGGCACGCACGCACACGCACCCGGTGTGAGTTTTAAGCCACCGGGTCCAGGACACGAACCACGGTTGACTACGTGGGAGTCCAGCGACATAGCCGTTACGCTAACTGCTGGTTCCCTGGATTTTTTTTTTTTTTTAAATAAGTGTCCACAAAACATGTTTGAGTGTCAGCTCTTTGATAGCAGGGCCTGTATCTATTGGGTCGTCAGAAAAGTCATGACACTTTTTTTTTTCTTATTTTTAATTTTTATTTATTTATTTATTTTTGAGAGGTTTTTGCTATAGGGTGCGCCAGAAAGACAGACAGACACAGGGAGACAGAAAGCAAGAAATCACCCCCCCAGGGGGGAAGGCCATGCCGCAATCCCTTCTCCTCTGTTCTCTTCTCGGGATCTTGGGCACGCACGCACATGCACCCGGCGTGAGTTTAAGCTACCGGGTCCGGGACTTTAACTGTGGTTGGCTACATGGGAGTTCAGCGACATAGCCATTATGCTAACTGCTGGTCCCTTTTTTTTTTTTTTTAAGAGGTTTTTGCCTTAGGGTGTGTGCACTCGCTAGAGAGACAGGGACAGTGAGAGGGAAAGTGAGAAATCACCCCCGTGGGGAAGACGGCTATGCCCCAATCACTTCTCCATTCTCCTCTTGGGATCTTAGGCATGTACACACACCTGCCCAGCATGAGTTTCAAGCCACCAGGTCTGGGATTTGAACCATGGTTGACCGTGTGGGAGTCCAGTGGCATAACCATTACACTATCTGCTGGCCCCTGTCAGGACACGTCTTTGCATAGAAAAATATGTCATGACTTTTCCGACGACCTAAAAATGACCTTACTACCTTAGGGCTTTAGTTTTCTTGGCTGAAGACTACCTGTCTGCGTTATTGTGGGTTAAATGAGGCAGGCACGTAAGACGCTTAGCCCAGCGCCTGGTTTCTCATAGGAACGCAAAGAAGGGTTGCAGTGGGTGTAGCAGTCTCCCAGCCCGTCCCCCTTACCCCGAAGCCTCACGTGCTCCCGTCCAGCAGAACCTTGACTTGGTTCAGTACAGTAGCTGGTATTTCGGTTGTTGTTACTGATTGTTTAAAATGACTGTTGACAGAACTTCACGAGCCCATGCTTGGTGACGTGGGAGAAAGTGCAGCCTCCTCCCAATCTGCTCTGCCTGTGAAGCCATTGGAGATAGAGATTGAAACGCCAGAGCAAGCCAAAACAAGACAAAGAAGGTAAGCTGAGGCTCTGGCTTGTGGTTCCTGTCACATACGGTGGGCTGCAGCTGCTCCTCAGAGAAAACTGTGGAGACACACTTAGGGCCTTGGGACTTTCGAAGTGGTCAAGAGCCTCAGGAGAGAGAGCCTTGAGTCACTTTTTTTTGGAGAGTTTTTTTTTTTTTTTTTTTTCCTATAGGGTGTGTGCGCTTGCCAGAAAGAAAGAGACAGACAGAGAGACAGAAAGCGAGAAATCACCCCCCGGGGGGATGGCCACGCCGCAATCCCTTCTCCTCCATTCTCCTCTCGGGATCTTGGGCACACACGCACACGCGCCCCGCGTGAGTCTAAACCACCTGGTCCGGGACTCGAACCGCAGTCGACTACATGGGAGTCCAGCGACATAGCCATTACGCTAACTGCTGGTCCCAGCCTTGAGTCACCTTTACGAACATAAATGAGGGGCCGGCAGGTGACTTGGTGGTTACTGGTGGTTAACTGCGGTTCGAGTCCCGTACCTGGCGGCTTTCTCTCTTTCTCTCTCCCTCTCCCTCTCTGGTCAAATTGAAATAAATAAATGAATGAACAAATAAAGTTAAATAAAATAGTTAAAAAAAAAGAACATAAATGAGAAATGTGTGTGTCCTGGCCCAGGCAGGAGGTGGGGAACGGGGCTCCTATGTGCCAAGGCTATCCATTATCTTACCTGATCCTTAGAGAATGGTTTTATCAATGAGGAGCCCGAGGTTCAGGGGGGTTATGCATTTCAGAAGTCATTCAGGCAGTACGTGGGGCACACCGCAGCAGGACTCAGGTGGTGCCGTTGTGGTAGGGGTCTCCCACTCTCCCCAGGGCCCATAGGCACACAGTGCAGCGCCTGGTGGGTGATCGTGAGGGAATGCTGCTGCTCACAGGCACGTGATTAGGCACAGAGGAGGAAGACAACAGAAGTCCTTCAAGAAGCGATGGGACCAGCAGTTAGCATAATGGCTCTGTCTCTGGACTTCCATGTAGTCGACCACAGTTCGAGTGCCGGACCTGGTGGCTCAAACTCAACGCCGGGCGTGTGTGCATGTGTGCCCAAGATCCCAAGAGGAGAATGGAGGAGAAGGGATTGTGGCATGGCCATCCCCCCTGGGGAGTGATTTCTCACTTTCTGTCTCTCTGTCTTTCTCTGTCTTTCTGGCGAGTGCACACGCCCTATAGCAAAAACCTCTCCAAAAAAAATGTCATGTTTTCTTGATGATGCAGGAAAGCAGTGCTTCTAACAGACCAGCATTGTACAAGTGACCGAGGAGTCATTCCATTAGGTCTTTGGGACAGTCACGACTTGCTTTTCTATGCAAAAACGCGTCCTGACTTTCCTCGATGACGCGATACGTAAAAGTGGGAGGGAGTCAGTGGTTGGAAGGTTGGACACTCCGAAAGGGCTTCCTGGAGGAAGTGAGCTTCAGCGATTTGGTACTGGTTGACAGACAATAGCCTGGATAGAGATTGTCCCAAGCGAGGGTTGCAGGTGAGAACGAGCAGAAAGGGCTGCAGAGGAGAGCTGGCTGGCGGATGAGCCTGCGTCGCATAGCCTCGTGCAGGACACGGGAGAGCGACTCGTGTCGTTGCCTGGAAGGAATTGTCTGGTGGGAGCGGGGTCTGGTTTCAGTTTCCCACCCCACTCTCAGATTTCTCACTGTGCATTGCAGTGAAAAGATAAAAATGGAGTTTGAGGCATATCTTCGGAGGATGATGAAGCGTTTCAACAAAGGAGTCCATGAGGACACGCACAAGGTAAGGGCAAGGATGGCAGGAAGGCGGTGTCCCTTGGGTGGAAAGAACTGGGACCCTCAATCAGCCCAACCTCAGCTTTCTTCTGGCCCAGGTACTCACCCTGCAGCCTTGGCAAGTTCCTTTTCTTTTCTTTCTTTTTTTTTGGGAGAGTTTTGCTATAGGGCACTCACCAGAAAGACAGAGACCAGAGGCAGTGAGACAGAAAGTGAGAAATCACCCCCCGGGGGGGGGATGGCCACGCCACAATCCCTTCTCCTCCATTCTCCTCTCGGGATCTTGGGCACGCACGCACACATACCCGGTGTGAGTTTAAGCTGCCAGGTCCGGGACTTGAACCTGTGGTCAGTTACACGGGAGTCCAGCAACATAGCCATTACACCAACTGCTGGTCCCTCTTAGTAAGTATCTTATTTACCCTGAGCCTCTGTTTCCTCTTCTGTGAAGTGGGGGGATGTCTACTTCGGAGACTGGTTGTGAGATTTAAGTAAACATCTTTTAAAAATTTTTTATGGGGGCCAGAAGGTGGCGTGGTGCTTAAGGTGGCGGATCCCACGTAGGAGACTCTGCGGTTTGAGTCCTGGACCTGGTGGCTGGACAGTAATGATACATGTGCTTACCTCCCCCAAGTCCCAATAGGAGAGTGGAGAAGGGATTGTAGTATACTCATTTTCCCTCTCACTGTCTGTCTCTCTCTGGCAGGTGCACATGTTCTATAGCAAAAACCCAAAAAAAACCAAAACAAAACTGTGCTTACTTCTTCCATGAGAGAGAGAAAGCCACACCCCTCAAGGGCCCCCATACTGCGACACCCCCCGCCCCCCGCAGCCACAGCCAGCCGGGAGGATGGCACACGTGTGTACCAGCACATACAGGCCTCGGGGTGTGAACCCAGGACCTTCCCCTGCGTTCCCGCGGTGCTGGAGCCCCTGGCTGAGCAGGTACCGTGTGTGACGTGACTGCACAGTGTCTGCTGTGTAGCAGGGCCAGATGGCACTCACTCACCATTTTGTTTTCTTTTTTTCTTTTTTGCTCTTGGGCACAATGCGCTCACCAGAGAAAGACAGAGACAGAGAGAGAGAGAGGGAAAGTGAGAAAGCACCTCCCGGGGGAGATGTCCACGCTGCAGTTCCTTCTCCCTATTTTCCTCTTGGGATTTTAGGCATGCACACAGGGACACCTGGTGTATTTTTCACTGACTCTGGGAAGTTTGTATCTTGAAGCTTTGGGATGTGATGACTTCTTGGCAGGAATGAGCATATGGAAAGGGGAAAGCAGAAGACAAAGCCTTGCTATGTGCCCGATGCAAGTCATTTCACTCTCTTTTTTTGGGAAAGGTTTTTGCTATAGGGCGCGTGCGATTGCCAGAGAGACAGAGAGAGACAGAGAGACAGAAAGCGAGAAATCACCCCCCAGGGGGGATGGCCATGCCACAATCCCATCTCCATTCTTGGGATCTTGGGCACGCACGCACACACGCTTGGCGTGAATTTAAGCCACTGGGTCTGGGACATGAACCATAGTTGACTACATGGGAGTCCAACGACATAGCCATTACGCCAACTGCTGGTCCCCCCAGTAATTTCGCTTTCTCACATGTGGAAATAGCAGCAAACACGTGCTCCCCACAGAGTCCTCCCTGGGCAGCAGAAGGCCCTGCTGTCCTCCGCCCCTCACAGCCCGTGTCTGCAGGTTCACCTGCTGTGCCTGCTGGCAAACGGCTTCTACCGGAATAACATCTGCTGCCAGCCAGACCTGCGTGCCATCGGCCTCTCCATCATCCCAGCTCGCTTCACCAAAGTGCCCCCTCGAGATGTGGACGTCCACTACCTCTCCAGCCTGGTCAAGTGGTAAGGGCCGGGGGTTCTCAGCTGCGGGTCTGGGAAGGCTGCCCCAGGAGGTGAAGTCCCAGTTGGGTCTTGTGTGACCAAACAGGAAAGCCAGTCTCACGGTTCACTCTCCCCCTTTTATTTCCTGACTCTCAAACAATGAGCATATCCGCTCGCTCTGCCCTGTGACCCAGGGAGTGCCTGCTCTGTCCCCAGGTTTATCGGGACGTTCACGGTGAACGCAGAGCTGTCAGCCAGCGAGGAGGACAGCCTGCAGACCACCCTGGGAAGGAGATTCGCCATTTACTCTGTGCGGGATGACAGGGAGCTGGTCCACGTAAGTCACCCCGGGGGCAGTTCTCCTCACTCTCTTTGTGAACTAGTGATCCTGGCAGCCCTGTGCTGGCTGCTCGGATGTTTTACGTTTATCACCCATTCAGTTGCCAGAGCCTCTGTAGGTGCCAGAGCTTGGAGTGACTGAGTGATGTCCCTTAATCGGTGCATGTCGTGTCTTAGTCCAAGGAGCTGGCCTGCATGCTTTCCTCTGTATTTCTTGGTGCCCTGGTGGTTTAGAAGTGTTTCTCCTAATTATTTAAATATTATGTGTAGCATTCCAAGGATGGAATCAGCAGATGGCATAATGGTTACATAGCTGGACTCCCACGTAGTAAACCATGGTTCAAGCCCTAGACCCAGCGGCTTAAACTCATGCCGGTCGTGTGTGCGTGCATGCCCAAAATCCCAAGAGGAGAATGGAGGAGAAGGGATTGTGGTGTGGCCATCCCCCCTGGGGGGTGATTACTTGCTTTCTGTCTGTCTGTCTGTCTGTCTTTCAGCAAGCATATGCAGCCTATAGCAAAAATTTCTTTCAAAAAAAAAAAAAAAAGTCCTGGGACCAGCAGTTAGCATAATGGCCATGTCGCTGGACTCCCACGTAGTCGACCACGGTTCAAGTCCCGGACCCGGTGGCTTGAAACTCACGCCGGGCACATGTGCGTGCGTGACCAAGATTCCGAGAGGAGAATGGAGGAGAAGGGATTGCGGCGTGGCCATCCCCTCTGGTGGCTGATTTCTCACTTTCTGTCTCTCTGTCTCTCTCTGTCTGTCTGGCGAGCGCATGCGCCCTATAGCAAAAACCTCTCCAAAAAAAAAAAAAAGTCCCAAGGAAACTTTTTTCAGATTGGATGTAGAAAGCCTTGGGAGCGTGTTTCCATGTCTCGCCTTTGGTGGCAGCACTGACAGGCATCTGCAGCAAGGAGGATTTTTTTTTTTTTGAGAGGTTTTTGCTATAGGGCATGTGCACTCGCCAGAAAGACAGATAGAGACAGAAAGTGAGAAATCATCCCCCGGGGGATGGCCACGCCGCAATCCCTTCTCCTCCATTCTCCTCTCAGGATCTTGGGCGTGCACACCCATATGCCTGGCGTGAGTTTAAGCCACCGGGTCCGGGACTCGAACCGTAGTCAACTACATGAGAGTCCAGTGACGTAGCCATTACACTAACTGCTGGTCCTGAGGAGGTTCTATCTATGAAAAGAAATTGTGAGGCCAGCAGGTGTGATGGTTAAGGCACTGGATTCCTGCATGGCTGATTGCAGTTCAAGTCCTAGACCTAGCAGCAGCTTGAAACTTATGCCAGACGCATGTGTGTGCTTGCCTAAAATTCCAAGAGGAGAATGGAGGAGGAAGGGTTATGCTGTGGCCATTCCACCTGCAGGGGGGTGGGGTGACTTCTCATTTTCTTTCTTTCTGTCTCTGACGAGCACAAAGAAAAAGGAAATCGTGTAGACGCAGCGCCCTTAGGGATAGGCAGGCTCTTGCAGATGCATTCAGGTGCCCATGGATGAGGCTCTGTGTGAGTAAGACAGACTAGGCATCTACACGTGGTTTTATTCCCGCAAGATTCCTGTTAATCCTGACCTCTGGCGCTCCCAAGTGTGATTTTTCCCCTGGTTTGTGGAGTGATCAGACTTTTATACGTAGAGGCCAAATGGCAGGGATCTTTAGTTCTCTTCTGATCTGACTTTCAAAAGATTGAGATGGGGACCAGCAGTTGGCGTAATGGCTGTGTTGCTGGACTCGCATGTAGCTAACCGCGGTTCAAGTCCCAGACCCAGTGGCTTCAACTCACGCCGAGTACGTGTGCGTGCGTGCCCAAGATCCCGAGAGGAGAATGGAGGAGAAGGGATTGCGGTGTGGCCATCCCCCCTGGGGGGTGATTTCTCGCTTTCTGTCTCTGTCTTTTTCTGTCTTTCTGGCGAGCACATGCGCCCTATAGCCAAAACCTCTCAAAAAAAAAAGATTGCGATGTCTGGCAAGCCAGCAGTTGTGTTGTAATATTGCCTCTTAGAGAAAACCATGAACACTTTAGTGTTTGTTTAGTTAGTTTTTGCTTATAGGGCATGTGTGATTTCCAGAGAGACAGGGATGGGAGGAGGGTAACCACACCACAGTCCCTTCTCCTCCACTCTCCTCCTGGGATTTTGGGCACACATGCACATGTGCCTGGCATGATTCTCAAGCCACTGGGTCCGGGACTCGAACCAAGATGCCAGCCACATGGGATTCATTGCCTTAACATCTATGCCACCTGCTGGCCCATATGTGGTACTGGTTTTGACAGGGTCTTGCTGTCTGACCCTTCCGCTCTAGCTTCTCATGTAGCTGGTGTGGAACACTGTGCCCAGCCCTCAGACGGTCTTGCTGTGTCGCTCAGGAGCTCATAATCCTCCTGCCTTAGCCTCTCCAGCAGCCGCCACTACAGTCATATGCCGCCTTGCTACCTTTTAGGGTGGGCTGGGAATTGAACCAGGCCTCCCACTTGGCTCGTGTGGTTCCAGCCTGCCAAGCAGCAGTTCCAGTGTGCACTGCCGTGCTTGGGCCTGTTGGTTTAAAGCAAAAATGGGATCATAATTTTTTATTTTTTTTTACGTTGCCAAAAGTTGCGTACACTTTTTATCTGAGAGAGAGAGACAGAGAGACAGAGACAGTGAGCGAGCGAGAGAAAGCATCCCCCAATGGGGTGTGGTCATGCTGCAATTTATTCATTTCTTTATCTTGTTGGGATTTGGGATATGCATGTACATGCATCTGGCATGTTTTCAGGCTCCTGGGGCCAGGATTTGAACTGCAGTCTGCAATGTGGGATCTGCCTCCCTTATCCACTTTGCTATGGGGCCAGCCCCAAAAGACTATTCTTTTGGGACCAGCAGGTGGTGTGGTGGTTAAGGTGCTGGACTCCCACATGGCCGACCACAGTTTGAGTCCCAAACCTAGTGGCTTGCTTACTCACTTTCCCCTTCTCTCTCTCTCTCTCTGTCTCTTTGGTCAAATTAAAATAATAATAATAATAACAAATAAATAAGTAATTTTTTAAAAAGACTATTCTTTCAGCTATTTGTTGTATTGTTTTATTTTCACTATTTGTTAAAGAAGCTTTTTTTTTTTTTTTTTTGAGAGGTTTTCGCTATAGGGTGTGTGCGCTCTCCAGACAGACAGAGAGACAGAGAGACAGAAAGCGAGAAATCACCCCCCAGGGGGGATGGTCACGCCACAATCCCTTCTCCTCCATTCTCCTCTCGGGATCTTGGGCACGCACGCACACGCGCCCGGCGTGAGTTTTAAGCCACCAGGTCTGAGACACGAATCGCGGTCAACTACGTGGGAGTCCAGCAACATAGCCATTACCCTAACTGCTGGTCCCTAGAAGAAGCTTTTTTTTTAATTGGACCTTGACTAATCTTGGCCCCTTTATCAGAAGTCAGTTAGCTATAAACAGTAGCCTTGTCCTCCATTCCAGCATCCTGTCAGGGTTTGGGAAACACACAGAGTTGTGCCCAACATGTTTTTTAAGCCACAAGGGCCAGGGTTTGAACCATGTGGTCAGCCAGGTGGAATCCAGTCCCGTCAACCACAGACTATGGGGCCCGCCTGGATTGGTGTTCATTTTTCTTTCAATGTTTGATTGAATTCACCAATGAAGCCGTCTGGTCCTGGACTTTTCCTTGAAGCAAAGTGTCTTTGAAGTCTTCGAAGTAGTGGTGAATACTCAGGTATCCAGACTCCTAGGCAAGTGCTCTGGTGCTGTGCTGTAGGTCAGGAGGTTTGTCCCGGTGCAGTACTCTGAGGTAAACTGCAGACAGCACAGAGATGTTCTCCGTGTTTCCACCCAGGCCCTTTTCCTGTTCAGGGAGCCGACGCAGGGTACTACGTATTGCATTTAGTTGACGTGTGTCTGTTACCCTCCAGCCTGTGACAGTTTCTCGACTTTCCTGATCGTGACACTGAAAGTTTTTTCTTTTTTGCATTGCCAGAGTATGTATCTGCTTCCCAGAGAGAAAGAGAGGATGAGAGCGAGAAATTCCTCCTGCCATACGGGGGTGCTTATGCAGCAGTCCTCCATTTCTCCCTCCTGTCCGGATTCGGGGCACACACACATGTGTGCAGTGTGTTTTTCAGGCTGGCAGGGCTGGGATTTGAACTGTGGTCAGCCATCTGGCTCCCTTAGCCACTCAGCTGTGGGGCCAGCCTAACACTTTCAAAGCTTTTTCTTTCTTTCTTTTTTTTTTTTTTAAGAATTATTTTATTTAGGGATCAGCAGATGACGTAATGGCTATGTTGCTGGACTCCCATGTAGTCAACCGTGCTTTGAGTCCCGGACCTGGTGGCTTAAAACTCACGCCAGGCGCGTGTGCATGCGTGCCCAAGATCCCGAGAGGAGAATGGAGGGGAAGGGATTGCGGCGTGACCATCCCCTTTGGGGGGTGATTTCTCACTTTCTGTCTCTATGTCTCTCTCTCTCTGGCGAGCACATGCGCCCTATAGTGAAAACCTCTCAAAAAAAAAAAAATATATATATGTCATATTGATATATTTTTTCTTACAAAAATATGATCACAGTACATAAGGGTTTTTGTTGTTGTTGTTTGTTTGTTTGTTAAGTCGTTTGCCATAGGGCAAGCATGCTCACCAGAGAGAAAGAGAGTGAGATCACCCTGGGGAGGATGGCTGTGTCACAGTCCCTTCGCCTTTATTCTCCTCTTGGGATTTTGAGCACACACACACACACACATGCCCAGCGTGTAAAACACACAGAGTCCAGGATGCATAACTGCAGAATTGGCCCTTTGAGATCCAGCGCCGTAGCCACCACGCCACCTGCTGGCCCCACAGTATACATTTATTTTAAGAAAAACTTTTTTCTTTATTATATGGTGGACACTTTCCCATTATTCTATATAAATAGATCTCTGAAGCCTCGTTTTCAGTGGTGTCGAGGGTTCCGATCTCCTGTGGTCTGACAGTTTTTGATCATTTCCAGCTTTTTCCTATCATAAACAAACAACATTGAGCCAATTAGGCCCTTCATGATTTCCGTCAGGTAAACGTGTCTTCTCTTTCATCGTAGATATTTTTGCTGATTCTCCGGGCTCTGCAGCTCCTGACCCGCCTGGTCCTGTCTCTACAGCCCATTCCTCTGAAGTCATCAGCAGCAAAGGTCAGGCTCTTAGGACTGCCAGAGGAGGGGGCAGTTGGTCAGAGAGACTGAGAAAAATCAGTCGTCCTTCTGTTTTTAAGCGCTGGCATTCACGGAGGTGGGTTCTCCGGAGCCTGCCCCGCACACACCCGTGGTAGGGAGGACTGGGCAGGGTGGGTCTCCCTTTGGCTGTGTAGTGCTTCTGCGTCTGGTCTGCAAGGCGTGTGGAATGACGTTCGTCTTCATGAACAGCGTGGACGGCTGCGGGTTAAGAACATGATGAGTTTCAGAAGTTCCAAGGCAAGAGACGGGATGCTGTCCTCACTGAGGTGGTGGCTGTCTGCAGCCTAATTTTGGTGGTTTCTGTATTATTAAGATTATAACTGAATATTTTTTTTGAGAGAGATTTTTGCTGTAGGGTGCGGGCGCTTGCCAGAAAGAGAGACAGAGAGACAGAAAGCAAGAAATCACCCCCCAGGGGAGATGGTCATGCCTCAGTTCCTTCTCCTCCAGTCTCCTCTTGGGATCTTGGGCACGCACGCACACGCACCTGGCGTGAGTTTAGGCCGCAGGGTCTGGGATTCGAACCACGGTCAACTGCGTGGGAGTCCAGCGACATAGCCATTACGCCAACTGCTGGTCCCAAGACTATAACTATATTAAGTCCAAATGTTTGTTTATGACATGCACACGTGCAAGGTGAGTCTTAATTGCTGAGTAAACTTTGGCTCAGGGGTAAAACTAATTTACGTACATCACAATGAATAAGTGACAGAACTGGAACTAGCAGGGGGTATGGAGGTTAAGGCACTGGATCCCACATGGCCAACTCCATGCTTCAAGTCTCATACTTGACGTCTTAAAAGACACACCGGGCACATGTGCATGCATGTCCAAAATCCTGAGAGGAGAATGGAGGAGAAGGGATTTCAGTGTGGACATCCCCCCGGGAGGGGTGATCTCTCACTTTCTCTGTGTCTTCTGAGGCAAGGACACTTGCCCTATGGCAAAAACAAAAGCAGAACTGGAATTGGAACCCAGGTTTGTCTGTTTTCAGATCACATGCTCTTTCCTCTGTTCTGTAGCTTGAGTGAAAAATTTCTCCTGTGGCCTTGTCTATGGTGCTAGAGAGTTTAGCCCACACTTCATATAGCCGTAGTGGACAGCCGATTGGTCGGTGCCTGGGCACTGGAGACCTTGGCATGCTGTTCTCTCCTGTTAGGTTACAGGATCTCTAGCTTTTTAGTAACAAAGAAAACCAATGGGGCCAGCAGGTAGTGTAGTAGCTAAGGTGCTGGACTCCTACGTGGTCGACTCTGTGGTTCAAGTCCCCAGACACAACAGCTTGAAACTGAGGCCAGGTACATGTGCGTGTGTACCCAAAATCCTGAAAGGAGAGTGGAGGAGAAGGCGTTGTGGTGTGACCTTCCCCCCGGGGCGTGATTTCTCACTTCCTGTCTCTTTGTCTGTCTCTTGGGCGAGTGTGCACGCCTATAGCAAAAACCTCTTAAAAAGAAAAAGAAAAACAATATCAAAGTTTCTTTGTTTCAGGGAAAGAAAGTTTCCAATAAGAGAGCCACAGAGGACCCTGGAGACTCCCCAGGAACTTCCAGCCAAGTTTCAGAAAGTCAGAGCAAAGCGAAGCTCAGTAAAGGAACCAAGGAAGAGAAGGCATCTCCGGAGGGCGCTGGCGAGCCCGGTGTCCGCGGGAAGAGGGGCAAGGCCGCAGTGGGGAGGAAGAGACGGAGCAGGCCTTCCTTGAGTTCGGAGGAGGGTGAGGGCCCACAGGGCGGGCAGGAGGAGGACGCCCTGAGGCGCCCGCGTGCCCATGGCCGGCGGTTGGCGCCCAGGGTATCTTACAAGGAGGAGAGTAGGAGTGATGAGGCCGGCAGCAGCTCGGACTTCGAGCCCTCCAGCGGGGAAGCCCAGCCGCCCTCTGATGAGGACTCTGAACCCAGCCTCTCACGGCAGAGGAAAGCTCCCACTTCTCAGCGGACAAAGGCTGGAGCCAAGAGTGACTCCAAGACCCCCGGTGGAAGCTGCCGGAAGTCCCCAGGCTCCTCAGCAGCGTCTCCCAGCTCTTCAAGTAGCAAAAAAGGCAAGAAAACTTCCAAAGACAGCGAGGAGGGGGAAAGCAGGAAGGCGGCCGGCGTGGACCAGTGGCTGGAGGTGTTCTGCGAGCGGGAGGAGAGGTGGCTGTGTGTGGACTGTGTGCACGGGGTGGTGGACCAGCCTCTGACCTGCCACAGGTACGCCACCAAGCCCGTGACCTACGTGGTAGGCATTGACAGTGACGGCTGGGTCCGAGATGTCACACAGAGGTACGACCCGGCCTGGATGACAGCAACCCGCAAGTGCCGGGTCGATGCCGAATGGTGGGCCGAAACCCTGAGACCGTACCAGAGCCCGTTTGTGGAGAGAGAGAAGAAGGAAGACTTGGAGGTGAGGACCTGCCTGCCAGGAGCCTGAAGGCTCAGTCCAGGTGTACAGTTCCTCTGCCTTTGAGCACCTCTTACACAGACAGCCCAGAGTGGGTGTTTTGAGTAAGTCAGCTCATTTAGTCTTCACAATAGCACTGCGAAGTCGGGTCATCACTGCCTTGAATTTATTGCTAGAAAGTTGCAGAGCTGTGACTTGGTGTTTGAACGCAGGTCTCCGTGGCTTTCATGCCACGTACTTTTTAGTTGTTGTGCATTATACATTTCGAGTTTTAAAGTAATTGATGCATATCATGTAAATGAGGCCCAATGAAAGACTCCCTCATCAATAAATCACATCCCCTTTTGCACGCATGGACAATGAGACGTGCCGCACACATGCAGAACACTTGTGTCCTGGGAGGAGGGACTTGGAATGAGGACACAGTCCAGGCTATTGAGAAGCAGGCGCTCCTCAACCAGCTCAGCCCTGTCCTCAGTTCCAGAGCCAACCCTGACACAGGAAGAGGGCTCAAGCACGGAGCAGGCCCGACCCTGCTGGGATTGGTTAACGTGTCTAAGGATTGGAAAGGTATCGAAGGATAGGTTAGATGGCTTTTCGGAGTTGCCTCAGGCCACAGAATTATTCGATGCTTAGTAGGTTTCAGTTCATCTAAAATCTGCATATGAAGTCATGATCATGGAACCTAGCCATAGCATCTATTGTCAAAACAAGTTAGTCCTGGGACCAGCAGATGGTGTAATGGTTATAATGCTGGACTCCATGTAGCCGATTGCGGTTCAAGATCTGGTGGCTTAAAACTCATGCTGGGCGCATGTGTATGCATGCCCAAAATCCCAAGAGGAGAATGGAGGAGGAGGAATTGTAGCATGGCTATCTACCTGGGGGTAATTTCTCACTTTCCATCTTTCTGTCTCTCTGGTGGGTGCACACGCTCTATAGGAAAAATCTCAAAAAGAAAAAGGGAAGGGACCAGTAGTTAGTGTAATGGCTATGTCGCTGGACTCCCACGTAGTCGACCGTGGTTCGCGTCTTGGACCCGGTGGCTTAAACTCACGCCAGGTGTGTGTGTGTGCCTGCCCAAGATCCCGAGAGGAGAATGGAGGAGAAGGGATTGCGGCGTGGCCATCCCCTCTGGGGAGTGATTTCTCGCTTTCTGTCTCTGTTTCTCTCTGTCTTTATGGAGAGCACACACGCCCTATAGTGAAAAAAAACCTCTCCAAAAAAAAGAAGAAATTCAGCCCAAGGGCCCTTTACCCGAGTTCTCAACCCTTCTCTGAACAGCACACTCACTACTGCTTGTCTGGCCCTTGCAGTTTCAGGCAAAGCACCTGGACCAGCCTTTGCCCACTGCCATTGGCTTGTACAAGAACCACCCTCTGTATGCCCTGAAGCGGCATCTCCTGAAGTACGAGGCCATCTACCCCGAGACAGCTGCGGTCCTGGGATACTGTCGTGGAGAAGCCGTCTACTCCAGGTGCGCGAGGTGGCCCGGGCAGCCTCTTGGGTTTCCTGATGATCTGGGGCTAGGAACCTTCTTCCCAGACAAGGGGCTGGTGATGGCAACTCATCTTGTTGCTTAACCACATTCTCAGCATGACTGTGTGTGTGTGTGTGTATGTGTAGAAGAGATGAAACCTTGAGAATTAAAGAATAAAAGATGAGCAGAGAAAAAGGTTGTGGGGGGGAATAAAGTTTGACATAGGACAAATAAGATTGAAAGTGGGCAGGGACCAGCAGTTAGCGTAATGGCTATGTCGCTGGACTCCCACATAGCTGACCGCAGTTTGAGTCCCGGACCCTGTGGCTTAAACTCACACCAGGCATGTGTGCGTGCGTGCCCAAGATCCCGAGAGGAGAATGGAGGAGAAGGGATTGCGACATGGCCATCCTCCCTGGGGTGTGATTTCTGGCTTTCTGTCTCTCTATCTCTGTCTATCTCTGTCTTTCTGGCAAGTGCATGCACCCTATAGCAAAAACCTCTCCAAAAGAAAAAAAAAGTGGGACAATAAGAAGCATATCCAAGTATAAGTTTAAAACATACAGAGGAAAAGAATCAAGGATTTGATCATGAAAGTTTAAGTGAGGAGCCAGCAAGTGGCATGGTGGTGAAGGTGGCTGGATTCCGCGGTTCAAGTCCTGGGCCCAGTGGCTTGCAAATCACACTCGAGTGCATGTGCATACATGCCCAAAGTCCTGAGAAGAGAATAGAGAAGGGATTGTGGTGTGGCCATCCACCCTGAGGGGGTGATTTCTCACTTTCCCTCTCACCGTCTCTCTCTGGTGAGCACACATCCCCTATGACAAAAACCTAAAAAAAGAAGAAAAAAAAGAAAGGAAATGAAGCAGAAACCCACATGAGAGTAGGTGGTTTGAGTCCCCTGAGGGGTCGACTTCCTGCCTACCTGCTTGTTGTGCAGATCCTCTGAGAGCTCGTGTTCTTGTCAGGGCGCATCCCGCCCTGGTCAGGGCCAGGGACTTGGCTGCCCTGGGACCCGAACACCCAGCAGTCGGGCAGCAAGGGCCTGGCCCAGGTCAAGCCTTCCTCAAGTGTGACCACACAGCAGTCGGGGAAAGGGAGTTTAGGGAAAAGAGAGCTGGCGTGGTCCGAGGGACCACGGCAGTGGTAGAAGAAAGCCTTAGATGCACGTTCACTTATTCGTGTGCTGAAATATGAGATTGACTGTGGTAGTCATTTCTGGGGGGGGGGGTGTGAGAATTTGCTATAGGGCGCGTGAGGTTGCCAGAGAGACAGAGAGACAAGAGAGATAGAAAACGAGAAATCACCCCCCAGGGGAATGGCCACACCGCAATCCCTTCTCCTCCATTCTCCTCTCGGGATCTTGGGCATGTACACGCGCCCGGCGTGAGTTTAAGCCACCAGGTCCAGGACTTGAACTGCAGTCGGCTCCATGGGAGTTCAGCGACATAGCCATTATGCTAACTGCTGGTCCCTGTGGTAGCCATTTTTAAGGGCAGAGCTCAGTGCCATTGCGGATATTCACGTTGTGTGGCTGTCACCACACCAGTCTCCAGAACTCTTTCCATCTTCTCAGACTGAATCTCTGCCTGTTCAGCAGCAGCTCCCCCTTCCCTCCTCTGCCTCCCTTCTGCTCTGTCTCTGAAGTTGACCAAGTAGGTGTCCCTCGTGAGTGGAACCATGTGGTATTTGTAGTCCCTTGACTGGCTCTTCTTTAGCATGACGTCTTCAAAGTCCATCCATGTCGTAGCAGATGTCAGAGTTCCCTCCCTGTTGAGGCTGAACGATTTTGTGTTTATGGGCACACTGCATTTGATTTACCGTTCATTTGCTCATAATCGCTGGGTGTTGAGAATAATGAGTAATGCTGGATTTTTCTTTGTTTTGCTTTTGTTTCTTTTTTAAGGGTTTTGCTATAGGGCATGTACTCACCAGAGAGAGAGAGACAGTGAGTGGGAAACAGAAGTCACCCCTTGGGAGTGGTGGTCTCACCGCAGTCCCTTCTCCTGGGATTTCGGGCATGCACACACATGGTCACAGCGTCATTTTCAAGCTGCCAGGTCCAGGACTTGAACAGTGGTCAGCCATGTGGGAGTCCAACACTTGTAACCACCTGCTGGCCCTGGTAATGCTGGTTTAAACTTAGGTGTGTGTATATATACCTGCTTTCAGTCCTTTTGGGTATATAAGCACAGATGATATTGCAGAATTCGTTGATAATTCTGCGTTTCATTCTTTGACAAACTGCCATGCTGTTTCATTAGCAGTGGAAACATTTTACACTCCCCATCAGCAAGGCGAGGGGTTCCAGCATCTCTGCCTCTTCACCAGCACTTGTTACTTTCTGTGTCTCAGTAACAGTCAGATTCCGATGGGTGTGGAGTGGTTAGAAGCTCACCCTGATTCTGAGGCCTATGTGTACTTCCCTGCTCTTTTCCTTTGGAATGCCCGGATGATGCTTGCCTGGCAGCTCCTCTGACCCCTGCCTTTTCTGCTCCTCTCCGAGGACCATGACGTAATTATTCCTTTTGGCTACAAAGATGTGCAGCCTCCAGTGGGGTGGGGCTCTTGGCTAACAGAGCCATGTCCAACAGAGAAGCGCAGCTCCGGCACTTGGCAAGTGTCTGATCCTCCCACCAACCGTGTGAGGTGGAAAGACACAGGTCATTATCACTGATGCGTAGGTGAGGAGACCGAGGCCTAGGAGGTACAGTGACCTGTCCAGTTACCCAGCTGGGATGTGGCTTGGACAAGACTCGATCCTTGTCCGTTGTGCCGAGCTGAAGTTCAGCGTCCGGCTGCCCAGGAGGCGAGGTCCTGATGGCTGCACTGGAAGGAGCTGTGTGCCCTGGCTTCTCGGAGCCCCTCTGTCTGGGCAGAGTTCAGGGTGCAAGCTGAGGAAGAGACAGATGTGCCCTGTTAAAGAATGCTTGATTAGGGCAGGGGTTGAGCTTTGCTGGAAAGTAGAATCTCGAGGCCATGCTAGAGGGAGTGAAGCCAGTCCTGGCCCATAATCACAGGTTGTCAGAAACCCTTGGACTGCTCTGTGAACATGTGTCCTGACCGCACGGTAGTTTATTAGCTCATTCTTGGGACCAACAGTTGGTGTAATGGCTGTGTCACTGGACTCCCATGTAGTGGACCGCGGTTCGAGTCCCGGACCTGGTGGCTTAAACTCATGCCGGGCGTGTGTGCGTGTGTGCCCAAGATCCCGAGAGGAGAATGGAAGAGAAGGGATTGTGGCGTGGCCATCCCCCCTGGGGGGTGATTTCTCGCTTTCTGTCTCTCTGTCTGTCTCTGTCTTTCTGGCCAGCACATGTGCCCTATAGCAAAAACCTCTTCAGAAAAAATAAGTTTCTTAGCTCATTCTAATTAGTTGCTTTGTAGTTTTTTTTTTTTTTTTTTAATTGTTGTTTTTTTAAAAGAGCGATTTTTGCTATAGGGGACATGTGCATGCCAGAGGGACAGAAAGTGAGAAATCACCCCTACCTTGGTGGGGGCGATGGCCACACCGCAATCTCTTCTCCTCCAGTCTCCTCTCAGGGTTTTGGGCACACATGCACACATGCCTGGTGTGAGTTTCAAGCCTCCGGGCCTGGGACTTGACCTATGATCGGCCATGTGGGAGTCCAGCAGCAACATAACCATTACACCGTCTGCTGGTCCCAGTTTCTGTATAGTTCTTTTTCAGGTTCACCACCCCTTCTCTGGACCCTTGTCCCTGCCTGCCCTGGTGTTTAGCACCGGGTGGTGAATAAACTGATAAACTAGCCTGTAGGCTGTGGCTTTTACTTGTCCCCCTGAAGGCTGCAGTGGGAACCCTCACTATGGGACAGAATAATTCCACACAAGTTAGGGTTTGGCAGTGGACGTGTCCCCCTGAAAGGCAGGCAGTCCAGGTCACAGGCTGTCTACTTAGTGCTGTTCTCTGGGTCTTCTAGGAGCAATGTCTGCTCCTAGAACAATCAGCAGGGCTGTGCCCTCCTTCCTCCTAGTCTCAGGGCACTATGGTCCTCCTTCCTGTAGAGGGCTGGGACTAAGTCTGTCCTTCGTCTCCTGCAGGGATTGTGTGCACACCCTGCACTCCAAGGACACGTGGCTGAAAAAGGCAAGGGTGGTGCGGCTTGGAGAAGTGCCTTACAAGGTAAGCATAGCGGGGAGGGAGGAGTCACAGAGAGAGGGCTCAGGACTACAGCTGGGCGGGGCAGCCAGAGGCCAGAGGGTGCTGACAAGCTGCCCAGCACAGGCTCAGGATCAGAATCCAGAAGTGTCTCACTCCTCTGGCTTGAGTAGGATTTGAGACGGAGATAAGCCTTTAAACTCTGTCTTACTAATGAGGAATTGGTAAGAAACGGATGTGAGCTGGCCCCGTGGCCTGGTGATTAAGGGAACTGGATCCCACATGGCCGACTGTGAGGTTTGAATCCCAGGTCTGATGGCTTGAAAAAATGTGCTGGGCGTGTGTGCATGTGTGCTCCAAATACTGAAATGGAGGAGGGATTGCGGTATGACCACGACCCAATGGGAGGTTGTTTCTCTGTCTCTCTCCTTCTCTCTGGAATGTATGCAGAGAACAAAACCAAAAAACATATTTACCAAAATATGAAAAACAAAACAAAAAACGTAGGCTCTCAGCTGTCAGACTCCTGCTGAGATACCTTGTAGATCTGAACTATTACTGGGCTGTTGCAAGGGCCAAAGCCCTGCTTTTTTTTTTTTTTTTTTTTTTTTTTTTTTTTTTAATACTTTTTTTTTAGAGAGGTTTTCACTATAGGGCGCGTGTGCTCGCCAGACAGACAGAGAGAGACAGAGAGACAGAAAGCAAGAAATCACCCCCCAGGGGGGATGGTCACGCCGCAATCCCTTCTCCTCCATTCTCCTCTCGGGATCTTGGGGACACACACAACGCACCTGGCGTGAGTTTAAGCCACTGGGTCTGGGACACAAACTGCAGTCGATTACGTGGGAGTCCAGAGATATAGCCATTACGCTAACTGCTGGTTCCCCCACCAAAGCCCTGCTTTATGGACACTGTCACGAAATCACCCCTTGGCTTTGGCCGTTCACCAACCATGTTTTGCACGTGTGATCTCTTCTGAGTCTGAACAACCGTAAGGATTGGCGTGACCATGCCCATTTTACACATGCAACTTTCACAGAGATAGCTGGATACAGTGGCCGGGCATGGAGATCTGTTTCCTTTTCTTTCTTTCTTTCTTTTTTTTTTTTTTTTTCTTTCTTTTTGAGATGTGTTTGCAGTAGTGTGCAGCACTCACCAGAAAGACAGAAAGAAAGAGAGAAAGCGAGAAATCACCCCCAGGGGGGATGGTCACACCGCAATCCCTTCTCCATTCTCCTCTCGGGATCCTGGGCATGCACGCACACGCGCCCGGCGTGAGTTTAAGCCACTGGGTCTAGGACTTGAACCATGGCTGACTACATGGAAGTTCAGTGACATACCCATTACGTCAACTGCTGATCCCAAGAGACCTGTTTCCTTTTCTGTCAGCTCTCAGCAGGAGCTCTTGGGGCCTGTGGGATACCACGGCTCCGGGTGGGAAGAGGAGGGCCTCAGTTTAGTGGACAGATCTTCTAGACAAAGAATAAGCAATGAGATCCAGAATCTAATAGATGCCATAAATCAAATGGACTTGACAGGCATCTCTAGAACTTTCCACCCTAAACCCACAGAATAAACATTTTTCTCACCCTAGCATGGAACATTTTCAAAGATTGACCATATGATAGGACACAAATGAAGCCTTTACAGATTCAAAGGCATAAAAACCATATCCAGCATCTTTTCTGACCATGATAGAATTAAATGATACTAATTTCAGGAAAAAAAAATCTTCAAAACTACACAAACACATGGAAACTAAACAACCGAATTCTGAATGATTCCTCAACTACTGAAGAAATTCAGACTAAAATAAAAGGATTTATGGAAACAAATGATAATGAGTACATGGATTTCCAAAATCTATGGGACATCACACAAACTGTCATAAGAGGGAAATCCATAACAATTAGTGCGCATAAGAAAAAGATGGAAAGGTGACAAATAAATAACCTAACATCATGCCTCAGGGAATTGGAAAAACAACAAAAAATGCCAGGAGAAAAGAAAGAATAGTTATTCTAGCAGAAATAAATGAACTATACAGAAAATAAATGAAAGCAAAAGCTGTTTCTTTGTAAAGATAAACAAGATTGATACATCATTAGCTAGGCCGAGTAAGAAGAAGAGAGAAAGGAATCAGGTAAATCAAAATTGCAATGAAACAGGCAGTATTACAGCAGACACAATAGAAATACAAAACATCATTAGAGGATATTATGAGCTACTATATGCCAACAAGAGGACCTGAATGAGGCGGACAAATTCCTGGACACATATAATCTAACAAGATTGAATCAGGAGTTACGTAGAAAGCCTGAATAGACCCATTACCAGCAACGAGATTGAATCAGTAATAAGTAACCTCGCAACAAAGAAAAGCCCAGGTCCTAATGGCTTCACTTCTGAATTCTACAAAATTTTTAAAAAAGAGTTAACCCCCGTTCTACTCAAAGTTTTTTTTTTTGGGGGGGAGAGGTTTTTGTTATAGGGCGCGTGCGTTCACCAGAAAGAGAGACAGAGACAGAGAGACAGAGAAATCACCCCCCAGGGGAGATGGCCATGCCGCAATCCCTTCTCCTCCATTCTCCTCTTGGGACCTTGGGTGCACATGCACATGCACCCGGCGTGAGTTTAAGCCACTGGGTCCGGGACTCGAACCGTGATCGACTACATGGGAGTCCAGCGACTTAGCCATTATGCCAACTGCTGGTCCCTCAAATTATTTGTTTTTAAAGAATGATTTCATTTAACTTCATTTTTGAAATTTCACCAGAAAGGGACAGAGAGAGAGAGAGAGAGAAAGCCACCAGGTCTGGGACTCAAACTGTGGTTGGCCATGTGGGAGTCCAGCACTGTTAGCCGCCACACCACCTGCCTGCCGCATGCTACTCAAACTATTTCTAAAGATCCAAAAAGAAGGAATCCTCCCAAACTCATTTTATGAAGCTTCCATCATCCTCATTCCCAAAATATCCTCATTCCCAAAATAGATAAGCACATGACAAAAAAATGGAAAACTACAGACCACTATCTCTGATGACTATAGACTCAAAAATTCTCACCAAGATATTTGCAAATCGTATCCAACAACATTTAAAAAACATTATTCATCACAACCAGGTAGGTTTTATTCCAGGAATGCAAGGGTGGTTCAACATGTGCAAAACCATAAACGTAGTACATCGTATTAACAGAAGTAGATAAAAACCGTACAGTCATTTCAGTAGTTGCAGAGAAAGCAATTGGCAAATACAGCATCCCTTTATAATTAAGACTCAGCAAAACTGGCATAGACGGGTCATTTTTCAACACAATAAAAGTCATGTGAAAAACCTATAGCTTACATTATACTAAATGAGGTAAAGCTTTTTTCCACTAAAACCTGGTACTTTCCTCCACTCATTTTCAATATAGTGCTGGAAGTCTTAGCTAATGCAATCAGAAAAGAGAATAATATAAAAGGCACTCAAATAGGAAAAGAAGAATTGAAAATACCTTTATTTGCAGATGACATGATAGTATACACTATAAGAGCCTAAGGTAACCATGAAAAAACTGCTCAAAGTAATAAATGAAAACAGTAAGGGGCAGGATATAAAATCAACATCCAAAAATTGATAGCATTTTTATATAAGAACAACAGGCTACCCAAGGTAGAACTGAAGAGAATAATCCCTTTTACCATAGCCACAAAAGGTGTAAGATACCCAGGGATAAACCTAACCAAGGAAGTCAAAGACTTTTAAAAGGAAAACTATGAAAAATCTTTTAAAAAGATACTGAAAATGATACAAAAAAAGTGGAAGGACATCCCATGTTCCTGGGTTGGAAGAATTAATATAATCAAAATGGCAGTTCTAGAAAAGACAATCATAGAATTTGTCTGGAATCCTAAAAGACCTTGAATTGCCAAAGCAATCCTGCACAAAAAGAGTAGAGTGGGCAGCATCTCACTCCCTGACCCCAAAATACATTATAAAGCTGTGAAAATAAAAACAACATAAGAACACAAAAACAGGTGAACCAAGGGTACAGAATAAAGACCCCAGAAATAAACCCCAAAATATACAGCCAACTGATCTTTGACAAAAGGGTACCAGTCAATCCAGTGGGAAAAGGAAAACCTCTTTAGCAAATGGTGCTTAGAAAACTGGGTATACACTTGCAGAAAGATGAAAGTGCACTTCCATCTTTCACCATTAACAAAAATCTACACAAAATGGATCAAAGAGCTATACCTAAGACTTCAAACTATAAAACTACTGGTGGGAAACACAGGGGAACCTCTGGGAGACATTGGGGTAGGCAAAGATTTCTTAAGCAAGACCCCCAAAGCACAGGCAATAATCCCCACAATAGACAAGTGGGATTACATCAGATTAAGCAAAAGACACTAATTAGTGTGAATCAACAACTCTTGGAATGAGGGAATATTTTTGGAAACTATGCCTCAGATTAGGGACTGATAAACAGGATACACAGGGAATTTAAGAGGTTTACTTGGAAAAAAATGAGTAACCCAATTAAAAGATGGGAAAATGAGCTGAAGAAAAATATCTCTAAGGAAGACATACAAACAGCCAAAAAGCATATGAAAAAATGCTCAACATACCTCATCATAAGGGAGATGCAGATTAAAACTACAGTGAGATACCACCCAACCCTTGTCAGAATGGTGAAGATTAAAAATGGCAGGGTTGTGGTGAAAGGGGAACTCTCCTACACTGGTTTTGGGGATATAAATTGGTCCAGCCACTGTGGAAAGCAATATAGAGGTTTCTCAAAGACCTACAAATAGAACTGTCATATAATCCAACAGTTCCATTCCTCGGTGTCTATTCAAAGGATAGTAGAATGCTCAGTCTGAAAAACACTGACACGGCTATCTTGTGGCATTATTCATAATTGCTAAGACATGGGACCAACCCAAATGTCCAAAAACAGATGAGTGGATTGAAAAAGTGTGGCACATATACTCCATTAAATACTATTCAGGAATTGAAAATAACAAGACCCTCCCTGGCATTTGATAGAAAGTGGGCGAATATGGAAGATTTATTGCTGAGTGAAGCAAGTCAGGCTATGAAAAACATTGTATGTCTCCACTTAACATATACCAACTGTCTGCACTCTATTGTGGAGACTGAAAGATTGGAGGCCATAGAAACATCGAAAATAGTTACATACACTGGAGACAGTGTGGAAGGAGGGTGGGAGGGGGAGGAGTGTAGGGAAGGAAATTAGGGAGAAAAAAAATAGAGAAGACATTTGTGAGATACAGAAATGGTTTATTACCTGTTGATAACGTGTATAGGATTGTAAACTGGACTGGTTTGAGTTGTATTTCATGTTGGGTAAATTCTCTTCACACACTAAATGATGCATATTGTTTGTATAACTTAATAATACTAGGCTAATACTAACCAAAAATAAAACTAGTGTAGATATATTTAAAAAGCAGATGAAATTTAAACATACTTAAACATATTCAAATATATATAAAATATAAATATGTAAGAAATACCCATTAATGAAGCATTTTAAATCCCTTTAGTTTTTATTAATATGTCTTCATGATCCTGTGTGTCTTTGACTTGTAGTGCCTGTCATATCAGCAGGTTCTAGAGTTCATCCCACGTCTCTGTTAGACACACCAGTAAAACAACACACTGTGAGGCGACTCATATGGGAAGGTTCCCAGTTCAAGTCCCGAGACCTCCTTCAATATACAGGCATGTGTGCACCCATGATCCAGGGCTGGCCGAGCTGGCGGATCACAGCATCAGGATCCTATTGGGGTTGCCCCTCCCCAGTTATGGAAGAAATGAACCTCAGAAATATCCTTGCCCAGGATCAGCAGATGGCATAATGGTTACATTGCTGGAGTCCCACATAGTCGACCGTGGTTCAAGTCCCAGACCTGGCAGCTTAAAACTCACACCAGGTGGGGACCAGCAGTTGGTGTAATGGCTATGTCGCTGGACTCCCATGTAGTCGACCGCGGTTTGAGTCCCGGACCTGGTGGTTTAAACTCATGCTGGGTGCATGTGTGTGCGTGCCCAAGATCCCGAGAGGAGAATGGAGGAAAAGGGATTGCGGCATGGACATCCCCCGCCGGGAGATGATTTCTTGCTTTCTGTCTCTCTGTCTTTCTGGAGGGCACATGTGCCCTATAGCAAAAACCTCTCCAAAAAGAAAAGAAAAACTCACACCAGGTGTGCAAAACTCACATCAGATGTGCAAAACTCCCACCAGGTGTGGGTGCCCAAAATCCCAAGAGGAGAATGGAGGAAAAGGGATTGGAGTGTGTCCATCCCCCCTAGGGGTGATTTCTCTGGCAAGCACATGAGCCCTGTAACAAAAATCTCTCTCAAAAAATAAGCTAAAATAAAAAGTATCCTTGTCCTGATCCCTGTGGCGCAGCTCCTGTTTCCAGCACCTTTTCCCTGGATAATGACAGCAGTCTCCTTCCTAGCCGACTCCACTCCCTGCTTCTCGTCACGGGGATCTGTGAAGCGCAGCCTCGCACAGTCTGCCCTCACCCTGCGTTCACCTGCAGCCTGTCCACGTGGCGCATGAGCGATGCTCTGGTGCCTGCCTCTTACCAGACCACTTCCAGGTCCCCAGATGCAGTGTCCTCACACTTCTGTGCCCCTCGGGGCCCTGACACCAGCTCTGTTCTCCTGACCAAGCCCTCTGGGTGTCCTTGAAGCTCCTGCAGCCCTGAGCAGTCTGTTTTCAGTAGGTGTCGCTGACCAGTGCTGGCCTGCAGAACTAGCCCCAGGAGCTGATAGGGTGTGTCTGGAGCCCAGCTCCAGAGCTCTGCTAACTGCAGCAGGCAGGCCACACCCAGCCTGCGTCCTGTTTGGGTAGGGCCTAACCTCAGAGTGGTTTTCACCTTTTTAAAGGGTATATAGAACAGACACATAAAGAGTATGTGACAGAGGCCACACATGAGCTTTCCCAGTGTTTGCAGAGATCTGCACTGAGGGACGCTCAGACCGCTGTCTATGAGGCCTTCAGCTCTGCAGACCAGCATGCAGCCAAGTGCACCGTGGAGGCCAGGCCGAGAACCAGGACTTAAACCCAGACAGCTGCCTGTCTCTGTACAGAATCTGTGTCTCCACCACTGTACGACCTGAGTGTGCACCGCACCCACTCTGGAAAGCAGTGAACGCTCGGGACCCCAGAACACACCCCAACAGTGGTTGGGGCTCTCCCTGAGGAAATAAGGGCTGCCAAAGAGGAGGAGAGGTGCAGGTGTGTGAATGCCCAAGATCCCGAGAGGAGAGTGGAGGAGAAGGGATTGCGGTGTGGCCATCCCCCCTGGAGGGTGATTTCTCACTTTCTGTCTCTCTGTCTCTCTGGCAAGCGCACGAGCCCTATAGCAAAAACCTCTCCAACAAAAAGAGGAAGGTTAAATAAGGTATTAACATGCAAAGCACTGAGCACTGTGCCTGGCAGGGAGCGAGCCCCCTGGTGATGTCAGCCAGGCCCAGCTGTCCTAGAAGGGGTGAAAAGCACAGCTAGGGGTAGAGGGGCAGTGTGGCAGTAAAAGGTGAAGCTGACCCACACCGGAATGCCCCAGGTTCGTGTCCTGTGACCACCATGAGTATCCTGCGTGCGTATGTGCCCATGATCCCACTGGCAGAAGCTGGGAGTGGATTGTGGTGTCAAGACCCTGTTGATAGGACCAGCAGATGGCGTGATGGTTACATTGCTGGATTCCCATGTAATCAACCACGGTTCGAATCCTGGACCTGGTTGTTTAAATACATGCCAGGCACGTGTGTGTGCCCCAAATCCCGAGAGGAGAGGAGAAGGGATTGTGGTGTGGCCATCCCCCTGGGGCATGATTTCTTGCTTTCTGTCCCTGTCTCTCTGGCAAGTGCACTCAACCTATAGCAAAAATCTCTTTAAAAAATTTTTTTTTTTTTTTTTTTTTTTTTAAATAAAAGGCCCTGTTGAGGTGTTCCCTCTCTTACGCTCTCTCTCTGACCCATGGAAGAAGTAAATAAAAAGCAGGCATGTCTAGTCGGTTCGCTGTAGGGCTGAACGAGGTGCAGCGTGGTGTGAGGGAAGCTCGGGCACAGGAACGTGGTTGTGACCCGCTGTCCTCCGGTGCAGATGGTGAAGGGCTTTTCGAACCGGGCGCGGAAGGCCCGCCTTGCCGAACCGCAGCTGCAGGACCATCAGGACCTGGCCCTGTTCGGCCACTGGCAGACGGAGCAGTACCAGCCCCCCGTGGCCGTGGGCGGGAAGGTAAGAGCAGCCCCGGGAGGGCCCAGCCGGCTGCAGGGGTGCTCCAGCTGGCCAAGTTCTGGCGTGCCCCGCCCGCAGGTGCCGCGGAACGAGTTTGGGAACGTGTACCTCTTCCTGCCCAGCATGATGCCTGTCGGCTGCGTCCAGCTCAACCTGCCCAACCTGCAGCGCGTGGCCCGCAAGCTGGACATCGACTGCGTGCAGGCCATCACGGGCTTCGATTTCCACGGAGGCTACTCCCACCCCGTGTGCGTGAGGGGCTCCCGTGGAGGCCGGGAGAAGGGCCTGGGTGCTGACAGAGGTGGGATGAAGCTGGCATGGGTCTAGAGGGCCCATTTACCCTGGCCCCGTGAAATCAGCTTAATCCCTCACCAGCTCTGGCTTCTGCCTGGAGGCAGCTCTCCCGGACTAAAGCACTGTCCCCTGGGGTGGGCACAGGTGAGGGCCAGACTTCTCTGTGTGGCTGCTCGGCTGTGAGCTGTCAGCCTCGGGTCGGGGCTCTCACCTCAGCCCTCTTTGGCGGGGAGGGGTGGTGTCCCCTGTGTCTCCCTGGCTATGTCCTTGGGCCTGCCCTCTGCATGGCTTGTGTCTGTCACCTGCTGACCCAGAACATCCTTCCGGCCTGGAGTGCTGCCGGGTGGCCCACCGTCCTTTGCACAGGGAGGGCAGAGGCCAGAGCACTGGCAGGCTCAAGGAAGGTCATTGTGTCGTGTCCCCACAGAACCGACGGCTATATCGTCTGCGAGGAGTTCCGAGACGTGCTCCTGGCCGCCTGGGAGAACGAGCAGGCGCTCATTGAGAAGAAGGAGCAGCAGGTGAGCAGTGCGGGCAGGGCCCCAGTGAGCAGGAAGGGTGCGCACAGCTGGGGGTCTCTGACCTCCCGGGGCTGTGTGCCCAGGGAGAGGAAAGGGGGAGGGCGTGTGCGCCGAAGCTCTTTCCAGCTCCCGCTTCATAGAAGGCGCCCTCGGGAGTGAGCATGGGGTAGAACAGAACAGGCCTCTGCCCACTCCTCACGGTTCACTCCAGGCCTGGATCTGTGACCGAGACACCTGCCTCTTTTTTATTTTATTTTTTTTAGAGATTTTTGCTGTAGTGCCCTTGCCAGCGAGACAGAAAGTGAGAAATCCCCCTTCAGGAGGGATGGCCATGCTGCAATCCTTTTTCCTCCATTCTCCTTTGGGTTCACACACACACACACACACACACACACACACACACACATCTGGCATGTGTTTTGAGCCTTCAGATCCGGGACTTGAACCACAGTCAGCCATATGGGAGTCTGGCACTTTAACCACAATGCCACCTGCTTTCCCTGTCTGCCTCTCTCTTTTGTTTTGTTTTTTTTTTTTTTTTGGAGAGGTTTTTTGCTATAGAGTGCGTGCGCTCGCCAGAGAGACAGAAAGCGAGAAATCACCCCCCAGGGGGGATGGTCACGCCGCAATCCCTTCTCCTCCATTCTCATCTTGGGATCTTGGGCACGCACGCACACGTGCCCGGCGTGAGTTTTAAGCCACCGGGTCCAGGACGCGAACCGCGGTTGACTACGTGGGAGTCCAGCGACATAGCCATTATGCTAACTGCTGGTTCCCCCTGTCTGCCTCTCTCTTGAGAACAGTCTCTGTTCTGAACAGCCTCCTGCACTGAGCATATTAGAGTCAGGGCAGTTGGAGAGGCCCCAGGGGGAATGGCCACACTGCAGTCCTTTCTCCATTCTCCTGGGATCTTGGGCACACATGCATACACGCCCAGCGTGAGTTTTTTTAAGCTGCCGGGTCTGGGACTCGAACCGCAGTCGACTATGTGGGAGTCAAGTGACATAACCATTTCACCATCTGCTGGTCCCAATATGATACTTTTTAACATAAAATTATATGTGTGTGTGTGTGTGTGTGTGTGTGTGTGTGTGTAGTTTTTGAGAAAAAGGACATGTATGTTCACTGGTCCCATCTTGAGATTTGTTCCTGAAAACGTCGGTCCCTAACATTGCCCCCCACTGATCTCGTTTGCAGAAGAAAGAGAAGCGGGCTCTGGGGAACTGGAAGCTGCTGACCAAAGGGCTGCTCATCAGGGAAAGGCTGAAGCTCCGCTATGGGGCCAAGGTCAGTGTGGGCCCGTTTCCCGGAGCTGCAGCTCAGGGAGCACTGGCCCGGACTCTGCCCAGACATCCAGTCACAGGTGGCTTTACGTTAAGACACCGCAGTCCTGTGTCTCCCTGGCTATGTCCATGGCTTGGTGGGGAGCTGGCCGGGAGTCATAGCTGGCTCTTCAGCCCCCAGCCCTGTCCCGAGGTCCCCTTGCCCACCCCTGTCTGCATGAGCATCTGCCGTGGGTCTGATCCACATAGGGAGGGCCAAATGTCCTGTGTCTGTGTCCACACAGCACCGGCCCTTCCCAGGTTCCTGGGGCCTGCAGCCCTCCCCAGGCCTAGAGGTGTTCCCTCAGGACACCTCCGGCAGCCCCGGCCTTGCAAGGCCAGCTGTGGACCCAGGTGTGGATGCGACCTGCAGCCCTCGAGGGGCTCCCATCTGAGGGGCAGACAGACCCAAGCGCAGTTACTCAGTGTGATCAATGAGCAGCACAGCAGAACACCTTCACTTCCTGTTTGCCTTTTAAAAATACTTCTGTCAAGCTCATGTGAATCCCTTCTGTGGCCCCTTCCCCAGGCTTTGTGCTGAGACTCCTGGCTGCCATGGGCTCCCACCCCCAGCCAGCCCCGGAGTGCAGCCTCAGGTGGACTGGCACTGAGGGCCGGGGCTGGGGCTGTGCACCTGGGCCGTTCAGGGTGAGGGCGAGGTGCAAGCCCTGATCCACCGTGCCGGATCTCACTGCCCTGACGTACTCTGGTCCCCGGGTACTCGGCTCCTAGCTCCTTGCCACGTCCCTGCTTGAGGAAGGCAGGGCTGTTCTGGGCCCACCTGGTGCCTGCGTCCTCCCCAGAGCCACGCAGCTCGGGCAGCCCGGAGCTTGCTGGCCTCTTGCTGGCACTTGTGATCACTGACATGGTCTTTGTTGTCCCCTCCTCGCCCGCCCAGAGTGAGGTCGTAGTCCCCCACACAGGAGGCGGACTCTCTTCTGATGAAGAGGAGGGGACCAGCTCTCAAGCAGAAGCAGCCAGGATTCTAGCTGCCTCCTGGCCTCAAAACCGAGAAGCCGAAGAGGAACAGAAGCCAAAGGGCCCCAGGAAGACCAAAAGGGAAAAGAAAGCTGCCGCTTCCCACCTGTTCCCTTTTGAGAAGCTGTGACGGCAGTGCCCCCTGGTGGTTAGCCCGTTCCTGCACCTGGTGGTTAGACCGCACCTCCCTGTTGGTCTTCTGCCTACACTGCACTCAGGCCTGGGCTGCGGCCATGAGGCTAATCTACAGGTCGGGCCTGGCCCAGCCCAGCCCCTGTCTGATTCACCCAGGCAGGACTTGCAGAGCTTTTCGAGTTAGGGAACTCTTCCCAGGGAGACATTTTCTGCCTCCTGGACCTGTTCTTCCCTTCTTGGGAAACGCGTTTCTTTGTAGATACCACTGGTGTTTGGATGGTGGTGCGGTTAGGAATGCACCCGTCCTGCCTCCTGTTGTAGTCTTCATCTGTCAAACGCGTGCTCGCCTCCTGCAGGTGTCAGGCTTCTCTGCAGGCCACGTTCACTAAGCAATCAGGTGTACTAACACTGCCTCAGGCTGCCTCTCCACAGGTGAGGGATGCAGGCTGTCCCAGATGACCAGCCTGTTGGGTCTGGTTTTTGAAGTGACGTTTTGTGGTGGCAGAAGATGAGAACAAAGAGCAAGAATCAAGAAAGAAAAGGAGAAGCACTGATGGAGAATGAAGGAAATGTCGGTGACATGGATTGATGTTAAATTACATTCATGACTGGACAAATTTACAACACTCTATATGCTATAGATATGCAGGAGAAATATATTTTATAACATCTTGAGAAAAAAATAAAGCATTTATGTAAAAAGACTTGGCCCCGCACTTTCTTCAAGATTTACCATCCCCTGAGAACAGCCGATGACAGCCACAGGTACCTGAAAGATCAGATCTTGTTTCCCTGTAGACTGGGAGCCTGCCATTCCACGCGGGATTCTCTGCTTTTTGTTAAAGTGCCGTGTGTCTTTGAGGGGAGCCATTAAACACTGGAGTCAGGTTTATATAAGGGAAACAAACAAAACCCTTGGTCGGGGTGACTCAGGCGGCAGGAGCCTGGCTAGAGGTCCCTGTTGAGAAACAGACTGGGGTTGCTATGGGAACCAAAACCAAGGCCTCACTCTTCCGGCACCAGGGCTCCTGCTGTCCTGGAGGAAAGTCACTTGTTTTCTGGGCGTCTGAGTTGAGGGTATTGCCAAGTCTCTGGAGAAGTGACGGAAGTGAAATCAAACAGCACTCCCCCCCGCCCCATGCACCATACAAACTATTTAACAAAGGTAACAGGTCAAGCCAAAAGGGCACGGTTTTTTTTTTTTTTTTTTTTTTTTTTTTTTTTTTTTGAGAGGTTTTTGTTAGGGCGCATGCGCTCACCAGAGAGAGAGAAAGCGAGAAATCACCCCCTGGGTGATTTCTGGCCACGCTGCAATCCCTTCTCCTCCTTCCTCCTCTCAGGATTTTGAGCACGCATGCACACGTGCTCAGCGTGAGTTTAAGCCACCAGGTCCGACTCGAACCGCGGTCGACTACATGGGAGTCCAGTGACATAGCCATTACGCCAACTGCTGGTCCCACGGGCATTTTATATTAAGAGAAAGCTGACTTGAAGTTTCACCTACCACCTGACAGCAGCCTCCTTGCGGGTGCACCTGCCTGAGCTCTGCTGAAGAATACGGCTTGTGCACAGGTGTGGAGGCTGAAGGGCACATTCTTCAAGTGTTTACTGAATACTACCTCACACACACAAACATTACATTTGAAAAAGATTGCATTGGGTTTCCTTAAGAATTATTTTTCTTGATTTTATTTATTATTATTTTAAAATTAGGGCAGAGAGAAAAAAAGCCGCCAAGTCCAGGACTTGAACTGCAATCAGCATGTGGGCATCCAGTGCACACCACGCCACGTGATCTCATTGGTTTTGAGAATTACAGTAAAGTTTTGGAAAGTTCTCACTCAGCAGCTTATAACAGAAACTACTAGCTTCAGGGGAGACGATGAGCAGTCGTGCTTCAGGACAGGAAGCAGAAGGAATGAAAACTCAGGTGCCACAGTGTTAGATATTTCATGGGCTTCATCTCGCTCAGTCCTCAGAGCAATCCCATCAGGAAGAAAGGCACTGTCCCCACTTCACAGACAAGAAAACTGAGGTTTAGAGACCCTGGATGTCCCAGTATCTCACAGCCAGGCAGGGGCAGACGCGGGACTCAGGGCTGGGTGCCAATGCAGGGCCCCAGAGGACCTCCGTGCCCTGTGGTCCACTCTGCTCCCTGCGGGCGCCTGAAACATGAGTCATTCACTTGCCATCAGCCTACCCAGAGCAGTTTCATTTATTAATAGTATTAAGGTTTCTAAGTGCTGGGGGTACTGAGTCACTCCTGTTGGTTTTTGTTTTTGCTATAGGGCATGTGTGCTCGCTAGGAGAGAGGGAAACTGAGAAATGACCCCTTGGTCAGAGGTGGAGCCACACCACAATCCCTTCTCCATTTTCCTTTTGAGATTTTGGGCACACACCCAGCATGTTTTCCTTTTTTTTTTTTAAGAGGTTTTTGCCTTAGGGCATGTGTTCTTGCCTGAGAGAAACACAGTGAAAGACAAATTAAGTTATCTCCCCCCCAGGGGGGATGGCCATTGCTCAATCTCTTCTCCATTCTCCTCCTGGGGCAGTGGTTCACAGGCCCACGCACCTAGTGTGTGTCAAGCCACTGGGTCTGGGACTTGAACTGCAGTCAGCCTTGTGGAAGTGCAGCAATGCGACCACTACGCCATCTGCTGTCCCCACAAGCATGTTTTTCAAGCCCCCGAGTCCAGAATTCTAACTGTGCTATTGGCCACACGTGATCCAGCCACCTTAACCTCTAGGCCCTTTAGTCATTCGTTTGTTAAAAATAAACTATTTTAACCACTAAAAATGAGTTCTAAAAATTCATACAGTTCTTAAATTCTACAATAGAATTCTTTTTTTTTTTTTTCTTTTTTTGGAGAAGTTTTTGCTATAGGGTGCGTGCGCTCGCCAGACAGACAGAGAGAGACAGAGAGATAGAAAGCAGGAAATCACCCCCCAGGGGGGATGGCCACACCGCAATCCCTTCTCCTCCATTCTCCTCTCGGGATCTTGGGCATGCACGCACACACGCCCGGCGTGAGTTTAAGCCGCCGGGTCCGGGACTTGAACCGCGGTCGACTACGTGGGAGTCCAGCGACATAGCCATTACACTAACTGCTGGTCCCTACAATAGAATTCTTTATGACAGAAATTTCAGAATGAAAACAAAAACACCCCCCAACACCAAAACAAAAAACGTAATAGCAAGGTTCTATAATCCAAAGACATTTTGATATTTATTTCAAATTTTTATCAAAAATACATAGATAATACCATTTCGTGGTGATTTTTCTAAGGCCTTCAAAAACTTTTTAAGCATGATTTGGCTCTTTAAGAACACTTTTGCATTTGGCAGTAATTTCAAATCCATGTTTGTTTTCTAAAGCATCCTTTAAGAGTTTAGAGAGATTGGATGAACTTGCTCATTTAATAAGAAGTGAATACTGTCTCAACCTTAAATTCAGGTAAGCCATCTCTGTGGCTGGCTATGTGCTCAACACAAAGAATCTCATCATTTTTTTTTTGTTTTTTTTTAGAGGTTTTTGCTATAAGGCATGTGCGCTTGCAAGAAAGAGAGAGACACAGAAAGGGGGGATGGCCACGCCACAATCCCTTCTCCTCCATTCTCCTCTCGGAATCTTGGGCACGCACGCACACGCGCCCGGCATGAGTTTAAGCCACCAGGTCCGGGACTCGAACCGCAGTTGACTACCCGGGAGTCCAGTGACATAGCCTTTACGCCAACTGCTGGCCCCTTCATCTTAATAGCACAGATAGCCCAAGAAAATGAAAGCGATGATTATATTGGGTCATCAGAAAAGTCATGATGTATTTTTCTATGCAAAAATGTATCATGACTTTTCCGATGGCCCAATAAATTGCTAGTTTCCAAATCATGACCCCATATTCAACCACCGCATAATTAGTCGCTAAGGCAACCACTTGTGAATATCAGCAAGATAAAAGATGTACAAAGAATCTTTCAAGACACCAGGGTTACCACACATTTTAAAAGGGAGTGACAGTAGTTGGGAAACTCAGAAATGACATGCACTGAAGTGTGGGCAGATTTTACTGGGGGGGGGGGGGAGCAAAGCTATGCATAGGTAATGCAGGCCGAGGTGCCGAGGCCAGGAAGCCTTCCCAGGATGAAAGCTGAGGTCGTCCTGTGGCAAGCTCAGTCTCGGACTCCTCGTTTGGGTTGACCGGGAATTACCAGGAAGGTAACTTAGTGTCAATCTTCCAGCCTTCTCTAAGGGTTGACCAGAAACTCAAAACCACCTTCAAGTGAACACGTCGTCGCTGAAGCCACAGGATGACAGGAAACCCCTTCCCGCCTCCCCCAGTGGAAGCAAGTCCTTTTGCTAACCCTTGTTTCAAGAGCATCTTAAAGCTTCCTAAGACCAGCATGCTGACAGGTGGCTGCTTTAACATCAGTTAAGTCACACCACAGCTGAACAGCCCCCGTGCTCTGAATTAACTTCAGTTGCAGATCCACGGGTGTTTTCTCTGACAGCTTGAAATAGGAATCATTCACGACCTCTTATTTCTTTTTTTATTCCCTCTTATTTCTTTAAATCGCATCTCGGACAACTCCCTCGCGGGGTAGGAAAGTAACAAAGCCTTAATAAGGTCTTTGGAGAGCCTACACATATAAGTTCTGTCAAACTATAACGTAAGTGGAAAGCCCAACCAATGTCCAGTTTTTCTCATATCTTATTTTTTATGTATATACCAAATCAAATTCTCGTCATGAACTGGGGTTTAGGGGCACCTGCTTTATGCTCCGTGGGGCCCGTGCTTGGTCTCCCGGTGATTCTCCGGTGCTGCTCGTGCGCACAGGCAGCCCTGAGCAAGGCCATGGCTGTGCCTGGTGGTGGCAGGGTGGCCCTTGTCCTCGGTGAGGAGGACAGCTGTAAGTGATACGGCTGAGCTCTGGATCAGCAGGTCTCGGGGGGCTCCTCTGCTTTGTCATCTGGCGACACATCAGCCCAGTGAGGTGAGACACGGGGCCCTGGCCACACCTGCTCAGTGCCCAGAGAAGGGAAGGAAACAAGCGGAAGAAGGCTTCTAGGTTGCTGTTCGGGAGTGCTGCTGCTCACCAGAGCTGCCGACTGGCGGGAAAGCGGGGAAAACTGACGCACACCACACCCGACGTGCACGCTGCCCGGCCTGGCCCGGTGAGGAGGAAGGGGCTCCAGGACCCACAACTGACCCGGCCTCCTCTCTGGCCTGGAGCTGTCAGTGGCGA
The DNA here is from genome assembly GCA_026018925.1 of Tupaia tana. Lineage (NCBI taxonomy): Eukaryota > Metazoa > Chordata > Mammalia > Scandentia > Tupaiidae > Tupaia > Tupaia tana. The sequence continues at coordinate 1,638,262 of JAKSZU010000022.1, read as the reverse complement.
GGGGACACCTGGATCCTGAGGCTCACGTCGGTGTCGGGCTGGCGCCAGGGCAGGTTTCACTCCAGCTTCTTGGCCAGCCCCCGTGTCCGAGCAACGATGATGGGCACCAGGGCCAGGCAGCCGAGGAAGAGGGCCCACAGCGGCCGGTAGAAGAGCCAGCCAGCAGCCACGGTCAGCAGGGTCAGCGAGGTGGCCATGCAGAAGGCAAAGGCTTTCAGGCCGATGTTGACCAGGTCTCGGAAGACGGGAAACCAGTCCACTGTGGGGAAGAGAGGCGGTGAGGCTCAGGCTGCCACGGCCCACCTCCCGTCTCTGGGCAAGGAGAGGCTCTTGGTGCCATGAGAGGAGGAGAGGAAAGGGGCAGTGTGGAGGGGGGCAACCTTGCGTGGAAAGCCAGGAGCTCCCGGGGAGGGGGAGCCCCTCTGCCCAGTCACAGGGAAGAAGACATTCATGTGTCAAGTTGAAAATATCATTTCCTGCATATCCTCAAAGAGGCTGTGGCCAGAGCTGCCTGTGGGGGCCCATCGGGCGGTGTTTGTTCACTGCACTTGTGATCGAAGTGGACAGCCCTGTGCAGGGGGCAGAGGGAAATAACTTAGGCTAAGCGTTGACCTCCACCTCAAGGGTCTCACTGGCTACTGCCTAACAGGATCCATCTACCCTGGACCCCTCCATCCTCCACCTGGCTAACCTCTGCAGGTCGGTATTCTGTGGCTGGCGTGTACTGGGGAGTCTTCATTCAGTTCCCAGGAGGCCCCCACGGCCTGGACCATTGGGTGTGCAGAGCTGGCCCCAGGGCCCCATAGTGATCACGGGACGCCGCAGGCCACCTCCTGGCCGACTCAGTCTGTCCAGAGCACCCGGCCCCCTGCCTCGCCCTCATACTCAAGCAGGTGTGCTTCTGGGATGGTCGGGCACAATCTGACCATCCCAAGCCCTCTCTGTCCTACCCACAAGGTCACTGAGGCTCAGGAGCTCACCCTGAGTCCTGCTGCTAGAAAGTGCCAGAAGCAGGTTTTAAACTCAGGATTCTCTGGGCCTCAGCCATCATTCTGAGTGAGCGACGGGACCGCGTCTGTCCTCACTGTGTGGCTCTAGGTGGGGGCGGCTCAGCGTGGGACCTCCCAGCGAGCAGAGGCACAAGTGCGAGCTCGTGTGCTGTGGCTCGGGACCCTCCTCTGCCCAGCGACCCCACTCAGGGCGGTCCTGGGTGCAGTGTCGGCAGTCAGAGCGTGGAGAGGGTCAGGGTCACCGTCAGATCCGGGGATGGCCTGACACAGACAGGGCTTGAGGCTCCAGAGGGGCAGGCTGCCCAGGTCACAGCCAGATGGGGCTATTTAAGTTGTCCTGGCTCCTCCACGTGCCCACCAAGCGGCGGGGGTCTGAGCAGTCAAGCCGTGCAGAGAGCCTCAGACACTAAGTCCCCTTCCTGAGACCTCATTTCCCATCTGTAAATGAGCTCCCCAGCTGTGAAGGGCAGGCTGGGATGTACCATGGCCAGACCGAGCCCCAGCGTGTCAGCAGCACGTGGGGGAGAGGTTTCTGTTGGTGCCCAGGGGAGGCTGGAGGAAGCATCTGTGTGTGCACAGGACATGCACTACGGTAAAGCTCGGATGGGAAGTCTCCTCCCAGACCAACTGTCTAGGCCCAGCATGTCCTCCATGCCCCGGGGAACTCAGACCCCGAGCCGGGCTGGGCCACTTGGGCTCCTCCTGGCTGGTGCCACCTCAGGCCGGTGAGCGGCCTGCACACTCCCTCACACTGCAGCCCTCTGACCACCCAAGTCTCCAGGTTTTGGAGGGAGCAGGAAGCCTAACAGTTTTGCAAACATTTCAAAAAACCCTGCAGGTTGGGTGTGGGGTGACTGAAGCTCCAGAGGAGAGGGACTGGCCTAAGTGCCCGGAGCTCTGGCTCCCCTGAAGGCAGCCAGCCTCCCCCTCATGGCTGTTCAGTCGTGGAGTGAAGGAATGAGTCAGGGAGCGGGTCCGTAGATGGATGGGCGGAGTGGAGTTGGACCAGCCTCCTGGGACCGGCCCCTCCTCGCCGCTCACTCATCCCACAGTAGAGCGAGGACACAGGTGAGCCCAGGGAGTACTCTCAGGCTGGAAGGCTGACAGAAGAGGGCATGGCAAAACCCAAGGAGCCCACAGGGCCCTGGGTGGGGAGGCAGGGTCTCCCCCCACGTCCCTCTACACCTACCCAGGGTATAGAGGATCCGCGGGGTCTCCCCCCACGTCCCTCTACACCTACCCAGGGTATAGAGGATGCGCGGGGTCTCCCCTCACTGCCCCTCCACACCTACCCAGGGTATAGAGAATCCGCGGGGTCTCCCCTCACGCCCTCCACACCTACCCAGGGTATAGAGGATGTGCGGGGTCTCCCCTCACTGCCCCTCCACACCTACCCAGGGTATAGAAGATGCGCGGGGTCTCCCCCCACGCCCTCCACACCTACCCAGGGTATAGAGGATGCGCAGGGTCTCCCCCCACGTCCCTCTACACCTACCCAGGGTATAGAGGATCCGCGGGGTCTCCCCTCACTGCCCCTCCACACCTACCCAGGGTATAGAGGATGCGCGGGGTCTCCCCCCACGCCCTCCACACCTACCCAGGGTATAGAGGATGCGCGGGGTCTCCCCTCACTGCCCCTCCACACCTACCCAGGGTATAGAGGATGCGCGGGGTCTCCCCTCACTGCCCCTCCACACCTACCCAGGGTATAGAGAATCCGCGGGGTCTCCCCTCACGCCCTCCACACCTACCCAGGGTATAGAGGATGTGCGGGGTCTCCCCTCACTGCCCCTCCACACCTACCCAGGGTATAGAAGATGCGCGGGGTCTCCCCCCACGCCCTCCACACCTACCCAGGGTATAGAGGATGCGCAGGGTCTCCCCCCACGTCCCTCTACACCTACCCAGGGTATAGAGGATGCGCGGGGTCTCCCCCCACGCCCTCCACACCTACCCAGGGTATAGAGGATCCGCGGGGTCTCCCCCCACGCCCTCCACACCTACCCAGGGTATAGAGGATGCGCGGGGTCTCCCCTCACTGCGCGGGGTCTCCCCTCACTGCCCTCCACACCTACCCAGGGTATAGAGGATGCGCGGGGTCTCCCCTCACTGCCCCTCCACACCTACCCAGGGTATAGAGGATCCGCGGGGTCTCCCCCCACGCCCTCCACACCTACCCAGGGTATAGAGGATCCGCGGGGTCTCCCCCCACGCCCTCCACACCTACCCAGGGTATAGAGGATGCGCGGGGTCTCCCCTCACTGCCCCTCCACACCTACCCAGGGTATAGAGGATCCGCGGGGTCTCCCCCCACGCCCTCCACACCTACCCAGGGTATAGAGGATGCGCGGGGTCTCCCCTCACTGCCCCTCCACACCTACCCAGGGTATAGAGGATGCGCGGGGTCTCCCCCCACACCCTCCACACCTACCCAGGGTATAGAGGATCCGCGGGGTCTCCCCCCACGCCCTCCACACCTACCCAGGGTATAGAGGATGCGCGGGGTCTCCCCTCACTGCCCCTCCACACCTACCCAGGGTATAGAGGATCCGCGGGGTCTCCCCCCACGTCCCTCCACACCTACCCAGGGTATAGAGGATGCGCGGGGTCTCCCCTCACTGTCCCTCCACACCTACCCAGGGTATAGAGGATCCGCGGGGTCTCCCCCCACGTCCCTCTACACCTACCCAGGGTATAGAGGATGCGCGGGGTCTCCCCTCACTGCCCCTCCACACCTACCCAGGGTATAGAGAATCCGCGGGGTCTCCCCCCACGTCCCTCCACACCTACCCAGGGTATAGAGGATGCGCGGGGTCTCCCCTCACTGCCCCTCCACACCTACCCAGGGTATAGAGAATCCGCGGGGTCTCCCCCCACGCCCTCCACACCTACCCAGGGTATAGAGGATCCGCGGGGTCTCCCCCCACGCCCTCCACACCTACCCAGGCTATAGAGGATGCGCGGGGTCTCCCCCCACACCCTCCACACCTACCCAGGGTATAGAGGATCCGTGGGGTCTCCCCCCACGCCCTCCACACCTACCCAGGGTATAGAGGATCCGCGGGGTCTCCCCTCACTGCCCCTCCACACCTACCCAGGGTATAGAGGATCCGCGGGGTCTCCCCCCACGCCCTCCACACCTACCCAGGGTATAGAGGATCCGTGGGGTCTCCCCTCACTGCCCCTCCACACCTACCCAGGGTATAGAGGATCCGCGGGGTCTCCCCCCACGCCCTCCACACCTACCCAGGGTATAGAGGATGCGCGGGGTCTCCCCTCACTGCCCCTCCACACCTACCCAGGGTATAGAGGATCCGCGGGGTCTCCCCCCACGTCCCTCCACACCTACCCAGGGTATAGAGGATGCGCGGGGTCTCCCCTCACTGTCCCTCCACACCTACCCAGGGTATAGAGGATCCGCGGGGTCTCCCCCCACGTCCCTCTACACCTACCCAGGGTATAGAGGATGCGCGGAGTCTCCCCTCACTGCCCCTCCACACCTACCCAGGGTATAGAGAATCCGCGGGGTCTCCCCCCACGTCCCTCCACACCTACCCAGGGTATAGAGGATGCGCGGGGTCTCCCCTCACTGCCCCTCCACACCTACCCAGGGTATAGAGAATCCGCGGGGTCTCCCCCCACGCCCTCCACACCTACCCAGGGTATAGAGGATCCGCGGGGTCTCCCCCCACGCCCTCCACACCTACCCAGGCTATAGAGGATGCGCGGGGTCTCCCCCCACTGCCCCTCCACACCTACCCAGGGTATAGAGGATGCGCGGGGTCTCCCCCCACACCCTCCACACCTACCCAGGGTATAGAGGATCCGCGGGGTCTCCCCCCACGCCCTCCACACCTACCCAGGGTATAGAGGATCCGCGGGGTCTCCCCTCACTGCCCCTCCACACCTACCCAGGGTATAGAGGATGCGCGGGGTCTCCCCCCACACCCTCCACACCTACCCAGGGTATAGAGGATCCGTGGGGTCTCCCCCCACGCCCTCCACACCTACCCAGGGTATAGAGGATCCGCGGGGTCTCCCCCCACACCCTCCACACCTACCCAGGGTATAGAGGATCCGTGGGGTCTCCCCCCACACCCTCCACACCTACCCAGGGTATAGAGGATGCGCGGGGTCTCCCCTCACTGCCCCTCCACACCTACCCAGGGTATAGAGGATCCGCGGGGTCTCCCCTCACTGCCCTCCACACCTACCCAGGGTATAGAGGATCCGTGGGGTCTCCCCCCACGCCCTCCACACCTACCCAGGGTATAGAGGATGCGCGGGGTCTCCCCTCACTGCCCCTCCACACCTACCCAGGGTATAGAGGATCCGCGGGGTCTCCCTCCACGTCCCTCCACACCTACCCAGGGTATAGAGGATGCGCGGGGTCTCCCCTCACTGCCCCTCCACACCTACCCAGGGTATAGAGAATCCGCGGGGTCTCCCCCCACGCCCTCCACACCTACCCAGGGTATAGAGGATCCGCGGGGTCTCCCCCCACGCCCTCCACACCTACCCAGGCTATAGAGGATGCGCGGGGTCTCCCCCCACACCCTCCACACCTACCCAGGGTATAGAGGATCCGTGGGGTCTCCCCCCACGCCCTCCACACCTACCCAGGGTATAGAGGATCCGCGGGGTCTCCCCTCACTGCCCCTCCACACCTACCCAGGGTATAGAGGATGCGCGGGGTCTCCCCCCACACCCTCCACACCTACCCAGGGTATAGAGGATCCGTGGGGTCTCCCCCCACGCCCTCCACACCTACCCAGGGTATAGAGGATCCGCGGGGTCTCCCCCCACACCCTCCACACCTACCCAGGGTATAGAGGATCCGTGGGGTCTCCCCCCACGCCCTCCACACCTACCCAGGGTATAGAGGATGCGCGGGGTCTCCCCCCACGCCCTCCACACCTACCCAGGCTATAGAGGATGCGCGGGGTCTCCCCTCACCGCCCCTCCACACCTACCCAGGGTATAGAGGATCCGCGTCATGAGGTTGAGGCCCATGAACATGGCCATCCAGCCAGCGGCCCGCAGGCCCCAGGTCTTCATGGAGTTGCTCTTCTGTTCTCTCTGAAATACCTCCTGCAGGACAAGGTGGATGGACATCAAGAGTTAAGCTGGGGACCGGCAGATGGCATAATGCTTACGTTGCCGGACTCCCATATGGCCAACTGTGGTTGGAGTCCCAGACCCGAAGCTGTAAAACTCACACCGGGCATGTGTGCATGTGTGCTCAAAATCTCAGGAGGAGAACGGAGGAGAAGGGACTGCAGTGTGGCCATCCCCCCGGGGGGTGATTTTCGCTTTCTGTCTCTGTCTTTCTCTGGCTCTATGGCAAGCTCATGCACCCTATAGCAAAAATCTCTCTAAAAAGGGCTGGCAGGTGGTGTGATGGTTGAGGGCGCTGGACTCCCACATGGCCAACCATGGTTCAACTCCTGGACCTGGTGGCTTGCTTTCCCCCCCCCCCCCCCACCCCACTCTGTCCCTCTCTGCTCAAATAAAAATAAATAAATAGTCAAATAAAATAATTCTTAAAAAAAAAGGACTAAGGCGTGCCTGCTGGCCTGCTGGCCTGGCAGGTGCTGGGGGCTGTGCCATCCTGAACCAACCTCAGAGGCCGGGGCCACCTCCCACCCAGGCTGGCAGAGCATGGGGCAAAGCACAGGGCCTTTGTGGATCGCCTAATTCCTTCTCAGATCCCGGCCCAGTTCCTCCTAGAGTCCCCAGCCCACGTCTCCTCTGGAGCGGACGTGACAGTCCTCACACTCCGTGGGTCACTACCCACCACCTATGAGGCAGTGTGCACACAGGCTCCGTGCTCTGTGACCACCTAACCCCACACCCTTCTCACAGGCTGCTGGGCCCCCTTGCCCTCAGTCTCTCCTGCTGTCTCCACCCACGCCTTCTCGAGGACGGCCCTCCCTCTCCTTGGCCCAGGTGCCCCGGACCTTAAACTAAAGCTGCACATCTCACAGCTCCTCTGGGCTCACAGTCCCCCCACCCCCGCCTACATGACACTTCCACTGGGCGTCGGCACGTCCAGCCCTCCCCCACCTGTTCCTCTCTCTGCCTTCTCCCCTGTCTCTCTCCACCCCACCTGCACACCCTGAAACTCGCTCCTCCTCGATCCTTCCAGCATGTCAGCAAGTCCTGTCGGCTCAGCTCAGCGCCCACGTCTTACCACGTCTCCCTGTCATCCATCCCGCCTGTCACCTGGACCACCGTGGACCTCCCACCAGGGACCTACACCGCAAATTCCCGGGGATGGGGACCATGTCTGTGAGGCCCCTGGTGCGCAACGAAAGTTTGCTGAATGAGTGGGTGAAAAATCCTCACGACAACTAAGTCAGACAGGAATAATGATCGCAATATATTTTTAAAAGTTTCTGTCTTAGAGATGAGGAGACAGGTTCAGAGGGTGAGACACTGGGTCAAGGTCCCATGGCTGGTGGGGGCAAAGCTGGGGCCCATCTGCCATGGCCACACCCAGCCCACTGCACTCTCTCGCTCTGGGATTAGAACCCGGGCATCACGGCCTTGGGGCCAGGGGCTTCTTCTCAGTGCCCTGGGATGCCTCGTTGGCTCAGCACCCTTCCTCCTGCTTGGCAGAAACCCCAGGCCTCGTGTGTGTGAGGACAGGGGTGGGGAGAAGGCAGGGACCTGAGGGTGACAAGCAGCAAGAAGCCTGAGTGATGAGCAGGCCGCCTGTCGCCTGCACTGTCAGGGCCTTCCCTCCCGGGTTCTCTAAGCCACAGCTCTGGGGGACAGCTCTGAGACCTTGTCCTCTGCCTGCAGAAGGCTGGAAGCCAGGGGCGGGGCAAGAGCCCTTGCAGACAGAACAAGGCCTGGACGGGGCCTCCTAATTTTAGAAAACCCCCGGGGAGAGGGTGACTCACAGCCTGCCAAACTGGGAGGGGCAGCCCCGCTCTGAGGTTGGTAACTGGGCTGAACACACCCTGCCATGGCCACACCCAGCCCACTGCACTGGCCAGGTACAGGGAGTGGGCGAGGCCCGCAGGCTGTACACCACCCTAGGAGGGGAGGCTGATGGGGACGGGGCGGCAGAGGGCCTGACGGGGAACCGGAGGGTCGCAGCCAATCCCTGACACTTGCCTCTGCCCCAACTTTTTGAGGCCCTTCTGGAGAAAGGATCCAGAAGTCCTGTAAAAGGTATTGGCTGAAACGATGTGTAGCGACTGAATGCATAAAATAATAATAATAACAATAACAGCAATGATAACAATAAAGACGTGTGCTGTACCAGCAGCGGCACACCGGGAGAAATGGTAACGGCCACGGTGCTGTGTCGGAGAGAAGGACCTCCTACCCAGGAACGGGAGCACGGGACTGAACCAGCACCTCTCGCATCTCTCTCCTCGGGACCTGGGTGAGGCCTGACCCTCGCCGCTCATGGACAGATGAGGGGAGGCTTGATAGCTCGGGGGGCCTCCGAGGGGTGCTCGCCCTCACTCGCCGGGTCCTGGATGCTCACCCAGGCCTTCGCTGCCCTCCTGACGGGAGCACGCCCTTCGAGGCGGCCCCTGTCCCCCGGCAGCCTCTCCACCTCGCTGCCCCTGCCCAGGGCTGTGGCCACACGACACTCCTGGTGCTCCTGGACAAGGCAGGCCTTCTCCTGCCCAGGCCGGCTGTCCTCGCCTGGACCACTGACTGTCCCTGTTCTTCGAGGCTGCTCCTTCTCCTCACCTGGGCCTCAGCAAAATGCCTCCCGAGCCTTTGCTCAACTACTGCAGGGATCCATCTTGTGCCCCGGTGTGCACTCACCTTTAAGCACGTCCTCCCCTCCAAACACAGCACAGCTGTCACCACCTGTCATTTTGATGGACCTCTGTCCCATGGCCTGTGAAGCTACTGCCCACCGTGCCGTCCTCAGCTAACTGCCAGGGCCTGCTGCGTGGTAAGGGCAGAGGGCAGGATGCCACCGCGCAGTACTGAAGCCACATGGCAAGGCCCTGGGTCAGGCTCCCGGGTCGATCTGGACACATGAGGCATGCCTGTGGTGCGCCTGGGCCCCTAGCTGCATGGGAGGCTGGGATTACAGCACAGCAAGACCTCGCTGGAGTCCCTGTCTGTCTCTCTCATAAAAGAAATGAACCTTTCTTTCCCTTTTTTTTGTGTGGAGGTTTTCGCTATAGGGCACGTGCGCTCGCCAGAAAGATAGAGAGAGACAGAGAGACAGAAAGCGAGAAATCACCCCCCAGGGGGGATGGCCACGCTGCAATTCCTTCTCCTCCATTCTCCTCTCAGGATCTTGGGCACGCACGCACATGTGCCTGGCATGAGTTTAAGCCACCGGGTCTGGGACTTGAACCATGGTCAACTACATGGGAGTCCAGAAGCATAGCCATTATGCCAACTGCTGGCCCTGAAATAAACAGTTTTTTTTTTTTGAGAGGTTTTTGCTATAGGGCACGTGCGCTCGCCTGACAGAGAGAGAGAGAGAGACAGAAAGCGAGAAATCACCCCCTAGGGGGGATGGTCACGCCGCAATCCCTTCTCCTCCATTCTCCTCTCGGGATCTTGGGCATGCATGCACACGCACTCGGCGTGAGTTTTAAGCCACCGGGTCCAGGAGGCGAACTGCAGTCGACTACGTGGGAGTCCAGCGACATAGCCATTACGCCAACTGCTGGTCCCCCCAAATAAACAGTTTTTAAAAAACCCAAAACATTGGCAGAAAGGAGGGAAGGACACGCTGGTCCCACCGTCATTCAGTCAGAGTAGCATCCACTCACCTCTGCAGAGAAGTCCCCGTGGTGCAGGAGCAGCAAGGTGTCCCCAGACTTGGTGGAGTAGGGGACTAGCTGGTCACCCCGTTGCCGGGCAATCACGGTGACCTGCTCAGAGAATTGAGTCAGAGCTGAGGGGAAGAGTCAGGGGACACAGGTGTGAGGCAAGATCCCTGCCCCCCTCACCCCTACGACGCCGTGCTAGGACTGTGTGCCAAGCAGTGAGTGGGTGAAGAGACCCTGGGGCTCCTCTGTCCATTCCCCTGCCTGGACGTGCCAGCCCCTGGAGCTCCGTGGGGCTGCTTCATCCAAAGGCTCACAGAGGACCTGGGGTCGACGCCCACACTGGGCAGAGGAAGAGCTGGGGCACTGCCTGGCAGGGTCGGAAGCCTCAGTGTTTATAGATCGAAAGCCAGGGCTGGGGGAGGGGCTGCGTGTGACTGAACACCCTCGAGAGGCGTGATGACAAGACCCCCCAGAACGGCAGTTCTCAGCCTTAGGGCTGTGGGTGCGGGGACACGGGCCTTGGAGACTGCTCGAGAGGTCGGCCGGCCGAGGTGGCTGTGAGCACACACGGGCATTCCGGAGGGGCCCAGCACTCAAAGCACAGCTGGTGTCTGCCAGGCAGGGGGTGAAGCCTGGCTTCGGGGCTGCCCTCAGGAGGCAGGTTACCACGTGAGCAGGGCCGAGGTCGGGGTCGTCGGCGCTCAGTCCCGCGTAGGAGAAGTAGACACGGAGGTCTCCAACCTGGGGAGGATGAGTCGGGGAGCCCCAGTCGGGTGGGCCCGGTGCACATCAGTCAAACCGCAGAACCCCACACTCGTCCCACCCCCACGCCTGGCCTGTCACCTGCCAGGCCTCCCTGCTCGTTTCCTCTGGCCCAGGGCCGCCGTGGAATACCCGAACCGAACTGGCCTTGAGCAGCAAAGGGGCACGAGTCTGCGGGGCCGCATCCCCACGTACCTCCGGATACTTGGGGTTCTCACTGTGGTAGAAGAAGTCCCCGCGGCGGACGATGTCCACGTGCGGGTCCTCCAGCTTGGACAGGCTCAGTGGCTTGAAGTTGTCGACTTTGTCGATGAGGCCTGAGAGAAGCAGCTTTGAGAATCCATGCTGTGGCGGCCCCGAGCCCCGACCTGCGGGGCCTCCAGTCTAACGCTCTTCCTGCCGCTCCTCACAGCCCACCCACCGCCCTCCCCCAGGAGCTCTTGCCCCACTCCATCTCTCCTGCAGCTTCCCCTGGGTCAGTCACCACCTCCTCCAGGAAGCCCTGCGTCTCCGCCACGCCACCTCGGGGTAAAGTTGTCCGGGTGCACGTCAGGCTCCCGTCCCAGAGAGAGCCTCTGAGGGCAGGGCCCGGCTGGCAGTGGACAGAGCAGCAGGGAGGCTGCCGGGCCAAGCCTGGATCACCTGGCCTCTCCTCCCAGTGTCCTCTCCCCTGCTTTCGGGTCAGGCCCGGGAGGGAGCCCAAGGTTAGTGTGGCCGGGGGTGCTGTTTACTCCTGCAAGCTTCTCTGTGGAGTCCCTGGGGGAGCCTGACAGGGCTCACAGGTAGAGCCCGGGGCATGGCGCTGGCCTGATCCCCTCCCCAGCCCAGGGCCGTGGCAGGAAGGGTCTCTCAGCACTGTCTGCGCAGTAGTGCCCGGGTCATGGAGGCATGTGGTTGGGGTGGGACGTCCTCGCCTCCTGGGGCTCACCCTTCCTCGGGCCCTGGGCTGAAAGAACGATGCTGGGAGAGCGCCCACTGAGGCTGTGGTGGGGCTGCAGGGCTGCGGGAGGCCGCCCAGGAGCACAGGGCCTCAGGGTTCGCTGGGTCCTTTGGGCGGGCTTGAGACTCACCTGCCGAGAGGAAGAACCTGCCAATCTGGACAAAGGGGGCTGTGGCCGTGAACGACTCCACTGCCATCGCACTGTGGGGAGAAGGCAGTCAGCGGTGGGACACGAGGGTCAGGCCGGGTCGGGTCTGGTCCCTCTGGGTGTGAGTGCCGGGCAGGTCCCCGCCCAGGGACTCCCGAAAGTCCAGACTAGCCCAGGCACGGCAGGCGTCTTATCTCTGCCACCCCCGGGGCTCCTGCACCCTTCCCCGGGCAGAGCACCTCCCTGAGTCTCCTGTTTCTGAGTTCTACACCCTCTTGCCTGCATCGCGGTCAGCCTGTCCCACCCCACGCACCCACCACCAGACGGACCTGCCTGGACTTCCCACGTGCCCCAGCCCCTTCTAGCCTGGGCAGCATCCAAGCCGGTGACCACGTTCCTGGCACAGCCCCGAGGACTGCCACACCTTCCCATGCTCTGGCCGCCCCCAGGGTCACGCTCACCTCCCCACTCATGCCCCGCTAGCCTCCTGGGAGGCCCAGATCGAGCAGCAGGGAGGCGGCCGGGCCAAGCCTGGATCACCTGGCCTCTCCTCTCCCAGGCTGCTACCTCCTGAGCCCACCACGGCTGACGGGCAAGCGCGGTGCTGGCCAGTGCCTCGGCGTGCCCCCCCAGGCTCAGTCCAGGCCTCCTTGGGTGACTTGTGGGGAAGTTTGGTTGGGGTCAGGGGAATTGGGTCTGGCCTTGGGGTTCCTGGTCCCTAGCACACAGCTTGGCCTCAAAACCACGTCCTGTGCTTTCATCAACCCACGAGGCAGAAAGAGCCCGCCCTGTACTCAGAGAAAGCAACTGAGGCTGGAGACCTGCATTGGGCCTGGCCCGGCTCACCTGGGGTTTTTGTGGCCAATCTCTCGGTCGAAGTTTTTGCTGCTGACGACTTCCGACCTCCATTCGGTGTCTGCGTGGGGAGAGAGCACAGGCAAAGGCCACAGTCAGAGCAGCCACGTGGCCGAGCTCACCCCAGGTCCTCTGCTCTGAGCCCGTGGCACTCGAGGCTCCACCCACAGCCCTGCCACTATGCCCACTCCGGGGGGCCTCCACTCGGGGCAGAGACCACATGCAGGGCCCGTACTCACTGTAGGAGTATCTCGTCTCCTTCTTCACCTGCCCGTCCTCAGTGTACTCCCTGCAGGGAGAGCACAGGCCACCTGAGGTACCCCAACCTCTAAGCCGGCAGCGTCCCTGGGGCTGCACGGTCAAACTCCCCAGGAGGAGCCGCTCCCTCTGCCAGGGAGCCAGTGCCAGCCCTTGACAGTCCTGCTTGGGGAAAAGTGCTCCCCCTTCCCGAGCTGAAACCTGTCTCCACCTGGCCCAGCCCTGCCCTGTGCAGGCCCCTGCAGGTGCCCTCTCCTGGCTCCCCGCAACTGCCACCCCCCCAAGTCCTTGTGGTTCACGTGCCCCTGGCCTGGCCGGTGAGAGCCCACCGTGTGACTTCCGTTAGAACCAATGGGATGCAGACCAGGGAGAGAAGACGGGGCTGGAGGGGGCAGGCTGAGCACAGGGAAGGGGTGGGTGGTGACGCTATTCGAGGCCTGGCCCAGGCATGCCTCAGGCGTGGGCATCCCAGGCCCTCCAGGTGAGGGAGCTAATCCAGCCGTCCTGTTCTCTAAGCCACTCTGCACGGGCTTTTTGCCACCTCTTAATAAAAGATCACCGGTGGGACTAGCGGATGGTGTAATGGTCACATCGCTGGACTCCCATGCAGTCAACCATGGTTCAAATCCAGTGGCTTAAAATTCATACCGGGCGCATGTGCACGCATACCCAAAATCCCAAGAGGAGAATGGAAAAGGGATAGCAGCGTGACCCTACCCCCAGTGGGTGATTTCTCACTTTCTGTCTGTCTCTGGTGAGCGCACATGTTCTATAGCAAAAATCTCTCATAAAAAACAAAAACAAAAACAAAAACAAAACACCACTGGCTACTCATTGGGGATGAGCTGACATCTTTCAGATACTTTGAATTTTGATGACAGCCACTTGTGTTTAACCCGGCACCCCACCTCCCTGAAGCCCAAGTGATTTTTCACTCCCCCTAGGCCTCACCTGGACTCCTCGGTCTCTACCCACTGGTACATCTCCACGTGCCTCCGCAGTTTCACAGCTGGGAGGTGGACCCCGTAGTTTGGATCAGACAAGAGCTTCGAAAACAATCAGACCACAAGCACACAGGTTAAGACTCACACGGGCCCAAAATCCCTCTCTCGTGGGAAGTCGGACGGGAAAAGAAGGATATACGAGAAGCAGGGACAAGGGTGGGGATTCTGCGGCTGCTCCACGTGGGAGAGTCGAGTGCAGCTGGCGCTCCAAGTCCCTAACGCTCAGTGCCCACACCCGTGACCTGCACGGCCCGAGGGCATCACGCCGAAGACCACAGGGGGGCGTCCGCATACTGGAGGAGTGCTGACGAACAGTGCAGCTTTGCAGCCTGGCACTAGACATGTATGGGCGTCACGGCCGCAGGAGAGCAGACCTGTGGAGCTCACCCGACTGTCACAACCTGCCATCAGCTGGTTACCACTACTGTCCCCGTTTTGCAGATGAGGACACGGAGACTCTGGAACAATGGGGCCACACAGCTGCTGAGCAGTGGAGTCGGGAATCACACTGTGTGCTCATCTCCAAGGCCCACGTGTTCAAATCCTCAGACAGACCACAGCCAGCCACATGCACGGCGCCACAGTGCCAGGTGGTGGGCAACCTGCCAAGCCTACCTTGGACGTCCGCAGGGCCCCGATGAGGTGGACCAGCCTCCCCTCGTTCTCTGGAGCAATGGTGTGGATGCTGTCGGGGGACACAACTAGCGAGAGCCCCTCGGCCAGCGTGGTTGCTGTCTTCAATGCACGGCCCTGTGAATGCAGAGAAGCGAGGATTTCAACAGCTCAGAGGTGGCTCGACAAGGCTGTGCTTCTGATGCCAGGGCAGGACGGGACGTAGGGGACGCTGAGACCCACCTGCCCCTTTTACTGCTGGAAAGCAGGTCTAGCAAGTTGCAGAATCGGGATTAGAACCCAGGATTCCTACGTTCCCAGGCTGACCTCTTCCCAACACCCTCACCAACTTCAGCAGTGTCCCCACGCTGGGAATAGCTGATGTTTCTGCCTGCCCTGTGCCCTGTCCCCTACTTTTCTCTAGATTCTTCTCTCCCCTACTCTTGGCCATGAGGTTGGCACAGGCTGGCCTACATGACTTCCCAAACCATGTGACCCAGGCCTTGCCAATCAGAACATGTGTCCCAGGCCGCAGGGATTGGTCCAGAGGGCTGACGACCAAGCCAAGACAGAGAGCCCTCCTTGCAACTTGTGTTACACTGGTCTAGAAACGGATCGTTCCCCTTTTCTCAAGGATTGCTCAACTGGTGGGTGTGAGCCCTTGGTGGCTGGGCCACCTTTGCCACCACAGAGGAAGAGCCTGCCCAGAAAGATACCACAACAGAGAACAGGCAGCAGGTGAGGACGTGACGGATTATAGTGACCAGGCCAACCCATAGATCCAGCCATGCCTGACACAGGTCCTACCTCCCCACCACGTGGATTCTCGGGTATGACCTGACCCACTCTCTCTCTCACATCCGGTGTGAGGTGGGTCCTGACGGGGATAACTGACTCCGCATCGCTCTTCCTCTTTTGTAAAATCCAGGCCCCTTACTACCAATCCCAGCCTCTGGATTCACAGCGTTTGCTCTCTGACTCTGGAGGGCCCCTCGCTGTGCATAGGGGGCCCCAGACATTTTACCTCGTTGGTGAAAATTAAGTAGAAGGACAGCAGGAAGGTCATGAGCCCCACGAACATCCCGCCCGAGGTCTCGCTCAGTCGCTCCAGGAAGCCTGGCTGGGGGCTGGTGGTGGTTTTGACATGTTCTCTCCTGGGAGCTGTACTGGAGTACTGAAGAAAAAAGCATGGACTTACAAAAACCAAAGAGCAACAGCAACGAGACAGAATAGAAATGACTTTTAGAAAAAAAGACATCAAATTCAGTTATTTATATGCAGTTTCTGAGTTTTAATTATATGTGGTAAAAATGAACAGAGAGGGACCAGCAGTTGGTGTGATGGCTATGTTGCTGGATTCTCATGGAGTCGACCACGGATTGAGATCCGGACCCGGTGGCTTATACTCACATTGGGCGCGTGTGCATGCGTGCCCAAGATCCCGAGAGGAGAATGGAGGAGAAGGGATTGCGGCGTGGCCATCCCCCCTGGGGGGGGAGAGATTTCTCGCTTTCTATCTCTCTGTCTCTGTCTTTCTGGCGAGTGCACGTGCCCTATAGCAAAAACCTCTCAAAAAAAAAATTCCTGATCTAGCCGGCCAGCAGTTCCGGGCTCCAGGCGGACTGAGGCTGCAGGCCCGACCCTTCTGAATCTCCACGAATCCCCACCGTTTCTCCTCCTTGGACCCCAGGTTGGTTGTCTGGGACTTTAAGGCGAACTCCCACCCCACCCCACCCGCAACCTGGATTGAGCCGGCCAGCAGTTCCGGGCTCCAGGCGGACTCAGGCTGCATGCCCGACCACCCTGGTCTTGTCACTCATCTTCTGACCCTTTCCCACTAGCCTTTGGACTCTTTCAATTGTAGTGATTTGAATAGCGCGCCGCGCGATTTCCTTTTTCATTCTGTTTTCTTTGCTCTTGGAGTGTTGCTTATTCAGTCAATTGAAGGCTCACCTCTCCTTAGAGACAGTGAGGACTTTGGGCCATCCACGGTAGTGGCAACAGTTAATGGTAATTGTGAGCAACAGGTAGGCCAACCATAAGGGAAATCATCAATTTTCTAAGCCTGTATAACTTTTAACAATCAGTTAGGAAGAAACATATAGATTACCTGATGACTAGGAACAATCGCAGAGGCTCAAGAAATATGAGCAACCAAGAAAAGGCCTCTCCCCCAAGGGAAATCATCAAGCCTACACCACCCACAGTCAATACAATGGACGTCGTGGACATGTCTGATAAGGAATTCAGATTATTTGTAGTGACCAAACTAACTGAGATGGAAGAGAAAAGAGACAAGGAGCTCCAGGAGATGAGGAAGTCCTTCAATGACTTGAAAGAAGAAATGGATACCTTAAACAAGAACCAGATGGAACTTTTAGAATTGAAGAATGTGATACAGGAAATCAAAACCTCCCTTGAAAGTATTAAAAGTAGGTTAGACCAGGCAGAAGATCGAATCTCCAATGTAGAAGACAAAACATCTGACCTAGAGAAAAGTATCAAAAAGATTGAGAAAACAACCATGAAAAATGAGGATAATATACGAGGAATACTGGATACTATTAAGCGCCCCAACATCCGGATAATTGGTATTCCAGAAGAGGAAGAAAATAATAAGGGCCTAGATAATTTATTCCATGAGATCCTGGAAGAAAACTTTCCAAATCTAGAAAGGCATTCAAGTATCCAGACCCAGGAAATACATAGGACCCCGGGCAGAATCAACCCAAGAAGATCTTCTCCAAGGCACATTATAGCCAGACTGGCAAAAACAACAGACAAAGACAAGATACTAAAGTTGGCAAGAGGGAAACGCCAGGTTACTTACAAAGGTCACCCCATCAGGCTAACATCGGATCTCTCGGCTGAAACAATGCAGCAAAGGAAAGAATGGGGAAGCAGAGTAAAAGTGTTGAGTGAAAAACAATTTCAACCAAGAACACTATACCCGGCAAAATTATCTTTCATATGGGAAAAAAAGATAAAAACATTCTCGAATAAACAAAATTTGAAGGAATTTACCAACTCCAGACCAGCTCTTCAAGAGGTTCTGAAGGGAGTATTATACCAGGAAAGCTAGAAAATCAGAGACAGTTATACGAGAACAAAAAGCAACCAAGAAAATGGCTCACTTAATGATAGGATCAGGTACGGAAATATCGATAATTACATTGAATGTCAATGGATTAAATTCTCCAGTAAAGAGACATAGACTGGCTGAATGGATAAGAAAACAGAAACCCTCTATCTGTTGCCTACAAGAAACTCACCTTATGGATAAAGACATACATAGACTAACAGTCAAGGGCTGGAAAAAGATACTCCATGCAAATGGAAATCAAAAAAAGGCTGGAGTAGTGATATTGATCTCAGACAAAATAGATTTCAAGACAAAGACTGTAAGAAGAGACAAAGAAGGGCATTATATAATAGTAAATGGGGTAATCCAGCAAGAAGACATAACCCTTATAAATATCTACGCACCCAACTCAGGTGCACCTAAATATGTGAAAGAAAGACTGCTGGAGCTAAAAGGAGAGATAAGGAGAAATACTATAATTGTTGGAGATCTCAACACCCCATTATCTCCTATAGACAGATCTTCTAGACAGAAAATAAATAGAGAGATACAGGACTTAAATGATACTATAAATGGAATGGGCTTGACAGATATCTATAGAACTTTCCACCCTACATCCACAACATATACATTTTTCTCACCCTGACATGGAACCTTTTCAAAGACAGATCATATATTAGGACACAAATCAAGCCTTTATAGATTCAAAGGCATAGAAACTGTACCCAGCATCTTCTCTGACCATGATGGAATTAAACTCAAGATTAATTTCAAGACACAACCCCGAAGATACACGAACACATGGAGACTGAACAACCTACTTCTGAATGACTTCTTCACTACTGAAGAAATTAAGGCTGAAATAAAAAAATTTATGGAAACTAATGATAATGAGTGCACAAGTGTCCAGAATCTATGGGACACAGCAAAAGCAGTCTTAAGAGGGAAATTCATAGCAATTAGTGCGCATAAGAAAAGGATAGAAAGATGGCAAGTAGATAACTTATCATCATGCCTCAGAGAATTGGAAAAACAACAACAAACAAACCCCCAAAATGCCAGGCAAAAAGAAATAATAAAGGTTCGAGCAGAAATAAATGAAATAGAAAATAAACGAACCATACAGAAACTAAATGAAAGCAAAAGCTGGTTCTTTGAAAAGATTAACAAGATCGATACACCATTGGCTAGACTGATTAAGAAGAAGAAAGAAAGAAACCAGATTAATCAAATATGTGATGAAACAGGCAATATTACCACAGACATAGCAGAAATACAAAATATCATTAGAGGATACTATGAGCGACTTTACGCCAACAAACAAGATAACCTGGAGGAGATGGATAAATTCCTGGATGCACATAATCTACCAAGGTTGGATCAGGAAGACATAGAGAACCTGAATAGACCCATAACAAGCCAGGAGATTGAATCAGTAATAAATAACCTCCCAACAAAGAAAAGCCCAGGCCCAGATGGCTTCACTTGTGAATTCTACAAAACTTTTAAGGAAGAGTTAACCCCTATCCTACTAAAATTATTTCAAAAGATTCAAAAGGAAGGAAACCTTCCAAATTCATTTTATGAAGCCTCCATCATCCTCATCCCCAAAACAGATAAAGATATGACAAAAAAGGAAAACTACAGACCAATATCATTGATGAATATAGACGCGAAAATTCTCAACAAGATACTCGCAAATCGTATCCAACAACATATAACAAAGATCATTCATCACGATCAGGTAGGCTTTATACCAGGGATGCAAGGGTGGTTTAATATACGCAGGACCATAAATGTAATACACCACATTAACAGAAAGAAAGATAAAAACCATATGATCATCTCAATTGATACGGAGAAAGCATTTGATAAAATACAACATCCTTTTATGATTAAGACTCTCAGTAAGATTGGTATAGAAGGGTCATTTCTGAACACAATAAAAGCAATCTATGAAAAACCTACAGCTAACATTATACTGAATGGGGAAAAGCTGAAAGCTTTTCCTCTGAAAACAGGTACTAGGCAAGGCTGCCCACTTTCTCCACTGCTCTTTAATATAGTATTGGAAGTCTTAGCTATTGCAATCAGAGAAGAGAATAATGTTAAAGGCATTCGAATAGGCAAAGAAGAATTGAAAATATCTTTATTTGCAGATGACATGATGGTGTACTTAGAAGACCCAAAGGTATCCATGAAAAAACTGCTTGAAGTAATAAGTGAATACAGTAAGGTGGCAGGATACAAAATCAATATCCAAAAATCTATAGCATTTCTATTTATGAACAACAAGTTGAATGAAGCAGAGCTGAAGAAAGGAATCCCTTTCACCGTAGCCACAAGGTGTATAAGATACCTAGGGATAAACCTAACTAAGAAAGTCAAAGACCTTTATAAAGAAAACTATGAAAATCTTAAAAGAGACATTGAAAGTGACATAAAAATGTGGAAGGACATCCCATGCTCCTGGATTGGAAGAATTAACATAATCAAAATGGCAATTCTACCCAAATTAATCTACATGTTTAATGCAATTCCAATCAAAATACCAGAGATATTCTTCAGAGATCTAGAAAAGGCAATCATAGAATTTGTCTGGAACCATAAAAGACCTCGTATTGCAAAAGCAATCCTGCGCAAGAAGAATGGAGTAGGAGGCATATCACTCCCTGATCCCAAGATATACTATAAAGCTGTGGTCATCAAAACAGCATGGTATTGGCATAAAAACAGACAAGTGGACCAATGGAAGAGAATAGAGACCCCAGAAATAACCCCCAAAGCTTACAGCCAACTGATCTTTGACAAAGGATATCAGTCAATCCATTGGGAAAAGGAAAACATCTTTAGTAAATGGTGCTGGAAAAACTGGGTATCCACCTGCAGAAAGATGAAACTGAACCCCCATCTTTCACCGTTAACAACAGTCAACTCAAAATGGATCAGAGATCTGAACCTAAGACCTCAAACAATAAAACTACTTGTGGAAAATGCTGGGGAAACTCTGGGGGACATTGGAGTAGGCAAAGACTTCTTAAATAAGACTCCCAAAGCACAGGCAATAATCCCTAAAATAGACAAGTGGGACTATATTAGACTAAGAAGTTTCTTCACAGCAAAGGACACAGTAACAAGTGTGAACCGACAACCCTCAGAATGGGAAAATATTTTTGTTAAATATGCCTCAGACAAGGGACTGATAACCAGAATACATAGGGAACTCAAGTGCCTTATGCGAAAAAAAATGATGAACCCAATTAAAAGATGGGAAAATGAGCTGAACAAAAGTCTCTCTAAGGAAGACATTCGAACAGCCAAAAAGCATATGAGAAAATGCTCAACATCCCTCATCATAAGGGAGATGCAGATAAAAACTACAATGAGATACCACCTAACCCCTGTCAGAATGGCAAAGATTAAGAATATAAAATGTGATAAGTGTTGGCGGCGGGGATGTGGTGAAAAGGGAACCCTCCTACACTGTTGGTGGGAATGTAAACTAGTTCAACCACTGTGGAGAACAATATGGAGGTTCCTCAAAGATCTACAAATAGAACTACCATTTGATCCAGCAATCCCACTTCTGGGTATTTACCCAAAAGACAGGAGAACGCTCAGTCAGAAAAGTGCTTGCACATCAATGTTTATTGCAGCATTATTCACAATTGCCAAGACATGGAACCAACCTAAATGTCCACAAACTGATGAATGGATTGGAAAAGTGTGGTATATATACTCTATGGAATACTACTCAGCCATAAAAAATAACAAGACCCTGGAATTTGATAGAAAGTGGTCAGATACGGAGGATATATTGCTGAGTGAAGTAAGCCAGGCTATGAAAGAAAGATATTGTATGTATCCACTCAATATATACCGACTATGAGCACTCTATAATAGAGAGCAAAAAATTGGAGGACATAAAAGCAGTGAAGGTACTTAACGAGAATAGGACAGTGTGGAATGGGGGAAGTGAAGAGAAGAGAATAGAGAAAGATAACAAGTGAACAATAGAGAGGCAGGACATTAGTGAGAAAGAGATATGGCTTATTAACTGTTGATGTTGACATGTATAGTATTCTCAACTGGATTTGTCTGAGAAGTATTTCATGATGGGCAAAGTATTTGTACAAGCAAAATGAAAAATAGCAATTGACTGTTTTAAAAAATAATTAGAATAATAATAATAATGATTGGGGAAAACATAGAAAAGATATTGAATGTTAAAGTGGGGAGATTAATGTCTCTGTACTGACAGATATGCATGGCATTCCCTTTTGAAAAAGCAATGTAATACACTGTAAAGTTATATGTAATTCAATGTAATATAATAGAAGAACATGATGATAATAAAAAATTAAAAAAAAATGTCATGGAAAATGCACATAATGAAAAAACTATGCATGGATATCCATTTTTTGCACTAAAATAAACTTGTACTTTAACTCCAAAAAAAAAAATAATTCCTTCCTTTTCATGGCTGTGTAGTGTTCCAGTTACGAGTAAACCAGTCTGTTGGTTCAGTCACCAGTGGGTGGACACCCTGGTCGTTCTCAGCTCTTGGCCGTTACGAACAATGCCTCCATGACACCCACGTGTGAGTCATTACGTGGACATGTGCTCTACTTCCTTTGGGTAGATGCCTCAGTGGAACTGCTGGGTCAGAGGGAAATGCATGTTCACCTTTTTAAGATACTGTCAAACTATTTCACCCGCATTACATGTAACAATTAGTGGCTGAGTCTCCCAGGAGCCGTGCCAGGCCCTGCAATGCTGGAAGACAGTAGGATGGTCGAGTCACAGCCACAAACAGACAGACTCTGCTGCCTCCCTGCTCCTCCCCATTCGCTTCAGATCTTTATTTATTTTTTTTTTCTTTTGGAGAGCTTTTTGCTATAAGATATGTGTACTCGCCAGAAAGAGAGACAGAAAGTGAGAAATCACCCCGGGGGGATGGCCACACCACAATCCCTTCTCCTCCATTCTCCTCTCGGGATCTTGGGCACGCATGTACATGCACCCGGCATGAGTTTAAGCTACCGGGTCCGGGACTTGAACCGTGGTCGACTACGTGGGTAGCCATCACACTAACTGCTGGTACCTTGCTTCAGATCTTTCTTCCTCCCGTGGCCTGATGACTTATGTAAGTGTCTCCTTCACAGTACCTGATTCCTGGAGCAGATGTAAACCGGGAGACACGAAGGCCACACAGCTACCGAGTGGGTGAATCTGGATTTGCCCCCAGGTCTACCTGACTCTTCAGCACCTTCCCACGTCGTAGCATGCCAAACTGGCTTTACCGAGGCCCCATGGATAAAATGTGGTGGAGGTGATGACAGCAGACAGGAGCCCACCTGCTGGGGACAGGCTGGTCTCCCCTGGCAGACCTGAGTCTCAGGGACCATCTCTGAGACCTTTGTGGGTGCAGCGCTCAAGGCTTCTAGGTCCCCAAGGTCTTAGAAGAGTACTGGGCTAAGCATTCTAGGTGGTGAGTGACACAAATCCTTGCCTCTCCTGCCGTGTGGGAGGCAGAGAGGACTCCTGGGGACAGAGGGGGACCTGGGAGGGTGTGACAGGCCAGAGAAGGTTGGCTAGGACACTGGACCAAAGCATGCAGAAGGGTGTGTCTGGCCCTGGCAGGGTATCCTAACTGGCTCCAGAGCAGCTTTCACAGAGGAGGGAAAGGGTGAGTCACCAGCCTCTCCCACACCCAGCACCCTGGGAGGAGGTGCTGCTGGGTTTGTTGAATGAATGTTGAGCTTAAACAGAAAGTTCCCCAGAAAAGCTAGTTGCAAGGAGAAGAGGCCTTAAAGCCAGCTCTTCTCTAAACAAACCTGAGCTAGGCAAGGGAGAGGCCCAGCATTAGCGAAGCGCTTCCTCGGACCATAATCCTAACTCTTTGGCCTCCAGACCAATTGAGCCCCTTCGCAGCATCACAGTTAGGGTGTGCATACTCCCAGTGGTAGGGAACTCACCTGCGCCTACCCGCCTACCCGAGCCTCAACCGTTCAGGGCCAGACAGCTCCACCGGGGCACCATCGGCCTCCC
>JAKSZU010000022.1:1521803-1614675 GCA_026018925.1 Tupaia tana | reverse complement strand
AATCCCTCTCTCGTGGGAAGTCGGACGGGAAAAGAAGGATATACGAGAAGCAGGGACAAGGGTGGGGATTCTGCGGCTGCTCCACGGTGGGAGTCGAGTGCAGCTGGCGCTCCAAGTCCCTAACGCTCAGTGCCCACACCCGTGACCTGCACGGCCCGAGGGCATCACGCCGAAGACCACAGGGGGGCGTCCGCATACTGGAGGAGTGCTGACGAACAGTGCAGCTTTGCAGCCTGGCACTAGACATGTATGGGCGTCACGGCCGCAGGAGAGCAGACCTGTGGAGCTCACCCGACTGTCACAACCTGCCATCAGCTGGTTACCACTACTGTCCCTGTTTTGCAGATGAGGACACGGAGACTCTGGAACAATGGGGCCACACAGCTGCTGAGCAGTGGAGTCGGGAATCACACTGTGTGCTCATCTCCAAGGCCCACGTGTTCAAATCCTCAGACAGACCACAGCCAGCCACATGCACGGCGCCACAGTGCCAGGTGGTGGGCAACCTGCCAAGCCTACCTTGGACGTCCGCAGGGCCCCGATGAGGTGGACCAGCCTCCCCTCGTTCTCTGGAGCAATGGTGTGGATGCTGTCGGGGGACACAACTAGCGAGAGCCCTCGGCCAGCGTGGTTGCTGTCTTCAATGCACGGCCCTGTGAATGCAGAGGAGCGAGGATTTCAACAGCTCAGAGGTGGTTCGACAAGGCTGTGCTTCTGATGCCAGGGCAGGACGGGACGTAGGGGACGCTGAGACCCACCTGCCCCTTTTACTGCTGGAAAGCAGGTCTAGCAAGTTGCAGAGTCAGGATTAGAACCCAGGATTCCTACGTTCCCAGGCTGACCTCTTCCCAACACCCTCACCAACTTCAGCAGTGTCCCCACGCTGGGAATAGCTGATGTTTCTGCCTGCCCTGTGCCCTGTCCCCTACTTTTCTCTAGATTCTTCTCTCCCCTACTCTTGGCCATGAGGTTGGCACAGGCTGGCCTGCATGACTTCCCAAACCATGTGACCCAGGCCTTGCCAATCAGAACATGTGTCCCAGGCCGCAGGGATTGGTCCAGAGGGCTGACGACCAAGCCAAGACAGAGAGCCCTCCTTGCAACTTGTGTTACACTGGTCTAGAAACGGATCGTTCCCCTTTTCTCAAGGATTGCTCAACTGGTGGGTGTGAGCCCTTGGTGGCTGGGCCACCTTTGCCACCACAGAGGAAGAGCCTGCCCAGAAAGATACCACAACAGAGAACAGGCAGCAGGTGAGGACGTGACGGATTCTAGTGACCAAGCCAACCCCTAGACCCAGCCATTCCTGACACAGGTCCTACCTCCCCACCACGTGGATTCTCGGGTATGACCTGACCCACTCTCTCTCTCACATCCGGTGTGAGGTGAGTCCTGACGGGGATAACTGACTCCGCATCGCTCTCCCTCTTTTGTAAAATCCAGGCCCCTTACTACCAATCCCAGCCTCTGGATTCACAGCGTTTGCTCTCTGACTCTGGAGGGCCCCTCGCTGTGCATAGGGGGCCCCAGACATTTTACCTCGTTGGTGAAAATTAAGTAGAAGGACAGCAGGAAGGTCATGAGCCCCACGAACATCCCGCCCGAGGTCTCGCTCAGTCGCTCCAGGAAGCCTGGCTGGGGGCTGGTGGTGGTTTTGACATGTTCTCTCCTGGGAGCTGTACTGGAGTACTGAAGTAAAAAGCATGGACTTACAAAAACCAAAGAGCAACAGCAACGAGACAGAATAGAAATGACTTTTTGAAAAAAAGACATCAAATTCAGTTATTTATATGCAGTTTCTGAGTTTTAATTATATGTGGTAAAAATGAACAGAGAGGGACCAGCAGTTGGTGTGATGGCTATGTTGCTGGATTCTCATGGAGTCGACCACGGATTGAGATCCGGACCCGGTGGCTTATACTCACATTGGACGCGTGTGCGTGCATGCCCAAGATCCCGAGAGGAGAATGGAGGAGAAGGGATTGCGGCGTGGCCATCCCCCCTGGGGGGGGAGAGATTTCTCGCTTTCTATCTCTCTGTCTCTATCTTTCTGGCGAGTGCACGTGCCCTATAGCAAAAACCTCTCAAAAAAAAAAGTTCCTTCCTTTTCATGGCTGTGTAGTGTTACAGTTACGAGTAAACCAGTCTGTTGGTTCAGTCACCAGTAGGTGGACACCCTGGTCGTTCTCAGCTCTTGGCCGTTACGAACAATGGCTCCATGACACCCACGTGTGAGTCATTATGTGGACATGTGCTCTCACTTCCTTTGGGTAGATGCCTCAGTGGAACTGCTGGGTCACAGGGAAATGCATGTCCACCTTTTTAAGATACTGTCAAACTATTTCGCCCACATTACATGTAACAATTAGTGGCTGAGTCTCCCCGGAGCTGTGCCAGGCCCTGCAAGGCTGGAAGACAGCAGGATAGTCGAGTCACAGCCACAGACAGACAGACTCTGCTGTCTCCCTGCTCCTCCCCATTAGCTTCAGATCTTTTTTTTTTTTTCTTTTTCTTTTGGAGAGGTTTTTGCTATAAGATATGTGTACTCGCCAGAAAGAGAGAGAGATAGAAAGTGAGAAAGAAATCACCCCGGGGGGATGGCCACACCACAATCCCTTCTCCTCCATTCTCCTCTCGGGATCTTGGGCACGCATGTACATGCACCCGGCATGAGTATAAGCTACCGGGTCCGGGACTTGAACCGTGGTCGACTACGTGGGTAGCCATCACACTAACTGCTGGTACCTTGCTTCAGATCTTTCTTCCTCCCGTGGCCTGATGACTTATGTAAGTGTCTCCTTCACAGTACCTGATTCCTGGAGCAGATGTAAACCGGGAGACACGAAGGCCACACAGCTACCGAGTGGATGAATCTGGATTTGCCCCCAGGTCTACCTGACTCTTCAGCACCTTCCCACGTCGTAGCATGCCAAACTGGCTTTACCGAGGCCCCATGGGCAAAATATGGTGGTGGAGGTGATGACAGCAGACAGGAGCCCACCTGCTGGGGACAGGCTGGTCTCCCCTGGCAGACCTGAGTCTCAGGGACCATCTCTGAGACCTTTGTGGGTGCAGCGCTCAAGGCTTCTAGGTCCCCAAGGTCTTAGAAGAGTACTGGGCTAAGCGTTCGAGGTGGTGAGTGACACAAATCCTTGCCTCTCCTGCCGTGTGGGAGGCAGAGAGGACTCCTGGGGACAGACGGGGACCTGAGAGGGTGTGACAGGCCAGAGAAGGTTGGCTAGGACACTGGACCAAAGCATGCAGGAGGGTGTGTCTGGCCCTGGCAGGGTATCCTAACTGGCTCCAGAGCAGCTTTCACAGAGGAGGGGAAGGGTGAGTCACCAGCCTCTCCCACACCCAGCACCCTGGGAGGAGGTGCTGCTGGGTTTGTTGAATGAATGTTGAGCTTAAACAGAAAGTTCCCCAGAAAAGCTAGTTGCAAGGAGAAGAGGCCTTAAAGCCAGCTCTTCTCTAAACAAACCTGAGCTAGGCAAGGGAAAGGCCCAGCATTAGCGAAGCGCTTCCTCGGACCATAATCCTAACTCTCTGGCCTCCAGACCAATCGAGCCCCTTCGCAGCATCACAGTTAGGGTGTGCATACTCCCAGTGGTAGGGAATTCACCTGCGCCTACCCGCCTACCGGAGCCCCAACCGTCCAGGGCCAGACAGCTCCACCGGGGCACCATCGGCCTCCCCACCTCCTGACTGGCTGGCTTCTTCTGGGGCCCCGCCCTGCTCTCAGATTCGGAAAGTTTCAGAACCCCAGGGGCCCGGGCGGGAACTGGGAATGCGGAACGGGGGCACGGGAAAGCGCGGCGCGCAAGATCGCACTGCGGAGAGCAACGCCCCCTGAATCTCCCCCTCCGCTCAGCGCGACCCGGGGACCAGGCGGGCCCGAGAACGGCACAGGGGGGTCTGGAGCGCAGGCCGAGAGAGACCAGGCGAAGGGCTGTGAAAGGCAGACACGCAGGCGTGCAGAGAGGTGAGGGCCGGCCGCATGGACAAAGTGGACCCAGGCGGCCCCTCGCGGGAAGGCCCGGTGATGGGGAAGCCTGGGTGTGGCCCGGCAGACAGGGGACACTCACATTTGCGGCCATGGTGGGACCTGGCTCGGCGCCGCCACCTCGCTCCGCTCAGCTAGAAAGTGGGTTGACGACGGGAGTGCGGAGTCGGCTACCTCTAGCCAGCCAGAAGCCGCGAAAATCCACTAGGAGTCCAGGACCAGGCGGGACTTGCTGGAGTTCCCGCCCCTTGACACAGCCTCTTGTGCGCATGCGCGCCGCAAGGCCTCCTGGAATATGTAGTTCAGGGTCTAACGATTGCTCCCGTGTTGCATCCCGCGTGGGTATATTACTGATGCGCCTGCGCAGTAGCAGCCTAGTCGTTCCTACCGCCTGGAGTGTTGCCGGCGGGCGCGCGGCCTGCTGGGAAATGTAGTTTCCGGTTAAAGGGGCCGGGCTGGGGTTGGTAGGGCGCGGAGGCAGGCGCGCGGCGGGCAGGCCTGGAGGGGGCGGGTCTGCGCGGGCCTCCGAGCGCCCGCCCTGCCTGAGGAGAGGGAGGTCACGGCGTGAAGGGACCGCTGCCGTTGCCGCCGCCGCTCGTGCTAAGGTCTGAGCGCCGGGCTTCAGCCATGTCCTACTGCCGGCAGGAAGGTAGGTCGGGCGGGCTGCCATGGAGGCCGGCCTACGAGGGCCCGCTGCAGGCGCGCGGGCCACGCACCCCCACGGCCCGCGACCTCGCGACCCTCTGCCGGCTGGGGCGCCCCGCGGTGCCGGGTGACCTCGCGGGACCCTAGGGGGCGGGCCGGGTCTGGCTGGGCGGCTGGTCGCCGCTTATGTTTTGCATGAGAAAACCAAGGCTCTGGGAGAAACGGGGCTGGTCCAAGGTCACTGAACCTCGAACCCGGATCTCGGAGGAGCCGGCACGTGGGAGATGTCGCGAACTAGGCCCAGAGGGGTCACGGGAAGTGCTGACCACGTGTGTCTGGCTCATAAATGGGAATTTACTGTTACTGATTATTGCTAGCCTCCTACCGCACGCCACGTGTTTCCATGTTGCACACACACGCCTGCCTTGAAGGCATGTCCCGCAAAGTTGCCACTCGGTAGTGAGACCACGAAGGGGACCTTTCCTGACCCCCTACTGAGTATGCCAGGCACAGTCCGGGCAACTCACTATGGCTCATCGCACTGATCTTGCGGTGGCTTGTACAACTCCGGCTCAGTTACTGTCTGTGTTTTCCTGAAGAGTGAAGTGAGTCTGGGAGGGGTGACTTGCTTGGCTAGGTGAGCGGTGGCGTTGGAGTTTGGGTCGGGGCAGTCCGGATCAGAACTGCACTAGCCATCCATTGATTGATAGCCCAGGAGCCCTCTGCTGGGAAGAAGGTCCCTCCCCTATGTTCTTTCTACTCAAGAGCTCAGAAGCATCTGGGCGCAGGTAAGAGGGCCTCCCCGCGCACTGCCGCTGACTGGCTTCTTGTCCTTGAGCTGCCATCTAACCTCTCCAGGCCCTTTCTAGTCTCCTAAAGTGAGGCTTTGGGTTTCATTCATTCAGTAGATAATCTCTTTATTTTATTATTTTTTTGAGAGGTTTTTGCTATAGGGCACCTGCACTGTCCAGAAAGACAGAGAGCGACAGAGAGACTGAAAGCGAGAAATCACCCCCCAGGGGGGATGGCCACACCACAATCCCTTCTCCATTCTCCTCTTGGGATCTTGGGCACGCTCGCACATGCGCCCAGCGTGAGTTTAAGCCACCGGGTCTGGGACTCGAACTGCATCAACCATGTGGGAGTCCAGCGACACAGCCATTATGCCAACTGCTGGTCCCTTTTTTTTTTTTTTTTTTGCATTTTGTTTTGTTAGAATTTTGATAGAGGGTGGGTGCTTGCCTGAGAGACAGAAAGCAAGAAATCACCTCCCCCCTCCAGGGGGGATGGCCACCTGCAATCCCGTCTCCATTCTCCTGTTGGTATTTTTTTTTTTTTTTTTTTTCCTGTTGGTATTTTGACCACATGCCTAGTGTCAGTTTTAAGCCACCAGGACTTGAACTGCAGTTGGCCATGTGAGGGTCTAGGTGTCTGATTTTTTTTTTTTTTTAATTTATTAATTTCTTCCATGAAACAGAGACAGAAACAGACAGCACCCCAATAAGGTCTTCGTGCCATAATCTCACCCCAGCCTCAGCCAGCCAGGATCATGGGCACACATGCCCACATGCTCAAGGAGGTCCCAGGATATAAGCCCAGGGCCCTTCCCACGTGGGTGCCCTTGCTTTACCACTGTGCCACCTCATGGCCTGTTTGTTTTTTAGATTTGCATGGATATGCACGCTGTCATGAATAAAATAAACCAAAAATGAAAATGTGATACAAATCTAAGTTTGAAAAGTTTTTGCCCACTAATGCTTCCCTTCCTTATTTATTTATTTATTTATTAGTTTTTTTGCTATAGGGTGCATATACTCACTGAAGAGAAAGAAGGAGGGAAAGTGAGAAATCACCACCTGGGGGAATAGCCACACCACAATCCCTTCTCTTCCATTCTCCTCTTGGGATTTTTGACTAGAGGGTGCATGCACTCCGCAGGAGAGAGGGAGTAAGGAATTACTTTCCATGAGGGATGGATGTGGACACTGCAATTCCTTCGCCATTTCTCCCTCCTTTGGGGATTTTGAGCACACAGGCACACTCCTGGCATGTTATTCAAGCGGCTAGGGGCAGGACTCTTGTCCAGCTGCCTGAACCACCCCTGCGTCAGCTACGTAGCAGATAGTTTTGAAGCACCTTCTCGGTTCAGAGAGGGAAGATGATGGGCTATACAAACAGGTGGAACACACCCAGAAAATCTTGGGTGAATAGACCAGTTTAATTCAAGGAATCTGAGGCCTAAGGAAGTTACCTACATCCATCCAGGTAGGAGACCAGCTCAGTCCAAAATACTGAGCCTTTTCCCTAGTACTGCCCAGCTTGCTTCTGGAATTCCTCCTCCTTCCCTAGATCATAAAACTAAAATACTAACTGGTGTCCCTTTCTGTTAATGAATACCTAATGTGTACCATAAACAAAAGTCCTTTGCCCTCATCACTGTTATGCAGAAGGTCTCTAGTCTTATTTTTTATTCCTTTTCTTTCCTTTTATAATTTACTTATTTGGCAAGTAATTTTTGATCCTTTGGTTATAATGAGTTTGTGCAGATGAATGCGACCCTTCTGGCCCAACTGGAGTACAGATACTGGAGCCATAGGGGAAGGTCCAGGGTTTGGGTTCCCTATCAGCATGCTGGAAGGTCCTGCCATCCTGGCTGGCTAGAAGACTAAAGGGAAGGAACATGGATTGGCAAGACCTTGCTGGGCATCTCTGTCTCTTTCCCTTTCTCTTTCTCTCTCACTCTCATGAAGGAAAGAAAGAAACTAAAAAAAAAGGTCAATTGGGACCAGCAGTTGGCATAATGGCTATGCTGCTGGACTCCCACGTAGGTGACTGCAGTTTGAGTCCCGAACCCGGTGGCTTAAACTTATGCTGGGCATGTGTGTGTGTGTGTGTGTGTGTGTGTGTGTGTGCGTGTGTGCCCAAGATCCCGAAAGGAGAATGGAGGAGAAGGGGTTGTGCCATGGCCATACCCCCTGGGGGGGTGATTTCTCGCTTTCTGTCTCTCTGTCTCTCTCTGTCTTTCTGGCAAGTGGTGAAGACCCCACTGAAGGTGCCTCCTCCCCCATATTTCTCATGGAAGAAAGAAATGAAAAGTTAAGAAAAAAATGTGTCCCTCTATCTGAGGGCTTATAGGAGTCCCAGGTTCTCTGGGAGTCAGCACCTTAACCACCATGCCACCTGCTGGCCCTACCTTGTTTATTTTTTGCCATCTTACTCTCTGCCTGCCTTCTCTCACTAAACAAAGCTAGCACTGGGTCTGGTATACAGTAGATGCTCAGCTCTGTATTTGTTTTTTTTTTTTAAAGAATTATTTCCTTTATTTTACTTGTCATTATTGTTATTTTTAATTTGACCAGAGCAATACACAGAGAGAGAGAGACAGCGAGAAAGCAAGCTGCCAGGTCCAAGTCTTGAACCATGTCAGCCACGTGGGAGTCCAGCACCTTTGACCACCGCGCCACCTGCCAGCCCCTCAGCTCTGTATTGAATCACGTGTGTTCCTGCCCTCTGTTCTGTGACACACACTTGCCTGTGCAAATTTATTTCAGGGTCTGCCTCCCAACCAGCCTTTAGGGTAAAGGCCTTAGTTTGGCATTTGAGGCACTCTAGTGTGGAATACGCTGGCCTTGCTCTCTTTGCTCCCTGGCCTGGGGCCACCCACACTTCTTCATGTCAGTGCCACAATGTTCCTTCCTTCCTTCCTTTTCGTAAGTTAGCTATAGGGCACGTGCACCTGACTGGGGGTGGGGAGTGGGCATGAGGAAGGGAGGACTGCCCGCCCCACCCCACCCCTGGGAGGATGGCCATGCTGCAATCCCTTCTCTTCCATTCTTTTCTCAGGATTTTGGGCACGCACACACATGCGCCTTGTACATCCAGCCACCTTAACCTCCATACCATCTGTGGGCCCATATTCCTTATTCTTTATATCAGGAACTCAGGAACACTGGGAAAAGGCCAATAGGTGGCATGGAACTTGAGGTGACTGGGTCCTACCTGGCTGACAGGACAGTTTGAGACCTGGACCCAGGGACTGGACAATCACTTGGGATGCATGTGCTTCTGGACCCAAAATCCTGGAGAAGAGAAGGGACTGCAGCATGGCTATCTCCCCACCCCACCCTGGGGCGATTTCTCCCTTTCCCTCTTTTTTTCTGTCTCACTCCAGCAAATGCACACACCCTATAGTAGAAACTAAAGAAAAATACAGTGGGAAAAAATCACAGGGAAGGGACCAGCAGTTAGCGTAATGGCTATGTCGCAGGACTCCCACGTAGTCGACCGCGGTTCGAGTCCCGGACCCGGCGGCTTAAACTCACGCCGGGCGCGTGTGCGTGCGTGCCCAAGATCCCGAGAGGAGAATGGAGGAGAAGGGATTGCGGCGTGGCCATCCCCCCTGGGGGGTGATTTCCTGCTTTCTATCTCTCTGTCTCTCTCTGTCTGTCTGGCGAGCGCACGCGCCCTATAGCAAAAACCTCTCCAAAAAAAGAAAAAAAAAAAAAAAAATCACAGGGAAGAAGAAAGGGTGGATTCACATGCTAAAACCTACAATCCTTTTTGGCATTACAACTTGTTCACTGTAAACGACAACATGCCTTTTTAGACAGTAACCATGATGGATGTCAGTGAACCAGTCTCAGGGTTGTGTTGTACTGAGGCCTTTGAAATGAAAATGGACCAGGCCAACAGTTGGCACAGTGGTTAAGTCAGCTGGATCCCACATGGTCAAATGTGTGGTTTGAGTCCCAGACCTGGCAGCTTGAGAAACACACCAGGCGCTTGTGCATATATGCCAAACATTTCGGAGGGAGAGATGGAAGAAAGGGCATTGCTGTGTGACAGTCTCCTGGGGGGAGTGCTTTCTCACTTTCCCTGTCCCCAGCAAGTGCATGTGCCCTCTGACAGATTACAAAAGAAAATTTTTAAATGGATCTTGTCTTACACAGACTGCTCTGTGCTGCTTTTTCGTTATGGTGCCTAGTGTAGAATAAGAATTTAATTTATCTGCACTCACCTTCATGACTTCAGGGGAATCAGCTTCTAGGGAGTTGGATTCTAAATAAGTCGTTTTTTTTTTTTTTTTAGAGGCTTTTGCTATAGGGCACGTGCGCTCGCCAGAGAGACAGAGAGACAGAAAGCGAGAAATCACCCCCCAGGGGGGACAGCCACGCGGCAATCTCTTCTCCTCCATTCTCCTCTCACGATCCTGGGCACACACACACACACATGCCTGGCATGATTTTAAGCCACCGGGTCCGGGACTCGAACCGTGATCGGCTACATGGTAGTCCAGCGACATAGCCATTATGCCAACTGCTGGTCCCAATATGGAAGTCCTGAGTGGTCAGATTTTTTTTTTTTTTTTTTTTTTTGAGAGGTTTTTGCTATAGGGCACGTGCGTTCGCCAGACAGACAGAGAGAGACAGAGAGACAGAAAGCGAGAAATCACCCCCCAGGGGGGATGGCTACCCTGCAATCCCTTCTCCATTCTCCTCTGGGGATCTTAGGCATGCACACACACGCGCCCGGCGTGAGTTTTAAGCCACAGGGTCCGGGACGCGAACCACGGTCGGCTACGTGGGAGTCCAGCGACATAGCCATTACGCTAACTGCTGGTCCCGAGTGGTCAGATTTACCAGACCCTTAAGACTTCCTTACCACACTCAAAATACACCACAGACACAACTGAACTGGTTTTCTCTCTGGCTTCAGATCTGTTTTTCTTGGGTTGACATCAGAATAGCTGGACTTGCATCACAGGTGTGTTGAATCAACTCCGAAAAAAAGCAGATAACTCAGTACTACAGGCTTCCATTGTCCTCACGTCCCCAGGGAGGGAGCTCACAGGAGACAGAGGCTGCTTTTTTGGCAGGTTACACATGCCTTCCTTCTGGGTGGTGTGCTGAGAAATTGTGGTGTAAAGATCCCAGGTGTGTTACCTTTCTGGGAGACATGAGACCATCCATCCAGGGATTTGTTTCTCTGACTCACGTGATGGTGATACCCATTGTGTCTTCCTGCTCTGCTGGGGCCGAGGTCTTGCCCTGATCCAGAGTTCAGTTTCGCCATTCACTCTTTCGACGAGTATTTAGCACCCACCGTGTAGTGGGCACTGTTCTAGGCTTGGAATAGAATGGAATAGATGAAAATCTGGGCCCCAAGGGGACCGACAGTGCCCTGATGGGCACAGGTGGTACACAAAAGTATACTGTGTTAGGCGGGGACCCAGCCTGGTCGCACAGTCAGTAGGAAACTGAACTATAGTGTTGGAGGCCACATGTCTGACCAGGGGTTCAGAGCCCTGGTTCAGCTTGATGACAGGCTGTTTTTCCAAGCAAATATGCTTTATGAAGGGGCCAGCAGATGGCATAATGGTTACATCGCTGGACTCCCACATAGCCAACCATGCATGGTTCACGTCCTGGACCTGGCAGCTTGAAACTCACGCTGGATGCATGTGCGTATGTGCTCAAAAATCCTAAGAGGAGAATAGAGAAGAAGGAATTCCGGTGTGGCCATCCCCTCTGGGGATGGGGGTGGGTGATTTCTCACTTTGTGTCTCTCTGGCGAGCTCATGTAACCTATACCAAAATCTCTCTCAAAAAAAAAAAAAAAGGCATCATGACTTTGCTAACAACCATATATGTATGTGTGTGTATATGTGTGTGTGTGTGTGTATAGCATGACTTTCCTGACAACCATATGTGTATATATATGTGTATGTATATTTGTGTGTGTGTGTGTGTATACACACACACACACACACATATATATCTTGTGCACACTATTACAAGTAAAATAAACTAAAAAATGTATATATTAGGTGAGGAGAAAAATTAAGACAGGGAAGGGAAGTAGGAAGTAGTTAGGGGAAGTGGCATCTGAGCAAGAGGTGAAGGCAGAGAGGGGTGGCCGTATCTCAGGAGAGCCTGAGCAGAGGCCTCATGTAGCATGTCCAAGGAATGCAGAGGCCCGCGTCCCTGGAGTGGTGGGATATGGGGTCCTGGAGGTGTGAGATGCAGATCTTCGTGGACATGTTTGAAGGCAGAGCCAACCAGATGCTCTGATGGAGGTAGGAGGGAAAGCCAGGAGTGGAGGATGGAGAGCAGAACTACTAAACTGGGGGGTGAGGGTGTCTGGGTGGCTAACCAGTGGGTCAGGTCTGTTCTCAGACCCATCATGCAGTCCTGCTGTCAGAGTGACCCCTGGGGCCTCCACCTCCTGACCCTTACCAGGCTTCTGGGTGGGGACTGACTGCTTTTGGCCGACTTGTGCACTTTGGGCTCAGCTATGTCCACTGTTTAAGGCAGAGAATGCCCCTCCAAGAGCTTTCTAAAACTTTACTGACATCTCTGGCCTATGATTGCTTCTGCTCCTGGCCACAATATCCTTGTCAGCTGATGCTATTTAAATAATTACTTTGCTGTCTTGGGAGTGGGATTTCAGAGAGCGGAAATTCACTTCACCTCTTTGTTTAACCCAAGTCTCGATTTTTGCCCTAATCACATGTCTTAGTCTGTTACCGTGTTGCTCATTGAAACGGGGTGAATTTAAGAGAAGGAAGGGTTATTTGACTCATGTAGAAGTTCCAGCAGCATTGGCAGAGGGCAGAGCCTTGAGCAGAGCTGTGTTTATAAGTTTCTGCCTGTTCTGGTCTCCTTTGCCCTCTTATAAACACCAGAACTCAATGGTAGGGGCCCCACCCCAGTGTGACCTCATCACACCCCAGGCCCCACCCTGGGACACATGAGGGATTTAGTTTTCATTTAGCACCTTTACAATACAACCCTGTCCCAACTCATGAATTTCTTGAGGATGTGCCAATTTTAACACCGTGTGAGGGACAGGTAGGCTGAGCTGCTGGGGGGGCCTGTTTTCTGAGGCCCAGAGGGTCCTGAGATGAAGCAGCTGGGGTGTGCTCAAGCCCCCGATTGAATTCCAGTCCTCAGACATGCTGGGGGCCACTGCCGCTGTGAGCCAGAAGGTGTCCGTATCCTTCTGAACGTGTATATTCAACTTCTTTTTTAACTTTTAGAAATGAAAACATTAGCATTTTTATATGTTATGCATATTTTATATATTTTTTTCTCCAATAACGTTCCTGAGAAATTTCATGACCTACTAGGCTAGCCGAGTACTCCACTAGTTGGCCATCTGTGACTAGTTCCTTCTTGTCCCATTAGATCTATTAAGGGTAAATAAGCATTGTCCTCGTGTCTTTTTTTTTTTTAAGATTATTAATTTTTTTCCTTCTTTTTTTAATTTGTTCTTATAAACGTTTATTTTCCTCCAAATGTATAGTGTTTTTCTGTAATGATGTGAAAAGTCTTCATTTCCCTTTTAACAAGTGTTGATATTCAAAAAAGGCAAGGTCTTGGGACCAGCAGTTAGCGTAATGGCTATGTCGCTGAACTCCCATGTAGCCAACCATGGTTCGAGTCCCGGACCCAGTAGCTTAAATTCACGCCAGGCACGTGTGCGTGCGTGCCAAAGATCCCGAGAGGAGAATGGAGGAGAAGGGATTGCAGCGTGGCCATCCCCCCGGGGGGTGATTTTTCGCTTTCTGTCTCTCTGTCTGTCTCTGTCTTTCTGGGGAGCGCACGTGCCCTATAGCAAAAACCCTCCTAAACAAAACAAAAACAAAACAAAAGGCAAGGTCTTAAACGCAGACTAATCTTCACCTCTTCAATGTCTTGTATGCTAACTTAGTTTCGTATGTAAATATTTGTATTAGTTTTCCTCAGGGATTTATACACGCATATATATTCCTACACAGATATGTACAAGCTTTTTATCCTCATCTTACCACTTGACAGTACAACTCTCAGTTTGTATTACACAGCTATCCCTTGGCCAAGACCGTTTGCAAGAGCAAGTCGGTTTCTGAAGAACTCTTGTTTGGTGGGTGAAGGATCTATTGAGGAATTCTCATTAGTTTCATCCCTGTAGTCTAATCCACTGGACCTAAAATCTCAGCACACAGATAAAGTACGGGTTGCTTTGGTTTTAGTTGTTTTCAAATATTTTATCTATCCAAATTGTTTTGCATTTGTAAAACAGTTGCCTCTTAGATCTGGAATAATTTTTACTCCCCTAAATTTTTTTTTTTTTTTTTTTTTTTTTTTTTTTGGGGAAGTTTTTCGCTATAGGGCGCGTGCGCTCGCCAGACAGACAGAGAGAGACATAGAGACAGAAAGCGAGAAATCACCCCCCAGGGGGGATGGTCACGCCGCAATCCCTTCTCCTCCATTCTCCTCTCGGGATCTTGGGCACGCACGCACACGCGCCCGGCGTGAGTTGTAAACCACCGGGTCCGAGACGCGAACCGCGGTCGACTACGTGGGAGTCCAGCGACATAGCCATTACGCTAACTGCTGGTTCCCTCCCCTAAATTTCATGACTCATGTATCTAAGATTTGCAGCAAACATAAAGAAGATACCTTTTTTCTTTTTTTTTTTCTGGAGAAGTTTTTGCTATAGGGTGTGTGCGCTCACCAGAAAGAGAGAGACAGAAAGCGAGAAATCACCCCCGTAGGGGTGATGGCCATGCCACAATTCCTTCTCCGTTTTCCTCTCAGGATCTTAGGCGCACACGCACCCGGTGTGAGTTTAAGCCACCAGGTTCGGGGCTCGAACCATGGTGACTACCTGGGAGTCCAGTGACATAGCCATTACGCTAACTGCTGGTCCCTATCTTTCTAATGCTTTATGGGGATGACTTTGAGAATTGTATATGTCAGTGTAAGATATTATGTGATAACACTATAATAGAATAAAAGTTCGGAACACTGAAGAAGTCCTGTTTTTGATTCAGTGAAATATCTACTTCCACAAATTACGAAGACCCTTAAAGTAGAATGGATGGAATTAATTGTGTTCAACCAAGGTTATTAGGGGCCTTTGCTGAATTTGAGCATTACATTACAAACTCTTGCTTTTGCTTGTTTTCATGTTTAAATCAAATATTTATTGAAGCCAACCACATATATTTGGTAGAATGCAAATACCACATTCTACATTTGGTAGAATGCAGAAATTAGTACAGTAATCAGGTTGAGGAGATACTGTGATCTCAATCACCACAAAGGAAACCAAGGCCAATTAACAGTCAACAACTCAGATCAGTCCATTTGAGCTCCCAGTCAAGGGAGCAGTCTTCCTTTATCTTGGTCAAGCCAATTGGGTAAGCCATTCCAGCTCTGCACCTTTTCCGGTTTGTTCATGTCAGAAGTCCCTGGAAATGGGAAAGCTTTGATGTCACCACCAGCTCCAAGGACCACAGAAATCCTCACCAGATATGTTCCCATTTTTCTTTATAAAGAGCTAGTGGAAGGGGCTGCTAAAGCCCCCTTTCTGGTCTTGCCTGGGATTTCGGTCACTGAAAGATGTTTGTTCACTTTCTCTTTCTTCCTTTGGGCAGAACCTGGTGGTGTCTTCTAAATGCATTTCTTCCAAATAGGTCTGCTTTTCACTTTGGGACCTCTGTTGGGGGGAGGAGGTTCAGGGCATGCCTTGGGCTGCAGGCTGTGCAGCCCACTCGGCCTTGAGCGGCGCTAGGCTGCCACTGCTGCTGGGTGTATTATACCTATTACTATTATTTTTTAAACATTCAATCGCTATACATCATTTGACTTATAAAGAGAATTTGCCTAACATGAAATTCTTCTAAGACCAGTTCAATTGAGGATACTATATGTGTTATCAACAGGTAATAAACCATTTCTGTGTCCCACAAATGTCATGCCAATTTTTTCTCCTGCTTTCCTTCTCTATACTCTTCCCTTATCCCCACAGCCCTCCACACTGTCTTCAGCATTCATAAATATTTTCACTGCTTTTATGCCCTCCAGTATTTCAATTTCTACCATAGAGTAGAGATAGTCAGTATATATTAAGTAGATATATACTTAATATGTTTCTTTCATAGCTTGGCTTGCTTCCCTCAGCAATAAATCTTTCATATCAACCACTTTCTATCAAATGCCAGGGTCTTGTTTTTTATGGCTGAATAGTATTCCATAGAGTATATGTGCCACACTTTTCCAATACATTCATCTGTTTGCAGACATTTGGGTTAGTTCCATATCTTAGCAATCATGAATAATGAATGCCACAGTAAACATTGATGTGCAAACACTTTTCCTACTGAGCATTCTCTTGTGTTTTTTTTTTTTTTTTTTTTTTTTTTTTTTTTTTTTTTTTTTGTAGGTACCCAGAAGTGCGATTGCTGGATCAAATGGTAGTTCTATTTGTAGATCTTTGAGGAACAGCCATATTGTTTTCCACAGTGGCTGGACCAATTTACATTCCCATCACCAGTGTAGGAGAGTTCCCCTTTCACCACAACCCTGCCAACACTTACCACTTTTTGTATTTTTAATATTTGCCTTTCTGACAGGGGTTAGGTGGTATCTCATTGTACTTTTAGTCTGCAGATTAAATGATGAGGGATATTGAGCATTTCTTCATATGCTTTTTGGCTGTTCATATGTCTTAGATTTTTGTTCAGCTTATTTTCCCATTTTTTAATTGGGTTAATAATTTTTTTTTTGGCAGGAGGGGATAAGCTGCTTGAGTTCCCTGTGTATTCTGGTTATCAATCCTTTTCTGAGGCATAGTTTACAAAAATATTCTCCCATTGTGAGGGTTATCGATTCACACTAACTACTGTGTCCTTTGCTGTGTAGCAACTTCTTAATCTGATATAGACCCACTTGTCTGTTTTAGGGTATTCCCCGTGCTTTGGGAATCTTATTTAAGAGGTCTTGGGGACCAGCAGGTGGCATGGTGGTTAAGGCACTGGACACTCCCACATGACTGACTGCAATTCGAGTCCTGGACCTGGCTGCTTGCTTTTTTTGCTTTCCTTCGCTTTCTCTGTCTCTCTTTGCTCAAATTAAAATAAATGAAAGAATAAATAAAATTAAATATATAATTCTTAAAAAAAAGTAGTAGTCTCTGCCTACCCCAGTGTCTCCCAGAGTTTCCCCAATGTTTTCTATCAGTAGTTTATTTATTTTTATTTTTATTTTTTAGAGGTTTTTGCTATAGGGTACGTGTGCTCGCCAGACAGACAGAGAGAGACAGAGAGACAGAAAGCGAGAAATAACCCCCCAGGGATGATGGCCACGCCGCAATCCCTTCTCCTCCATTCTCCTCTTGGGATCTTGGGCACGCATGCACACACGCCCGGTGTGAGTTTTAAGCCACTGGGTCCCGGACGCGAACCATGGTCAACTACACGGGAGTCCAGCGACATAGCCATTACACTAACTGCTGGTCCCTCTACCAGTAGTTTTATAGTTTGAGGTCTTTGGTTCAGATCTTTTATTTATTTTGAGTAGATTTTTGTTAATGGTGAAAGATGGGGATTCAGTTTCATCTTTTTGCAGGTGGACACCCAGTTTTTTCAGCACCATTTGCTAAAGAGGTTTTCCTTTTTCCACTGGATTGACTGGTATTCTTTGGCATAACTTAGTTGGTTCTAAGTTTTGGGGTTTATTTCTGGGATCTCTATTCTGTTCCATTCATCTGTCTATTTTTTTGTGCCAATACCACGTTGTTTTAATTATCACAACTTTATAGTATATTTTGGGGTCAGGGAGTGAGATGCCACCCACTCTACTCTTCTTGCACAAGATTGCTTTGGCAATAGGAGGTCTTTTATGATTCCAGACAAATTTTATGATTGTCTTTC
This sequence comes from Tupaia tana, assembly GCA_026018925.1. Classification (NCBI taxonomy): domain Eukaryota; kingdom Metazoa; phylum Chordata; class Mammalia; order Scandentia; family Tupaiidae; genus Tupaia; species Tupaia tana. The sequence continues at coordinate 1,597,327 of JAKSZU010000022.1, read as the reverse complement.
TAGATGTGTGAAGAAAATCTCTGGTATTTTAAGATTTTCATGGTTTTCTTTGTAAAGGCCTTTGACTTCTTTAGTTATCTTATACATTTTGTAGCTATGGTAGCAGGTCTGAATGAGGTAGATCTGTTTGTTCAGATCTACCTCATTCAACTTGTTCGTATATAGAAATGCTATAGGTTTTTGGATGTTGATTTTGTATCCTAAGTATCCTAGCACTTTACTGTGTTCATTTATTACTTCAAGAAGTTTTTTCATGGAAACCTTTGGGTCTTCTAAGTATACTGTCATGTTATCTGCAGATATAGATATTTTTAACTCTTCTTTGTCTGTTTGAATGCCTTTTATAGTATTCTCTTTTCTGATTGCGTTGGCTAATACTTCTAGCACTATATTAAAAAGCTGTGGAGAAAGTGGGCAGCTTTGTCTAGTGCCAGTTTTTAGTGGAAAAGCTTTTAGTGTTTCCTCATTCAGTATAATGGTAACTATAGGTTTTTTTTTTTTTTTTTTTTTTTTTTTAATGTTCCAGATGTGATGGGTTTATTTTATTTTACTGTGATGCAAAACCAAAGATTCTGCTACAGCACAGAGATCAATATCCTAAGAGGTCATGAAAAGTGACATAGGACATGCAGGACATCATGATGTGGAGGGCAGGGTCACTTCCTTCAACATGACACTGCACTGGCGCTGAGGGACACATTGAAATGAACATTGCAGAACTGAACTGAGATGTGGCACAAACACAGCACCTTCCAGGCACGCCTTCACGCACCTCCCTGAGTTGGACTGTGATCTCTAGATGTCTGTGTGGGGAGGAGTACAATTCTTTGGAAGAATAAAAAAATTACACTTTTGAAATTTCACAGAAGTATTTTAAGGCCAAAACATAGTGGGTTCATTTCACTTCCAGGGACAAATTTAACACTTTACTCAAAACCACATTAAGCTTCCAGTTCAAATCCCAACCCAACCTTATGGTTGACCACCTGCATTGAAATTCTTTCCGTCGATTAAAGCTGACAGGGTCAATTTGACTCCTGGTTGGAGGGTCTGAGTATAACCCAGTCCAATCAGGCTGACTTTATTTACTTTAGCTGATAGGGAAGTTCTGCAATCCAGCTTGTATTTAGCAGCAATGCCAAAACGGGTGTTGTTACTGCCAACTGTCCAAGCAAGGTTTATTGACGTTTCAATCTCCTCATTAACCTTCTGGTAGCTAGAACCTCCAAATTCGGTGCCATTATTCACGTGAGTATGTAGCTGGAAGTCTGCAGCCTTGTAACCCAGGGTGAAATTATTCTGTGACAATTTGGACTTGGCTGTGTCAAAACTCATCTGATAGCCAGCAAGCCAACTTTTCAAGGCCAACACAGCTCAACCATAGATGGTTGGTCCAAAAAAGTCTATATCAACATTACTGCCAAGACTGAAACAATCCTGTTTGTAGGAGACCTTCAGTTTTCCATTCTTCTTCCTGTGTTTGGTACAAATATGGTATCAAGAGTGAGTTTCAAACCTTCAGCCAACTTACTCTCCAAAGAAATTTCTGTCCCAAGAGTATTATCTGTATTCCTTTTTTTGGTGAAAGTGAGTCCATAGTTACAGCCTTATATTTGGTTTCTACATTGCCTGATGGTTTCCCTGTATCAGTATAAGCATGACCAGAAGTAGAAAATTCCACTCCACTACATTACTTGGTTTTCAGATCTATTTTGACCATGCCGAACCCATAGCCTTTGTTGAAGACATCTTTGGCGGTCTTTCCGAGGTCACAGTAGAATGGTGCATTATACATATCTCCAGCCGGAGGACCTGTCTCGGCTCAGTCTACTATCAGTTTTTCATATATGGCTTCTATTGTGTTGAGAAATGGCTCTTCTATACCAGTCTTGCTGAGAGTCTTAATCTTGAAGGGATGTTGTATCTTATCAAATGGTTTCTCTGCATCAATTGAAGCAATCATACAGTTTTTATTTCTTTTTGTTAATAGAGTGTATTATCTTTATGGTCTTTAGTATGTGAAACCACCCTTGCATCCCTGCAGTAAAGCCCACCTGGTCGTGATAAATAATCTTTGTTATATATTGTTGGGTATGATTGGCAAGTATCTTGAGAAATTTTGCATCTATATTCATTAGATATTGATGTGTAGATTTCCTTTTTTGTCATGTTCTTATCTGTTCTGGGAATGAGGATGATGGAGCTTCATAAAATGAATTTGGAAGGTTTTCTTCCTTTGGATCTTTAGGAATAATTTGAATAGGATAGAATTTAACTCTTCCTTAAATGTCCTGTAGAACTCAGAAGTGAAGCCATTAGGACTTGAGCTTTTCTTTGTTGGGAGATTATTACTGATTAAATTTTATGACTTGTCATGGGTCTAGTCAGGTTTTCTGTGTCCTCCTGATTCAATATTGGTAGATTATATGCATCTGGGAATTTGTCCATCTCATCCATGTTCTCTTGTTTGTTGGCATACAGTTGCTCATAGTATCCTCTAATGATGTTTTGTATTTCTATTGTGTCTGATGTAATGTTGCCTGTTTCATTACATATTTGATTTATTTGGCTTCTTTATCAGTCTAGCTAATGGTGCATGCACACACATGCACCTGGCATGAGTTTAAGCCACTGGCTTCGGGACTCGAACTGCGGTCAACTACATGGGAGTCCAGCGACATAGCCGTTACACTAACTACTGGTCCCCCCTCTTGCCAATTTAAATATCTTGTCTTTGTGATTTTGGCTGTTCTGGCTATGATGTGCCTTGGAGAGGATCTTCTTGAGTTGATTCTACTTGGGGTCCTATGTATTTCTTGGGTCCGAATATTTGAATGTCTCATTAGGTTTGGAAAGGTTTCTTCCAGGGTTTCATGGAATAAATTATGAATGCCCTTATTATTTTCTTCTTCTTCTGGGATACCTATTATCCGGATGTTTGGGCGCTTGATGGTGTCTAGTGTTTCTCCTATTATCCTCATTCTTCTTGGTTGTTTTTTCAGTTTTTTGATAATTTTTTTCTGTGTTAGAGATTTTGTCTTCTATATTCAAGATATGGTCTTCTGTATTATCTAACCTACTTTTAATACTTTTGAAGGAGCTTTAATTTCCTGTATCACATTGTTCAGCCATAACAGTTCCGTTTACTTTTTTTTTTATGGTGTCTATTTCTTCTTTCAAGTCGTGAAAGGACTTCCTCATCTCCTGGAGCTCATTGTCTCTGTTCTCTTGCATCTCATTTAGCCTAGTCACTATAAATATTCTGAATTGTTTATCCAATATTTCCATGATTTCCATTATGTTGTCTGTGGTTGATGAGGAATTGATGTTTTCCCTTAGGGGAGATACATTTTGCTGGTTGCTCATATTTCTTGTGCCTCTAGGATGGTTTCTAGTCATCTGGTGATCTATATGTTCCTTCCTAAATTATTCAAGGTATCTTTGAGCATTCAAAGGTGTGCAGGAGTAAGCAATTGGCAATCTCTCTTCTGTTCTGCTTCCCGTTGTTTACCAGCACCTTGCATTGTTGTCACTGGTCCTAGGTGACCCAAAGTCCTCCCTATTTCTGGAGAACAGTTGTGCCTGAAACTGAGCTGCTGACTTTCAACTCGGTAACAAAGAAGTGATTGTGTAGCCTGCAAAGTGCTACTATTCAAAACACCAAGGCCTTGGGACCAGCAGTTAGTGTAATGGCTACGTCGCTGGACTCCCACATAGTCGACCGTGGTTCGAGTCCCGGACCCGGTGGCTTAAACTCATGCTGGGCGCATGTGCGTGTGTGCCCAAGATCCTGAGAGGAGAATGGAGGAGGAGGGATTGCGGCATGGCCATCTCCCCCGGGGGTGATTTCTCGCTTTCTGTCTCTCTGTCTGTCTGGCGAGCGCATGCGCCCTATAGCAAAAACCTCTCAAAAAAACCCCAAAATGGGACCAGCAGGTGGCATGGTGGTTAAGGTGCTGGACACTCCCACATGGCCGACCAGGGTTCGAGTCCTGAATCTGGTGGCTTGCTTTCTCACTTCCTCTCTTTCTCACTCTCACCCTCTGTCTCTCTCTGGTCAAATTTAAAAAAAAAAAAAAAATGGATGAATAAATAAAATAAATAATTATTAAAAAAAACCCCAAAACCAAAAAACACCAAAGTCTTGAGAGTTCAAAGGCAAGTTGGGGAGGGGATGAGCCACGGGTCTCAGTGGTTAAGCCCTCCTGCCGCAGGTGGCCTGCTTTTCAGCAAGGCCCTCAGCCAGACGGGTGTCTGGATCTCCTTGTGTCTGCTTTTAAACATTCCAGAAAGCAGAGGCCCTGGGGACAGGCATGCAGTGGACATTATGGAAGGTGACCCCCTTGGGTCTTTCAGACGAGAGTTCCTCTTGTTGTGTCTTGGGCATGTTTCTCAGCCCTCTATGCCCTCTATCTCTGTCATCTCTGTAAGAGGGAAACAGTCACACCCATGCTATTGTTGGTATGAGGATCAAGTTTAGATGTGAGATATACTGCGTGGGCACAGATATATGAATGAGCAGCCCTTACTGTTCTGCCTCCCTCTGGCATGGCCTATGCTTATACGGGGGGCTGGGGACTCTGGGTGACGACATGGGTTGTGCTGGGCTGGCCATGCCTAACCTGGCTCTGTGGCCCCATCTCTTGGGAAGCCTGTGAATTGCTTGCTGCCTGGCTGAGAGCTTGATTTGGCATGTGCTAGGTGAGGCAACCCCACAAGCAACCAGATTTGGACCCTTTGCCTTCCGGGCCATGACTGGGTCTCACCCTGAGGCCTCGGCTCAGCACCCTGCAACGGGCGGACAGCTGACAGGCAGGACCCAGAGACGGACCAGCCTCATCTATCCTCCAGGGGTGGCTGAGGACTGATTCCAGCTTTGCAGTGGAGCTCCCTACCACCATGTCTGATGGAGGGCCAGGGCTGTTAGGAAGGTGAGATAACGTGATGGCATAGAGGTGGAGGGGAGGGAGCAGGCAGGCCGTGGGGTCGGTGAGGCACTGGCCACCTGGACCTTAGTTTCCTGCTGTAATAAAGGGGGTGAGTGTGTTAATGCTTTGTGGGGTCACCATGAAGTTTAGGTGAAACAAGGCATTTCATGCACCCAGGCCAGTTTACTCAGTCAGTTCTTATTCCCTTTTCTGTGCTCCCCAGCCCCTGCATGAGAAGTTCATAAGATAAGAAGCCGCTGGCCAATGTGCTGGAGGTCTCAGGTCCCCTCAGCAGCCAGGCCCAAGGGGGAGTGCTGCAGCGCTGAGTAATGTGCTGTGCACTGGAAGCACTGGCTAAAGGCTAGTTCTGGCAGAGCTACAGACATGACCCTATTCCCCAGCTGATTGGCTTTGTCCTAAAAATACTGAATATACTACAGACGGTCACAGGGGTTAGTAACTCAGCAGCCTATGAAGATCAAACCCCTCCACCCCTCCCCAGTCACCGTACTTGTTGGGAAGTCCCTGTGCCTGATGAACTGGGGGTGGCCGCAGTGTTCCCCACTGGCAAGACCCTTCCTCAGACTACGATTAAGGACCCAGAAGCCTGGAGGGGCCTTGGCCACAGGTACTCTGTCGCCTGTGACCTCAGCCTTTCAGAGGCAGGTGCCTGGGCTGCCTTCCCATAGGACACCTGGGGCAGCCTGCAGTTCCGGCACCCACCTCACTGCACAAGCCTCGCTCTGTCAGAATGCCCAAGACTCAGGCATCCTGGACCCTGTGGGGGATTCTTAGGATACTCCACAGTGTCCTTCTCTTTTTCTTCTTCATTTTTCTGAATTGCTATTAGGCATATCCACCCATCAGAGAGAGGGGGGAAGTTAACCCCTCCCAGTGGGGTGTGGTCATGCTGCAATCCTTCTCTGTCCTGCCCTCACACATGAGCCTGCACACACACACACACACACACACACACACACACACATACACACACACACACACATACCCTCTGCATGTTTTATAAGCCACCAAAGCTGGTATTTGAACCATTGGCTGTGTGGGAACTGGCCCGCTTAACCACTGAGCTTTGGGGCTGGTCTGAGTCTCTTTTCTAGGGTGCTTTTTCTTTCTATCCGCCCTCAGCCATCCTCTTCCATTCCACTCAGCATCTGAGAGCAGCTTGCGTGACAGAGGCGGGTGCCCAGCTGCAGGCATTCTGAGCGTCCGTAGCCCTCCGTTTTACAGGCTCTGTGAGAGCTGAATGCAGACCTGGAGGAGGGGGCACAGCAGTGGTGCTCACAGCTGGTGGGGTCTGATGGGGACAGTCAGTGCCAGGGGAGTTCTGAGACAGGACTGCCTCTTTTCTTTTGTGTGTGTTTGTGTGTGTGGAGGGGGACTGTTTCTTTTTTGATAGGAAAAGCAAAAAACTTGTAATACTGGTTTGCTGTTGGCAAAGTTGGGGTCTGAATGCAGTCACGTGAGTGAATTGAGAAGGGTCCTCACCTCCCACCTGGAGGATACTTCTCTGCATGCACCACCCCAGGGGAGCTGTCCCGGCTGCACAGTCAGTAGGAGGGGTGCTGGACCACCCCCCAGAGGCAGCGTGCAGCTCAGGGGCTACACAGGGACAGTCTTCAAATCAGTTTGTGTGGCTGCTTTGGGCTTGAAGCTGACCCATCGCTCTCTAGTGTAACATTCTTTCCTTTGTTCTCCAAACACTAGGGAAGGATCGAATCATATTTGTGACCAAAGAAGATCATGAAACACCAAGCAGTGCAGAGCTGGTGGCCGATGACCCCAGCGATCCGTACGAGGAGCATGGTGAGTGACACAGGGCCTCTCAGGGACCCACGACATGTCTCGGGGCAGGAAGCTCCATGTCCATAATTCTGTCCCACTTTGTCCTAGCCAGGGCTGAGCTTTGAGATGTCCATCTGAGCCACAGGCCAGTTCCCTCTGAGATGGCAGCAGCCGGACTGAGCTCTTTCCCGCCCTGGTTCTGATGCCTCTCCTTGGCCACCAGGCCAGAACACAGAGTTGTCCCTCACTGACATACTTCTGTCTCTTCTCAGATTTTGCAATGATCTGAAACACTTGATTTGTTGCATGATTAAGTCTCAAGGAGAGTGTCAGTGAGTTCCAGCAGTTCACATGTATACGGGGTCGGGTGGCAGGGATCTTGTTCCCTGTCAGAAGTATTTTTTTCTTTCGGAAGCTGGTTGTCCAGTTTTGGGGGCCTATTGGAACCTGCAGGGGGAAGCATTTATGTCTGGTTGTCCAGCACTGGGATCCCTGAGAGGGCACCGAGAGGTGGAGAGATGGGGGGAGAGGGCATAGGCTGTGGGAACCCCGAGGACCCTGATGACCACAGTCCCTTCTTGGACCCTGTGACCACCAGAGTCCACTTGTATGAGCCAGGATTGGTCGGACCTACAGCAGGAGGCTGGGAAAGGACTGTGCATTACCAGGTACAGCTGAATGCCACAGGACCTGCTCTGCAGCTGCTAGTGACGCTGGTGATCTGCTGCCCGCTGAAGGGCAGGGTCAGCCGACACCCCCGTCACTAGCCCCATTTGAAAATGACAAGCAACATAAGAGTTCCATAATCAGCTCTTCCTGAGCTGAAGGAAGAGACAGGGTATGGCTTAGGACTTTGGACACTAGTGCAGAGTGGCCGGCCTGCTTCCACTGTAGAGGGAACAACTGTGGAATCCTACAGTTTTAGGAGGATTTTAGTGTCCCCAGTCTGTGAGGAGACTCAGGTCACAACTTTGAATCATATTTCTCTGTCACAAAACTGAAAATGAAGGCATCATCTTGAAAGCATTTTAGTTAAACCAGTAAGTACTATTTAGATGAAACAAAGTTAAAAGGTAAAGAATAGTAAGGAGTCTATATAATATTGAAGATGAGGACCCACCGTCTACTGGTTAAAGGGGCCAGATACCGAATGGAGGAGGAGGGATTGCGGTGTGGTCATCTCCCTTGGGGCGGTGATTTCTCACTTTCTGTCTTTCTGTCTCACTCTGTCTTTCTGGTGAGCACACGCACCCTATAGCAAAAACCTCTCCAGAAAACAAAAAAAAAGTTAAAAAAAAAAAAGAAAGGAGCCAGATACCATCTAGCCAACTGCCTTTCAGATTATGGCCCTAGTGACTTGAAAGACACACTGGTCACATGTCATGTGCATGCCCTCAATTCTGACAGGATAGACAAATGGAAGAGAAGGAATTGTAGCATGACTGTCAGTGAGGGTGATTTCTCCCCCGGCCCCACTCCCATCTCTCTGACAAGTGCACTAGCTCTCTAAAAACTAAAAAGAAAAAAGTGAAAGCCTATCTATAACCATAGCCCTTTCCCAACATCTATGTACAATTAACAATTGGGTTAACATTTCTTTTTTAAAAATTCTGCCATAGGGCACAGAGGCAGAGGGAAAGTGAGAAATCACCCCCTAGGGGGACAACTACAGTACAATCCCTTCTACTCTATTCTCCTCCTGGGACTTTGGTATGCACACAAGCACACACATGTGTCTGGCATGTTTCCCAAGCCACTGGGTGTAGGACTTGAACTGCGCAGTCAGCCATGTGGATCCAGCCCCATACCTACCACACCGCCATCTGGCCCAACAATCATTTATACAAGAACTGAGCTTACGCAATCACATCGTTCTAGTGTCTTGGATGTCTTTCGTCATCACTGCCGAAGGATAAATGTCCTGGGTTTTGCCAGTCCAAACACTGCTGAGCTGAGAGTAGCTGCAGGGCAAGAGAGCTTGAGGGGCAGGGAGCATCGGGGGTCATCTGGTCCTGATCATGTCTGTGGGATGGCAGCAGGGATGAGAAGGAGGAGAGCAATGCCTCAGCTCCCCTCACTAACCGTCAGGTGATCACTTCTGTGGGCCAAGTGGCTTCCAGTATCTAATTCGGGGAGCAGAGCCCAGTAGCACCGGGAGTGTCAGAATAGGGGCAGTGTTGCAGAGAGAAAGGTGCCAAGGGTAGCTTCTCTCCTGCTGGGTCAAGGAGTACTGGATTTGTGCTAGGCATCAGACCAGATCCCCATCCAGAAGGAGGCCCACACTTAACACTTCTCTCTGCCCCTGAACTCTACTTCTGTACCTGCACAGTGACCTGAGAGGACTGGACCGGTTTTGCGTTTTCTGAAACTCAGAGAACATCTCTCACATTTTCTTGCCTGTCTCTCTGTTCCAGGACTGATCTTGCCCAATGGAGACATTAACTGGAACTGCCCGTGCCTTGGGGGAATGGCCAGTGGCCCCTGTGGAGAACAGTTCAAGTCAGCCTTTTCCTGCTTCCATTATAGCACAGAGGAAGTCAAAGGCTCAGACTGTATAGACCAGTTCCGGGCCATGCAGGAATGCATGCAGAAATACCCAGACCTCTATCCCCAGGAGGAGGAGGAGGAGGAGGAGGAGGAGGAGAAGCCAGAAGAACATGTAGGGGAAGCCACTTCCACCGAGGCTCCAGCATCCAAAGAAGTGGAGGGGTCAAGTTCATGAAGGCTGGGCTCCAGTCTTTCTGCCTCAGCGTAGGGACCTTGGGTAAAACGCCTCTCACTCACCCTCCAAGGAAGTGTCTTTCTATTGTTCTGTGCACTGTAATGTACAAAATAACTTATTTTGATAATCAGGGGTCTTGGCCCTTTGACATATACACTGTAAAACATGGGGGCTCCGCGGATGTGTGTCCCGCATGAATCTGTCAGCAAATACAGCCACACTTGGAATCCTCTTTCCCCAGATCGCCCTGATTTTGCCACTTTGAAATGATGTGCTGAATATTCTCAGCAACCAAAATCATCATCCAGGAGTGTTTTCCTGTAGGAGCTGCTCTATTCTGATTCACTGTATTCCTTTCAGTAGATTCTCTACCCCTGTGGGAAATGAATAGAAGCAAAAACGTTTTTCTTTAAACATGCTGGAGTGGGGCCATTCCTAACAGAAGCAGCCAGAGGGTCTGATACGTAACTCTCAGAACTCATCTCAACCCTGAGTACGTGAGGGGTTCTGTACTTCTCTCCTGACACGTTTTGGTTTTCTAAACGTGGAAGGTGGAGGTATGAACCTTCTGGTTTGCAATCTCGATTTAAGTAAAAGGAGATACTGGTTTTGCTGTTTCTTGTTACTCTCAAACCCTGGGTTGGGGCCCGTGTCCACATTGGGTCTCAGCCCGATGGGCTGCAGTGGTTTTGTCAGGTGGGGACCTAATTGTTACCAGAGCAGCAGCCAAGAGGAGACTATGCAAAGGAACACTCAATTAAAAGGAAAAATGATTTTTATCTGAGTTTGAATGTGTCCTTCGTTTTTACTAGTTAACACTATTCCTGATGTAAGGAAATATAAGTTATGATAATACTAATTGAAATTCCTCCTCAAAAGACACTGGTAAACCAGCCTGAGTCGGTTACAATTTTCTGTGTTGAATTCAAAGCAAACTCACTCTTTTCCACCTTTGTATAGACACCGTGGTTAATCCTGAACGTGGAGAAGGTTCTTATCACTTGAAAATAGGGAACTAAAGTCCTTGCAGAGTAATTAGTTCAGGGTAGTTACTACAGTTTTCAGGCTGTGGTGTACAAATGCTTCATTTGTCCAGGCTATTCGTTATTTATTGCTGTGTAAAAAATTATCTTAGGGCCAGCCCTTGGCATGGTGGTTAAGATGCCATGATACATACCCAACTGTGCAGTTCTAGTTCCAGACCCGGCAGCTTGAGAAACCTACTAGGCATATATATGTGCATGCCCAGGATCCCAGTACGAAGAAATGGAGAAGGGATTGTTGCGTGACCATGCCCAGTGGTGGTGGTAGTAGGGGGTGATGCTTTCTCTCCTCTCTCTCTCTTGCTCTTGCTCTCACTCTCCTCTCTCTTCCCTCCCTCTCTCTGGCAAACAAGCATGCCCTCTGGAATTTTTTTTTTTCTTTAAATTAAAACGTAAACTTAGCAGCTTGCCAACAAACATTATTCCATTGGTCATGAATCTTGGTGTGGCTTACTTGGGTCCTCTGACTCAATCCCTTGGGAAACTTTGATCCTTGTCATCATCTCAGGCCAGATAGGTCCTTCACAATCAGGATTCAGGGGACTGAATCTATGGGTCAGTGGACCGAGGGGCTCAGCTTCTCACTGGCTATTGAATTGAGACCTTCCTCAGGTCCTCACCATGGGTTTTTTTTTTTTTTTTTTTTTTTTTTTTTCTTTTTTTGGAGAGGTTTTTGATATAGGGCGCTCGCCAGACAGACAGAGAGAGACAGAGAGACAGAAAGCGAGAAATCACCCCCCAGGGGGGATGGCCATGCCGTAATCCCTTCTCCTCCATTCTCCTCTTGGGATCTTGGGCACGCACGCACACGCGCCCGGCGTGAGTTTAAGCCACCGGGTCCGGGACGCGAACCGCGGTCGACTACGTGGGAGTCCAGTGACATAGCCATTACGCTAACTGCTGGTCCCCTCACCATGGGGTTTTTAACTCTGGTTAGTTCCCAGCATGGCAGGTAGCGTATATGAGAGGAAGAAAGAGCAAGGTGGAAGCCAGAGTCTATTGTAAACTACTCTTGAAAAATGGCATTCCATCACTTTACTGGGCCTGTTAGAAGTAAGTTGTGGCCTGCATTCATCAGCAAGGGCCCCAGCAACTATCAGGAGCTGCATTTTTCACTGGAGAGTGTGCTTGGCTTGCATTGAAGCCTGAAAGTGCAGTTAAAATGTGAGAAATTGGACTAGCATATAGCGTAATGGTTACCATTGCTGGTCTACCACGTAGTTGACCATGGTTCAAGTCCCGGACCCAGCAGCTTAAAACACACCAGGCACCTGTAGTGTGCCTGCCCAAGATCCTGAGAGGAGAGTGGAGAAGGGATTGTAGCATGGCCATCCCCCCTGGGGGGGAATGATTTCCTGTTTTCTCTTTTTTTCTCTCTGGCAAGTGTGAACACCCTATAGCAAAAAAACCCTCTCTTAAAAAAAAAAAAAAAGGATTTGGAGTCAGCAGGTGGTGTAGTGGTTAAGGTGTGGACTAACATATGACCGACCGCAGTTTGAGTCCTAGACCCAGTGACTTGAAACTCATGCCGGGTGCATATGCATGCATGCCTAGTATCCCAAGAGGAGAATAGAGGAGAAGGGTTTGCAGTGTGGCTATTCTTCTTGGGGGTAGATTTCTTGCTTTCTCTGTTTGTGTGTCTGGCAAGCAAGCATATGCACCACATAGCAAAAGTCTCTCCAAAAAAAAAGATGCGAGGAGTTGTGACTCTGAGAGGTTGGGATGTGGAGAACTATGGTACCTATATCTAGAACATAAAACCTTGGTTAGGAACCAAGAACCAGGGAGAGGCCAACCTGGGACAGTTCACAGCCCCGTGAAAGGCCCTTGTGACTTTTTTTTAACAGCTTAGTACATTTAAGATACATACTTCTATGAGTAAAATTTTGGTCACCCAGAGGAGTAACTGATTTGTGTCTACGTCTTGCATCCCACTCATTTAATGCATTCAGAAAAAGTCTATAGCTTCAAGCTGCAAGGACGTAAGAAAGTGATTCAGGTACAGGATGTGTCCATGAAACAGCAATCTAACCAGAATCATACCTACTAGAAAGCGGTAAGGAATGGGTGGTGTTACATAACGGCACTGGATTTTCAGGATGGACTTTCTAGTTATGGTAACTTAAAAGATTTTTATTTTTCACGCTGTCTGCACCGGTTCACTTGGGTTAGGCAAGATTGTATCTCTTCCATTTTTTCTTTTTCTTTTTGGAGAGGTTTTTGCTATAGGGCATGTGCACTCGCCAGAAAGAGGTGAAAGCGAGAAATCACCCCCTGGGGGGATGGCCACGCCCCAATCCCTTCTCCATTCTCCTCTCGGGATCATGGGCATGCACGCACATGTGCCCAGCGTGAGTCTAAGCCACCGGGTGGGTCTGGGACCCCAACCGCAGTTGACTACATGGGAGCCCAGTGACAGCCATTATGCCAACTACTGGTCCCAGCATCTCTTCCATTTTTTAAGAAATTTCCCAGAGGGTGCATGTACTTGTCAAACAGAGAGAGCGAGAAGCTGGGGTGGGACTAGGGGCACTCAGAACCACCTACTCCTCAGCAGAGATGGCTATTCCACAATCCTTTCTCCTGGATTTGGGCACACGTGCACACACATCTGGCATGAGCTAGCACCAAGGTTGATAATTGATAAAAACAGCTATTGAAGCAAAGGATTATTTAAGATAATGCTGATTCTGGGGACCAACAGTTGGCGTAATGGCTATGTCACTGGACTCCCACATAGTTGACTGCAGTTTGCGTCTCGGACCCAGTGGCTTAAACTCACGCCGGGCGCGTGTGCGTGCGTGCCCAAGATCCCTAGAGGAGAACGGAGGAGAAGGGATTGCGGCGTGGTCATCGCCCCTGGGGGGGTGATTTCTCGCTTTCTCTCTGTCTCTCTCTGTCTTTCTGGCGAGTGCACGTGCCCTATAGCAAAAAACCTCTAAAAAAAAAGAGATAATGCTGATTCTGAAATGCAGTGACCAACATGGTGCTCTGTGCAGTAGTTTGAAGTACATTCCTTTTGTCCAACCATCAACACCGTCCATCTCCAGAACATTTTTCATCTTCCTAGTCTGAATCTCGATACCCATTAAACACTAACACTCTACTTCCCTAAGACCTGTTGCTAGACTGGAAACCCTGGTGTTCTAAGTGAATGCAACAACAAAAGTGATAGAGAGTGGGAAGTTAAAAGAGATTGGGTGTGGGGAGCAGGTGATATGATTAAGGCCCTAGGCTTCCACATGGCCAACTACAGTTCAAGTCCCAGACCTGGTGGCTTGAAAATTATGCTGGGCATGTATGTGTGTGTGCCCCAAATCCCAGAGAAGATTGGAGAAGAGATTGTGATGTGGCCATCCCCCCAGGGGACGTTTTCTCACTTCCCCTCAGTTTTTGCCCTTGTGGCAAAAAAAAACGTCTAAAAAGAAAAACAAAATGATGACATTGTCAGTCATTGGGCAGCTCTTAACCAAATAGGGCAAATTGTGGCAGAGGTGGCGGTTTGGCTTCCCAGGTTGGTTGCTGTCTCTAGGGGTTGGAGCCAGCTATTAATTTCAGTCAGATTCTCCTAGATGGGCACAGAAATTTTGTTCATTTTTTTTTTTTTTTTAAGAACTACAACTAGGTGCCAGCAGATGGTGTAACAATTATGTCACTGAATTCCCATATGGTCAGCCGCGGTTTGAGTCCCAGACCTGGCGTATTGAAACTCACATTGGGCGCATGTGTGCATGCCTACAATCACAAGAGAATGGAGATGGGATTGTGGCATGGCCATCCTCTGGGGAGTGATTCCTTGTTTTTGTCTTTCTGTCTCTCTTGTGAGAACATGTGCCCTATGGCAAAAACAAAACAAAACAAAACAACTCTCCTCAAAAACTACAACTAAATAGAAAAAGATCAGGAATTATAAATGATGAGTAACAGGGTCAGTGATTACAATTATTATTACTATAAATTTTTGGGACTGTTTATTTTTCCATTTCACATCCCCCCTTGCATTATGGCATCCATTTCTAGCCCACCTGGTAGTCAGCCATCTGGTCAACCTTCTGGATCTAAAAGTGGCCTCCAGGGGGCACCCGATTACAGATGCAAAAGAAACTGGGAAGAATCCAGCTGGTGGGAAGAAGGTCCACTGTAGACACACATGGGCACCAGTCATGGTCCCAGTCTGCTCTCGTTAGTGCTTCTTGGTATGAGGCTTCCTCCCCGACCACACACATGTGCAGGGAGTGTTGTGCTTGCTTCTGAAATGAGACTCGAAGTTTTCCTGCAGGTGCATTCTATGACCGGACCCAGGATTGATTGTACGTGCGGGTTTAGGGTCTCCCTCCTCCCTGATGGGGCTTCCCTGTCTGCCGTGCTACTAGTATGCCTGCCACAAATCCATCACTGAATCATGGTGGAGGGACCTGAATGGTCGGGTCAACTCCAAGTACCACGCAGGAGAACCACCTGAATAACAGTGGAGCAGCCACGCTGCCTGGAGCTGCAGGTCCAATATCTATGGAGTTCCAGGAGTGGTCAGCCACCTGGATTTCCCACCCTCACTGGTGGTCTCTCAAACTTCCTGGGGCGCTGTGGGGCAGATTAGCCAGGACAGAGTCCTATGGAAAACTAAAAGCGATCGCCAACAATGCTGCTGATGTACTCTTTGGGCCCTGGGGATGAGCATGCATAGCTGGATGCCTGAGGACCTGGCTCATCATATCCCTTGGAAGATGGGGAGGTCCAGGGATGCCCTAGTGTGACTCCTTCTCACAGCAACCAGTCTGTCCCCAGCTCCCAGGGGGAAATGGGAAAATTAATGGATGTTCACACTAAATGGGAAAATTAATGGAGGTTCTCACTAGGCAGCTGAGACCACAGGTGGGAGAATGACGCTCTCTCTGGGTCTCTCTGGGTCTCCTAGTGTGGTTGGGGACCCGTGAGCAGAACACAGAAATTGGGAAGACTTAAAGGAGGTAAGACCCCCAGGAGCCACAAGACCAAGAAAACTAGAGCACCCTCCCTGGAGTGCCTAATGATTCTGGGAAGCTCCCATCTCCAGAGTAGACAAGTTCGAAGAACGGCCATGAGGGACTTGTGTACAGTGGCTGGTGTAGGTGTGGACCGTAAAAGAGAAACACGGATGAGTGAGTCACTCTTATTCTATCATTTTGGAATGGAGAAGATCTTCATACAACAAAGTTTGGAAACTGTCAAGAAAAATTGTTGATCAATGTTTTTAACATTTTTCTTTGTATATATCATAATAAAGTCAAATGACAACAAGCATGAGGAACATTGATGCAATGCATATGTGATAAAACTGTACTCCAGGTACAGCTCATGGCCATGCCCATCTCCAGATCAAATGTGAGTTCCAGAAGTTGGGTGTGCAGGCCTGGGTTGCCATCTTGGCAACCCAGGTGGTCAAGTGTCTGCTGAAGGAGAGCACTGGAGAGTGTTGATAGACCTGCCCAGCAGGCCCACACCAGTCCCAGGGACATGAGATGCCCTCCCTAGTAAACTTGCAGGTCCAATCTCCGAGGAACAGATTCCATCCAGATGCCTTATCACAACCGGGAGGATCCTGCAAACACTAGGCTCTCTAGAACTGTCCTGGACACCAGGCTGGAACTCCTCCCTCACTGGGATGCAGGAGTTCAGGAGAAAAACTGAAAGTGGCCACCAGGGGGAGCCGGAGAACCTGTAACAACCTCAGTAAGGCTGATCTGGATTGCAGGACAAGGGTGAAAGTCTGGCTTCCTGCCGCCCAGTCCTGTCCTTGTCTACCTCATTATTTTTGTGCATCTTGAGTGGCTGAAGAACATCGGTCCAGCATGGTGTGACCTGACAATAGACTGGAAACATTTTTTCTGCTAAGGATGGCTGCTAGGAAAAGGATAGATTCCTCATTCCCCTTGCAGGTTGGTGCAGGTGGTTCCCAAAAAGGGAGAGGATGGTGGACAATTTCTTGGAGATGGGAGCAGGACAGAGTGCCGTGCCCAAGCCTCCCAGGGCTGCTCAAGGGGTTCCCTGGTGCCCTGTAGATTAGACAATTCTGCAGTGGCTGGTGTAGGTGTGGACCGTAAAAGAGAAACACAGATGAGTGAGTCACTCTTAATCTATCATTTTGGAGTGGAGAAGGTCTTCATACAACAAAGTTTGGAAACTGTCAAGAAAAATTGTTGATCAATGTTTTCAACATTTTTCTTTGTATATATCATAATAAAGTCAAATGACAACAAGCATGGGGAACATTGATGCAATGCATGTGTGATAAAACCATTTTAGCAGTTTTTCCAAAAATTAAGAACATATTTACAGCCACTAAGAAGACCTGGGTTTTTAAAATTCTGGTACATTCATAAAATGCAATCCTACAGTTGGATTTATTTTTATTTTTAAATGAGGTAGTTCTCGGGACCAGCAGTTAGCGTAATGGCTATGTTGCTGGACTCCCATGTAGTCGACCACGGTTCAAGTCCCGGACCTGGCGGCTTAAACTCACGCCGGGCGCGTGTGCACACGTGCCTAGGATCCCAAGAGGAGAATGGAGGAGAAGGGATTACAGCGTGGCCATCCCCCCTGTGGGGGGTGATTTCTCACTTTCTGTCTCTCTGTCTCTGGCAAACGCACGCACCCTATAGCAAAAACCTCTCAAAAAAAAAAAAAAAAAAAAGAAAGAAAAAAAAGTCTGTATATTCTGCCAATACCAAGCTCAGATTCCACTGATTTGACAGTTGTTTTGAAATAACTATCTGTTTTAATTTTATTTATTCATTTATTTTATTTCAATTAGACCAGAGAGACACACTCTCATACACATGCTCTCTCTCTCTCTCTCTCTCACACACACACACAGCGAGAGAGAGAGAGAGAGAGAGAGAGAGAGAGAGAGAGAAGGAAAATGAGAAAGCAAGCTACCAGGTCCAGGACTCAAGCTGTGGTCACTCATATGGGAGTGTCCAGTGCCTTAAAACTACACCACCTGATGGTCTCCATGATTTGACACATTTTAAAAATGGCCTCGGAGCCAGAAGGGGGTGAGGTGACTAAGGTTTTAGATTCCCCCAGGGTTAATTACAGTTCAAGTCCCAGACATGGCAACTTTCTTTCTTTCTCTTTCTATTTATCTCTGGTGAATGCACATGCCATATAGCAAAAAAACAAAAACAAAAAACAACAAAAAACAAAACAAAATGAAAAAACACACAAATAAACAAAGTCCCAAAATATCTATTAATTAATTTAATTAAATAATTCTTATATAAAGTAAAAAGAGAGGCCAGCAGGTAGTTTAGGGATAAAGGTGTTCGAGTTTAGTGGCAGACCATGGTTCCAGTCCTGCGGTGTAATCTCGTACCAAGCACGTATGCATGCATGCCCAAAAATCCAGAGAGGAGAATGGAGGATAGATTGCAGAGTTGCCGTCTTCCCTGAAGTGTGATTTCTCAGTTTCTCTTTCTCTGTTTCCTGTCTCTCTGGGGAGTACTCATAACATAGCAAAAGCTCTCAATAAAATAAAATAAAATAAAAAAAAATAACATAACATCGAGAGGCCTGTCTCTTTAGTGCACACAATTGTCTCCCAATTTTTTATAGATTGAAATTCCTCCTTTACGAGGGTCTCATAAAATTTCTTAGATGAATACAGAATGACCAGGAACAAAGGAAATGGGCCAGTCCAAGACTGCAATTGTGTCCTGGCCACAAACTTCAAACCAAGGGGTGGATGGATGTAGGCTGAGCAATGCTGTTGCACAGAGAAATGTCTGTATAGATGGCTGTGGTGATGGTGTGGTGAGGTGAGCATGACGGTGACGACAGTCAAGGTGGCGAGGGTGGGGATGATGGTGCCACGGGAAAGGAGGATATACAGAAAAATATTTCATGAATCTCATGTAGGAGTCTTCCGATTGGATGAGGAATGCAATGTCCTTATCTGAGTTTCCCTGATGAACGAAGCACTGGACAATGGGCTTGTTAAGAATGTGAATAAAGCAGTGGTTAGCGAGGCAGAGGTGAGCAGGTGCTGTTGCAGTGGACAGTGACAGTAGAGGTGAGGAGCATGGCTCAGGTGCTGTCATTTGGAAACCTTCGCACTCCTGTAGGGAATGTGCCTTTTTTCTCTGACTGCTTTCACAAGTGTTTTTGTTATTTTATTTGTAGAAACTAGATTATGATTGTCTTGGGTCAGGATGTCTTGGGGTTTCATGACCTGCTTTAATCTGGAGGCTGATGTCTTTAAACAAATTTGAGTGGTTTCCAGTCATTATTTTTTCAAATCTTATGTAAATATCTTGGACAAAATTGATGCAGCATTCACTTTATAGCTTTTATTTTATTGGCCCCAAAATTTATAAGTCCATAAGAGTTGAAAGGTGTGATCTACAGTTCAGTATTTCCAGGGTCTGGTCCCCACCTCTCACTCCTTTAGATGTGTAATTATATTAATTATGCACCTCATCATTTTTAGAAACTTTCAGTTTAAGATTTTGATTCCACTTAATTTTTCTTATTCAATTATGCCTTTTCAGAAGGAGGCACAGAATAGCACTTATTGGAAAACTCAAATTCCAGGAAATCATTGGAAATCCCTAATCATTTTGTGCCATCACACAGATAATGACTCCTTCTTCAGATACTTCCTGTGTGTTTTTGATGTTCAACAATCTGTTTCTGATTAACCTGGTGACTGCTATTTTTCTTTCTTTAAAGACTCTCACATACCTCCCATCAGATGACCAATCAGGGAGTGCTACTGTCTCTTGTTCTTTAGGCCAGAGAGCAGGAGAAGGCTGGCAGACCCAGAGACACTGGGAAACAGAGAGAAGTAGCACGTGCCTTGGCTTCAAGCAAACCACAGTTACGTGACGAAGTGAATCTCCTCAATGATTTCCAGGATGGCAATATGATGTGAAACTTTATTTCAGAGCTGTGTGGACATAGCTCAACTTGACAAAGAGAAGTAGGCGTCCACTATTACCACACAGAGGAGGGAGAGCCCAAATGTGTGCAGGGGAATTAAAGAGCTTGGCAGACTGGACCAGCAGTTGGTGTAATGGCTATGTCGCTGGACTCCCATGTAGTCGACTGCAGTTTGAATCCTGGAGCCAGTGGCTTAAACTCACGCCAGGCACATGTGCTTTTATGCCCAAGATCCCAAGAGGAGGATGGAGGAGAAGGGATTGTGGCATGGCCATCCCCCTGGGGGGTGATTTCTTGCTTTCTGTCTCTCTGTCTCTCTCTGTCTTTCTGGCAAGTGCATGCACCCTATACAAAAAACAAACAAACAAACAAAAAAAAACCAAAAAACAAAAAAACACCAAAAAAACCCCCCAAAAAAACTCAAAGAAAATAGCTTGGCAGAGAGATGTTGTAAAGTGAGTTTATTAGTTTTCCCACAAGAGAGAGAGAAAGAGATACAAACACGCCTAAGAATGTCTCTGCACTATGATCCATGCCCAACCTGACAACCAGGATCCCAGCATGCCCCTGGTGTGCACAGGGAGACCTGGGGACGGGCACATGGTCTTCTCATGTGTCCTGAGCATCACAGGTCACTGCGTTGCCACCAAAATGTCCTGGCTGGCCAGGACCGAGGCTCTTAACAATGGAGTTGGGGCCAGGACGTGGCATGGTGGTTATGACGATGGAGCCCACATGGCAGACTGCACTGTTTGAGTCCCACAAATGGCAGTTTGAGAAAAATTCAGGGTGTGTGCCCAGAATCCTGAGTGGAGAATGAAGGAGAAGGGACTGCAGTATGACCATTACTTCTGGGGTGTACTTTCTCACTTTCTCTCTCTCTGTCTCTCTTTCATGTCACCCAGTGGGAGCACATGCCATATAGACAAAAACAAAACAAAACAAAAGGCACCTGTGTGTATCAGTTCTAAGATTTGTAATAAGCAAAGTAGAATTAACTGCTATTCAAAACAGTTCAGCAGATCCCTTAGTGCCAGAACTATGCTTCCTCACAAATGCTTATTTTGGGTCCAATTTACAAAATAAAAATCTGATTTCTTCATTTAAATTAATGCAGAGGCAGATCATGTGGTAGCTCTGACCGCAGAGAGCCTGGACAGCAGCACTGCAGAGCACCAGGGCCCTCAAAGGGGGTCTAGGGTGAAACTGGAAATTGTTCTCTAATTCTATGTGGTTTGAACAAAAAGTGCATTCACGTGGTTACCAGATCAGAATGTGGAAAGTGAAACACTACTCACTCTGCCTCCACTGACCCAGTTTCTCTCAGAGCAGGTACCAGCTCTCATGGCGTCTGTTGTGTTCTTGCAGAGATTTGTGACACATCTACCAAATCATGTCATGTCCAATTTTTGTATATTAGTAGTTTTATGGTTATTTTTAATGTTTAAAATTTAAGAATATTTTAATATTTCTGATCTCATCTCAGCCTCAACGCTGCATCTGGGAAACATTTGGGCTCAAGCTGGTACTTCAAGCACAGGTTGTAAAGACACCCTGTTCAGGGACCAGCAGTTGGCGTAATGGCTATGTCACTCGACTCCCATGTAGCTGATGGCAGTTTGAGTCCCGGACCTGGTGGATTAAACTCATGCCGGGCGCGTGTGCGTGTGTGCCCAAGATCCCAAGAGGAGAATGGAGGAGAAGGGATTGCGGCGTGGCCATCCCCCCGGGGGGTGATTTCTCACTTTCTGTCTCTCTGTCTCTCTCTGTCTTTCTGGCGAGTGCACACGCCATATAGCAAAAACCTCCCCCCACCAAAAAGAAATAGACACCCTGTTCACAGCTACAACCTCCTCCTTTATTGCAGATTCTCACCCTGCTGACGAGAAGTAATCAGTAAAAACACAGATATTGTACCCAAATTCTCCAGTTCAATCCTGTTCATGCATATTTGAAGGGAAATCCCATAATTTTGGTCGTGACCGGGGCTCTGCCTCCTGCCCGCATGACTCGTCTCTGTTCACGTCCTCCTGGGTTCCTGGCCTTCACATTTTCCATCAGGGGCTTTTTTCCTGTGCTCCTCCCTGGAGGGTGTGCATCCTGATCTTCATCACTGCCGACCTTCGGCTTCTCCGGCTCCTCACTTCATGAAGTCCCTCAAGTACCTCCTCACCTCCCACCATTCTCTTTCCCACACCTTTATCATCTTTTGTCTTCTCCCTCAGCATCTGGAGGGTCGGGCTCTGCCTCCTGTTGTTCCAGGGCCTCGTGAAGGGCGGCCTGAAGTATGGACGTCACCCTCTGGCATATCTCAGCCTCTCCTGTGACTCCTTCTCCAGGGCGTTGCCCACCTGCTCCCCTTCCTCCTCTCCCTACACTCCACCTTCTAGCTCAGAGGAGAGGGTATCCTCTGTCATTTTACTGTCACTTCTCACTCAATCAGGTCCTGGGCTATCTCTGTGGATCTTGGCTCACATTCCTGTCAAGAATCAGGACCAATAAATGAAATGGTCTTCTATTTCCTCCAGGGCATCCTCAGAGTTTCTAAGCCAGAAGTGCTCCCAGAGATGCCTGAGAAGGCTGCTCATTCTGTAACTCAAACACAGTGGTGGTGTCCTGAGTCCTCCTGACACTGACAGATGGGTTATTTGACAGGGGCCAGGATGACCAAGTACATTGTCCAGTCAGGCTGTCTTCATTTCTTTTTTTTTTTTTTTTTTTTTTTTTTGAGAGTTTTTTTTGCTATAGGGCGCATGCGCTCGCCAGACAGACAGAGAGAGACAGAGAGATAGAAAGCAGGAAATCACCCCCCAGGGGGGATGGTCACGCCGCAATCCCTTCTCCTCCATTCTCCTCTCAGGATCTTGGGCACACACGCACACGCGCCCAGCGTGAGTTTTAAGCCACCGGGTCCGGGACACGAACCGTGGTCGACTACGTGGGAGTCCAGCGACATAGCCATTAGGCTAACTGCTGGTTCCCAAGGCTGTCTTCATTTCTGCTAAAACTTTGAGTCTTGCTTCCGATTTTGAAAGAATGTAATTGCTTATTTCCTAGTGCATCCCAGAGATGTTGTCTGACACGGGCTGTTGGCTCCCCAAGCAAATTACGCAGTCGAGTTTCCATGGCTGGCCAATGAGCTTCTTGTGAGGAGTTTCTTTGCTTATTTATTAAAAAACCCCTTGATTGTCAGTTCATATTAATGTTTTTTGAGCTCACTCTTCACATTGTAAATATCACACACCCTCTTGGTTTGCTCTGATACTTGTGGATAATTTCACATGGCCAGCAATGTTGCCTGTCTTGCTGGATATTTAGCTTGTCCTTAAAATAATCTTTAATATCTTTGTTATGGTATTTCTTTTTTCAAGATGTTTTTCCTTAGCATGTGCATGCTCCCTGAGAAAGAGAGTGAAATAGAATGAAGGAAATGAGAAATCAGCCCCCAGGGGGGATGGCTAAGCAGCAAATCCCTTCTCCCTCAATCTCCTCCCAGGATCTTGGGCACTCATACAAGCCTTCAGATCCAGGACTCAAATTTCACTATCTGAAAGCCCTGGTAATATAATTCTTTTTTTATTATTTTAAAGCGTGCTGAGTAAGTTTTTTAAAAATTTATTTTAATTTGAGCAGAGAGGGACAGAGTGCGAGAGACAGGGAAAGTGAGAAAGCAAGCCGCCATGTCCAAGACTTGAACCGTGGTTGGGCATGTGGGAGTCCAGCAACTTTAACTACCATGCTGCCTGCTGGCCCCCCTGGTGATAAAATTCTTAAATGAACAAGTATATATGAAGGATTAGTTCCTAGAAATGGAATTCCTGAGTCAAAGGGCAAATGACTTAGTAATTGTGACAGATTTTTTGCCAAGTTCTTTTCTTGCTCCTTTCTACCAGAATCCTGGTGTTTAGAGGGCCTTTGTATTTACATGGAATTTAAGCGAGATTTTGAAGGGTGGCAGGATATAGAAAAAAAGACAGGGGAAGATTCCTCATGGCTCCTGAGATGTAGTGATTTCAGGGTAAAAGAGAAATGAAGATTTCCTACTGATAATTCAGCCTCCAGCAAACAAGCTAGAGTGGTAGAGAGCTCCTCTAGCCTTCTTTCTCTGTCTCTGTCTCTCTCTCTCTCTCTGTCTCTCCCTGCTTGTTTCTTCTCATTTTTTTTGTAATTTTTCCTTTTTAAAAATTTTCTAAAGGTAAAGTTTTCTCTTGCCCTCAGCTCTGCCTTTTGTCTTGTTAATAATCCCCTCTTCTCCTCCCACCCAGGCAGGAGAGGTGAGAGGTAGGCCTACAGGAGAAGATTCCTCATGGCTCCTGCGAAGTAGTGATTTCCCATGACATGCTTGAACTGCGTGGTTTTCTATTTTGTGCTATTTTTTTTAAAGAAAAACAATAATTATAATTTTTTTACATTTAATTTTTTCCTTCTTTTTTTGTTTCTTTGTTGTTGTTTCTCTGTCTCTTTCTTGTTTTCTTTTTTTCTTCTTTCTCTGCTCAATATCCATTTACTGTGCTTCTAGATGGATGCAAGGGCACTGTAGCTAAATATCCAGGTACTATTAGGGTTAATATATTCACCAATATCTACTGAATCTTCTGCCCCAAGAGATAAGAACAGAATGCAAAGAGATTCCAGATCACCTCTTTCTACTTGCTCCTGAACATTCAGATTGAATTAGGAAGAAACACACCATCCATCAGATGACTAGAAATCACCGCAGGACCACAAGAAATATGGGAAAGCAAGAAAATACCTCTCCTTCAATGGAAAAGAATAACTCCTCTTCATCCACAGACAGTTTAATGGAAATCATGGATATGTCTGATAAAGAGTTTAGAACATTCATAATGGCGAAACTTACAGAGATGGAAGAGAAGAGAGACAATGAACTGCAGAAGAGAAAGGAGAAAGAAGCTGGCGAGTTCCAGGAGGTGAGGAAATTCTTGCAAGATCTAAAAGAGGAATTATACACTTTAAAAAAGAATCAAACGGAACTGTTAGAAATAAAAGTTATAATACAGGAAGTCAAAATCTCCCTTGAAAGTATTAAAAGCAGACTAGATCATACAAAAAATAGAATCTCAGATGTAGAAGAGAAAATTGCTGGCCTAGAAAAATCCACCATGAAGACTGAGAAAATTGCCCCCCAAAAATGAGAATAATATACGAGAAGTACTAGATACCATCAAATGTTCAAACATCTGGATAATAGGCATCACAGAAGTCAAAGAGACTTATAAGGGCATTGATAATCTATCCCATGAAATCGTGCAAGAAAACTTTACAAACCTAGAGAGGCACTCAAAGATCCAGTCCCAAGAAATACAAAGGACCCAAAATAGAATCAACACAAGAAGATCTTCTCCAAGACACATTATAGCCATGTTGACTAAAACCACAGACAAAAACAAGGTACCAAGATTGGCAAGAGAAAAACATCAAGTTACCTACAAAGGGTATCCCATCAGGCTAACAGTAGATCTCTCATCAGAAACAATGCGAGTGAGAAAAGAATGGGAAAATGTATTTAAAGAGTTAAGAGAAAAAGCAATTTCAGCCAAGAATACTGTACCTGGCAAGATTATCTTTCATGTGGGAAGAAAAGACAAGAACATTCTCAGATAAACAAAACCTGAAAGAATTTACCAGCACCAGACCAGATCTCCAAGAAATTCTCAAAGGAGTGCTATATCAGGAAAACTAAATGCAGACACAAAGAAATAAGAGTTCAAAAACTAAGAAAATGGCCAACATAATCATAGGGACAAGTCTGGAATTGAATATTATACCTCAGAATTCAATCTGGAAAATCGAACCATAACAGAAGATAAAGTACATGAAACTGAGTTGATGAAGTATAATTTTATGACTTTTGACTACAGCATTGCTGATTTTCTTGTAGACTTTGTTATCTGGTTGTAAGGATTTGTGTCCTGTCTTGAGATATGGATAGGTTCATGCACCTACCATTTGAACAGAATCCTAACCTGTTTCCTGGCTTTAAGTTTTAAGCAAAGTTCCATAGCATTTCTTTGATTTAAGTTACAACTGGTTTTCTTAATAGTACCAAGTAAACTTGCTATTGAAAGTAGTTAGATTATTTAAGAAATTGTGTGATTAATACAATGTGGGGAGAAAGGAATGGAAGACATTTGTAGACACCAGAGATAGTGTGAGAAGAGGGTGGAAAGGACAGAGGGTCAGAAATAGGGGTAAAAAAAATACTAGAAATGGAAAATTTTTGATAATAACATACATGATCAAGCCACTATGCAGTATATTCTGGATGGAAAATCACATTTTGTATGCTGTGATGATGCTTAGGGAATGAATGTAAATTAAGTTAAAAAAAGAAAAGGTTCAGAAAAAAACCCTAAAACTGTTTTTCTTGAAATAAAAAAAATGCATTAACCTATTCGATGCCTGCAGAAAGATATATAGCCCCAGCTAGGCACTACTTTATAGGATGTTCATTCTACTCATTGAGGCTTATGCCTAAAGTTGGACTTATGTTCATGGAAATGTATACATCAGCTGTGCTTGCTATGAAAGTATTTAGATTAATTGACATCTTTTGTGACTCAATAAAATGTAGGTAAAAAAAAAGTATAGAAAGCAAACCTAGATACCAGAGACAGTGTGAGAGGAGAGTGGGAGATGGCAGAGGGTAAGAGATAGGGAATCAAGGATGGGAAAAAAAAGCAAAACATACAGGAAAAAAGAAATGGAGGATTATTTGTTGACAATAACATGTATGTTGATGTGCTTGATTGAGCCAATATACAGTGTACTCTGGATGGAAAATCTCATTTTGTTTGCTGTAATGATGTACAGTGAATGAATGTAAACACATAAATTTAAATAATAATAATAAGAAAAAAAGACAGGTGGTCCCGATAGCTTTCTATGGTGTCTGTGCCAAATCAAGGCTGCTGGTCACCAGGTTTATTCTATGACACTGTGTTCTTTTATGTTTCTGAAACTGTTGTAGGCCACTCTTTGTAGCACGTGAACTTCCTTGCTGAAGGGATTAGAATGCAAACATTTCCTCAAGTCTTCCGGATGTGCCAGCACTTAGCCAGACGTCTGTCTCTATAAATCATCACGAAGGGGCTGAAGATGGCATGACCAAGGACTGCAAGTTCTTGAGCATTCAAGAGTATGAAATTATTCTTCAAGGAGTAATTTACACATGAAGTAATAATAGAATCTGTCCAATAAAAGAGAAGAAAACAAAGCATCAGAAGGAGAACACTTTGAGCAGCTTTGATCTCAGGGGGCGTGGTGTAGACACGCTTGGTGTTCTGCAGATAGAGTGCGTGCTTGTGGTGCTGGTGGAGAAGGAACACCATGTAGCCACTGGCCACGCCCATGAGACCCAGAAACAGGGCATCATGCATGACCATTCCACTGAGAGTCAACCATCGTGTTACCTGTCTTTGTGGTTGAAAATGACAATAGTAATTATTTTCAGTCACATGTGATCCATTTCTGCTGCTGCTTGTGATGATGTGGAGTAAGTACATGTTTATCAAGGAGTTGAGCACCCAGAATAAGAGCAGACAGGGAAGGATGTGCCGAGCTGCCTTTGGCTGGTGCCGCCCCCACACTGAGGCCCTGGGGCTGATGGTGATGGCCTGGACCACTGTGAGGAGGCTGTAGGTGCAGATGGACAGGCCCCGAGCCACCCTGCCCAGGTAAACAAGCATCTTACAGCCCGTGTCATGTAGGAAGTTTTTCACACCAAAAGCTACCATCATCTGTGGCATTGCTTTGTTAAAAATCATTATTATATTTGTAAAAGTTAAATGGATGAGGATAACGTGTACAGGTTTCTTCTCAGCATCCAGAAAGTAAATCCACATGTAATTCACAAAGACAGAGAGGTTCCCGACCATTCCAAGTCCAGGCAGAAGGAGGAATATTGTTCCCTTGGCAATATTCATAACTATTCTTTATCTCCTGTGGAGAAAAGCATTGGGTTCATGACAGAAGTTCTGAGGACAGCACCAGTCATGAGGATGTGTGCCTGCCAACGTAGTCTGTCCCCAAGGGTTCTGTGGGGAGTGATATAAGGTGATCTAAGGGTCACAACACAGCCAGTCAGCAAGGTGTGGTAAAAGAACCCTATCCTTTTCCCTGTGGCAGTCTACCTGGTCATCTATGCCATCTCAAGTGCCATATTGGGTATGAATACAAAATAGAAATATTTAAAGCAGACTTTATTTTCTAAGAATCATATAAGCAAAATGACCTGCTTATTCAACACTTTGTACATCCCATGCCCTTATTTTAGGAATTATTTATTTATTATTATTATTTTAATTTAAAAAGAGAAAGGGAAAGAGAGACAGAAAGTGTGAAAATAAGACACCAGGTTTGAGATTTGAACTGTAGTTTATGATGTGGGAGACCAGCACCTTAACAACCACAGCCACCTGATAGCATCATTCCATGTGTTGTATCTCAACATGTCCTAAGTTGAACTAAAAATTTCCACACCAGAATTTCTCCCTGTGTTTTCTATTTTGTTCTATGATGTTAGTATCAGTCAATTACCAAAACCTGGATTTACCCTCAACCTGCTTCCTGGTCTCATCCCAGATTCAGACATTGTTAATACACTGATGTCCCAGCCTGTTTAATGTCTCTCAAATCTGTCCACATTTCATGGTGGTGGTGCCTTCCTTCTGTTCAGCATGTCCCAGCTCTCTTGTTCTGATGAATATAACGGTCCCTGGTTTGTTCCTGCTTCCAAGGTTTACTCTCTGGCACGTTCACCTTTACATTTTAAGAGTCCTCTGTCATACCTGAAATCGATCCTGCGACTTCACTAAGGAATTTTCAGTGTGTTACCTCATCCTCAGACTCGTGGTGGACTGAATAGCAGGTCTTGGCTGGACCCCGGCTGTTGAAGCCTAATGAGCCAAGGCCCATTGGCACTGGCCTGTGTTAGGAATAAAGTCAGCTCCACAGAGTCGGGGCAGCCAGGCAGAGCCAGCCCCAGATCGGGAATGGTGCTGGGCACAGGCTTGCTAGGAGTGGGCATCTTGGGGCCAGGAGGAGCTCTGTGGGCAGGTTTGGGCAGTTCAGGGCGGGGCGAGTAGAAGAAAGTGGGTAACTTGTGATAACTTGTGATTAGGGGCTATCAGGAGACAGGACAGTGCGTGAACTGGGCGTTCCCAGGAAGTGTTGTGGGTGGCAGCATGCATGGAATCTTCCCAGGGACTGAGTCATCATTCACATGAGGGTGTCTGCAGCTTTCTCCAGCTGCTGCCTAACCTGGGGAACAAGGACTGTAGCCTCTCCTGGTCTGTCTCCTACCCGGCCAATGGCAGGCTCTATTCGCAGTCCTCACTGGAATTCGTGATTCCTGTCCTGGACAGGATTTCATCCTTTCACAGTGAACCTCTCCCATCTCATTCCCACCTAGAAATTTCCATCAAATACTGACACTTGACCTAAAGAGAAGAACCCAGGAAGCTAAATCGAATCACAGGAGTGGCATATGTTCCACTCACATGACCAGGAGTGTCCTTCCCCAGGTCTCCCCTCCCCTGTCACCGCAGCTATCCTGGGTTTATGCTCCTCATGAAGGCCTCGGGCCGTGTGGACCTTGCCATCCTGAGCCGTCTGACACCGGGTGCCCTCGTGGCCTAGGGGTAGTCAGCCACCACCTTTCCAGCTCCCCCTCCTCTCCTGAATGTTGGGAAGATGGGCCTGCATAAAGGGCTCCGAGCTGCCTCACATAACCTACTGCCCAGCACGGAGCGCAGTGTCCAGCAGGCCTCGACAGCAAGAGCTCCAGCTCCTCACAGACCCAGACACGGGAACTGCCTGGACACTTAGTCGGGGGCCTGGGTCTGTTAGGAATCCTGTCCTCACTCCTTCTCACCTCTGACTCATTATGCATCAGTTTTCTTGTGATTGTCCTTATTTCTTTCTAGCATTTTCATCTTTCTGGCCCTGTCTTCACCTTTCCCAAATTCCCGAGCTTGGAATCTGATTAGAACAGCCTCTGAGCACTGAATAAGCCACTTCCTTCTCTTTGTGACTGAATGAAATGACGGCGTCAGAGAAGGGGGTGCTCACTCTCCAAGCTTTTTTGGACTCAGGACAGGAAAGTGTAAAAAGCCACACTTTTATCTCAGAGAGCTGCGTGCTCCCTGAGCAGCTTGCTTGCTCAGGCGGTACCTGCCCCATCAGCCCCAGTGCTCTCCCCATGACATCAGCATTCTTGGAGATAGAGACTGAGGTACAGTCCCCTGGGTTACCTCGGGTTATCTTAACTCATACCCTCTCGGGAAAAGTGGAAGGAATTCTCTAAAGAACAACTGTAACTTTAAGCATAATTGATGCTAAAGGTCCCATGAACTGGCTTGTACTAAATGACACAGATGCCCAGGGATGCTCCACTACTGCACATCAATCAGGAGCGACTTCAAGGATGGACACCCGGAGACAACCTCAGATGGAACACCCATGCCATAGGGAGCTGGCAATGGATGCCAAAGACCATGGTGTCCATATAGGAAATACAGAAATGCACCAAAGGAGGCAAGAAACTTTCGGGAGGCTGGTGATGCCGAGAGGCCTGATGTAGGGGAAACGTAGGCCGGGAAAGGTGGCTCCTTCCCTGAAGCCTAAAGCCTGCTGTATTTTTCTGATTCTGCTGAAGCAAAGTGACAGCCCTGTGCACAGACCAACCCTGAGCTATCTGAAGGTCTAGATCTGAGCTGAGGCACGAGGATGCACAAGGGGCACAGCAGCTAGAAGGGTCCCGCCATCTTTCTTGACCCCGGGACCTACCTGTAGGTCAGAAGTGAAAGTCTCAGGGCTCAGTCCCTCTGCTGAGCTGCCTCCCTTAGTCAGAGGGAAGTGAGAAATGTGCTTCTGAGGAGGAGTCGACATGGCCTATGGAGTGAACAGAAGCACCACAAGGCCTACTCACTGCGGTGGCCATGGTGCTGTTAGGCCTGACCTGTCCTTCAGGCCTGGCAAGGCCTCCAGGCAGAAATTTCACCTCTGGACTGCAGAGTCCAGGGCTAATATAGACCATGGCCCCATTTTCCTCAGTTTTGAAGCTGTCGCTCGGTCAGGATGAGGAAGCCCTCTGTGGAATCCCAGTCCCTGAAGCACACCTTCCCTGTCCCTCCACAATTACAGCATCTGTTTGGCTCTAAACATAGTTCAGTGGTAATTAGGGGCTGATTATCTTAACAGAAGGATGCGGAGTGGGAAAGCGATGACAAGTCAAACTTGTGTATCTAGGGTCACCCACTTTTCTGGCCCTCTCTTTGTTGTCCCCAGGCTCCCAGGCTCATTCTGAGGACCTGCCCTGGGACAATAATCAGTCACGTCCCTTCTCTCTGGGGGCCTTCTTTGCACACAGGGATACAGTAAATTTCCCTGCAGTGATCTTCTACCCTTTTGAAAAGTAGATGTTATTACTGAGTGGTTTCTAGACCATTTTCTTAAGAAGAATATTTTTGGCTAAAACATTCCTCTGGACATATATTCCTATTCCCAGAAATTTCTATTTTTGAGTTTCATATTCTAACATTAATTTTTCAGATGCATTAATAGTATTTGGTTAATTTACTATCTTCTTTTTACTTTAACAACTTAAAAGAGGTAAGCAAAACTTTTGGTTACACTCATGGTCACAACAATTAATTAATAATTAAGAGCCCTTTAAAATCTTTCTAAGAATGCATGTCCTGGTCTCATACATATTTCAATTCATTTTGCATTACCAAAGTTGATATCTTCAGGATTAAAGGTATGGTTTCACTCATTCAGCTCACTCTTTCAGTTATTCACATCGTGCCTGCTTGTTTTATCTTATTTCTAACCAAAAATGGATTTTTTCAAGAACAAGTGGAAATAGTGACTTTCCTAAATATTTGAGAAAAGGCCAATTGTGTGTAAAGGGAGGGTAGAACTAAGTCCGCCCTTATCTGAGTTTCCCATGGATGTCCCAGATGTACCCAGTGATCGCCTGGTTCCTAGGCTTTTCTCCTCCTGTCTCCAGCTTACTTTTCTTTTTTTTTTTTTTTTTCTTTTTTCTTTTTTTTTTTTTTTGGAGAGGTTTTTGCTATAGGGCGCGTGCGCTCGCCAGACAGAGAGAGACAGAGAGATAGAAAGCAGGAAATCACCCCCCAGGGGGGATGGCCACGCCGCAATCCCTTCTCCTCCATTCTCCTCTCGGGATCTTGGGCACGCACGCACACGCGCCCAGCGTGAGTTTAAGCCGCCGGGTCCGAGACTCGAACCGCGGTCGACTACGTGGGAGTCCAGCGACATAGCCATTACGCTAACTGCTGGTCCCTCCAGCTTACTTTTCTGATGTCAGACTAGCAGGGTCTTAGTGCTGTCCAACTTCTCAGTTTATATTTGGAAAGTTTATACTTGACTGGTTCCTCTGAAATACGCACTTAGAAATAGTGATCATCCCAAATGCACTGAGACTCAGTGGTGCCTACACTTCAGTGGCACTGTTCCACTTCCATGACAAGAGAACCTCTTCACCTAGAAAGAGAATCTTCTGCTCATGTATAGAAGGGGCCCGAACATAGAGCAGTCCTGAGGCATTAGATCAAAGGTTAAATGCTTCCATGTGGACAAGAACTAATCAATCTGAACCCAAAGATTTCCTAAAGAATCAGACACTTCTTACACAACTTGGAACACTTCTCTTCACTTTGAATAGAACTAAATAGATGAGTTTGCTAACATCTAAATTGAACACAGTTGTTTGTGGGTCAGGTACACGTCCCCCATGGAAACGTATTAGACTAACTTCTCTGCTTAACCATAAACTCTTGTTTTCCCTTTATTTCTACAGTAAAGTATACATTTCCCTTTCTTAGTCCACTTGAAGATGGTAAATCATTGACTTTTATACCTGTAGGAACTCAGACAAGGAGGAGGAGAGATCATTACAGATGAGTAAATAACAACACCATTTCCCACAGGAAGAGACCCACATGCCCTTCATGTGCCAGGCATGTGCTAGATGTCTACTGCCCTTGTCTAAGCTGTGCAGATCCCGGTGATGACATGCTTAGTTGTGTAGGCAAATAGGAGTCTATTCAGAATTAAACTCAAATATCTTGCAAAACAGAAGGCGTGGATTAAGATAGAATTACAGAAGACCATTGAGAACAATAGGTATCAAAATCTTTAACAAATGAGAGTAAGACAAATTCACTGAATTTCTATCACATCTGTATTCCCTGTCATTCTTTGTGTTAGTCTCTGTGTTCTCCAAGAAAAATAGGAGGTTTTGTCTTTAAGAAGACCTACTTCAACTGACTATCATTGCCACTTCCGTAATGTTCTCAGTTGGAGTTTTATTATTTGCTCCCTCATACCACTCATCAAAAATTTCAGCTTATCATTTTTGAACCACCAAGGTTTCGAGAATGAGACCTAATTACCACAGAGTTTTTTTAGTGATGGCTAGTGGACACTGTCATTTATTGCCATGGTAACCTGGTGTAGCCATCAGGTAATACTATTATCTTTGGAATTATTGCCTACTTATGGGTGAGAAAAAGGAAGCAATGGTATCACAAGGAAAGACATCTCTTTTTTAACTTTTAGAATTGTTTTAAAATTTAATTTTATTTATTATGTTTTAATTTGCTTTAGGACATGTGCACTTAGAGAGAGAGAGAGAGAGAGAGAGAGAGAGAGAGAGAGAGAGAGAGAGAAAGAGAGAGAGAGAGAGAGACTGAGAAAGAGAAAGAAAGCAAATCACCAGGTTTGGGCCTGGAACTGCAATTGGCCATACAGGAGTCCAGCTCCTTAACCAGCAGGTCACCTGCTGGCCCCATAAATAAGCCTTACAGGGACTTTTACATCTCTCTACAACTTCAAAGTCAAAGAGAAACATATTTCTCTGTTATTTGTTTATCTATTAATTTATTCCTTTCTTTTTTTCTATGAAGCAGAGAGTTAGAGAGAGAAACAGACAGACAGACAGGCAACCCTAACAGGAGCCCCACACCATGATTCATCCCAAGTCCATGTGAATTCTGGATTACGGGCACACACTGGGCTTCTTCAGGGAGGCCGCCAGAACTGAACCTGACATCTTCTCACATGGGTTAGCTTCACAGAACATCGTACTGCTGCTGCACCAAGGTTCAGCCCCATTTTCAGTTATTTAACCACTAACAGTATTTACATGACAATTTTTGAGATTTCAGATGATTTTACAAAATTGGCTTAAGACTTATCTCATCACCACTCCTGCATTCTGTCTGTAGGATAATCTGTGATTTGACTGATCATATAAAGCTCATGTTATAACATTCCTGGAGCTGAATCCCATGTGGTTGGAATCCCAGCACCAGTGCCCCCGACATTCTGACAGAGTAGAAATGGAGAAGGGATTGTGGTGTGACCATGCCTCATTGGGGAGTGCTTTCTCTCTCAAGTGAGCTCATGCACCTTCTGGTAATTAAAAAATAAAGAAATATACATACACATACCCATATTTCTTTAATCTGTATTCTTCTCTCTAAGTAAGTACATACTCCAGATTTTATACTGTGCTTGATGGTATTGCAAATACTTTATGTTCATGTTTATTTCCTATACTCTCCTTTCACAAAAGTGTTTGACATGTTTTTTTGACAAGGTTCTTAAAAAGCTGCCTTCTTGGTGAAATGAAACTCAACAAAAGATAGACTCTGGAGCCATGGTAACACAGAGCCAACATAATTTGTTCTGTGTTTTTTGCATTGGGATTTTTTTTTTTTGAGAGATTTTTGCTATAGGGTGTGTGCGCTTGCCAGAAAGACAGAGAGAGACAGAGAGACAGAAAGTGAGAAATCACCCCCCAGGGGGGATGGCCACACCGCAATACCTTCTACTCCATTCTCCTCTCGGGATTTTGGGCATGCACGCACATGCGCCCGGCATGAGTTAAGCCGCCAGGTCCGGGGCTCGAGCCGTGGTTGGCTACATGGGAGCCCAGCGACATAGCCATTATGCCAACTGCTGGTCCTTGCATTGGGATTTTTGAACTGGCTTGTTCATTAGGCAATACTGTTAGAGGATCATTCTGGTTTCAGACTTTAAAACTGTTTAAAAATTTTGTTTTTTATTTCCTGGAATAAAAATAATTGATACCATGTTTACATTTTAAAAACAAAATATTAAAGCACTAAGATAGCATTGCTACCTGGACCTCATCTTTATTCAGAAATCATGCCTATATTTTACTGTTTAAAAAAACTTCAAACTTTGTAAGTTATTGTTTTGTTGACATTAAAAGACTGTGATATTAAAAGACAGATTCTGAAATTTGCTGAATTTGTTTAGTAAAATTTTGCTGATCCATAAAACCCCCTGCCTTCTCTTCAGTGAGCATTTTTGTCAATACATGTCTCGTGGAATCCTGCCTGGCTTTGAATAAGAATGAAGCCCTTGGGAACCAGCAGTTAGCGTAATGGCTATATCGCTGGACTCCCACATAGTCGACTGTGGTTCGCGTCCCGGACCCAGTGACTTAAAACTCACTCCGGGCGCATGTGCGTGCGTGCCCAAGATCCCAAGAGGAGAATGGAGGAGAAGGGATTGCGGCGTGACCATCCCCCCTGGGGGGGGTGATTTCTCGCTTTCTGTCTCTCTGTTTCTCTCTGTCTGTCTGGCGAGTGCACACGCCCTATAGCGAAAACCTCTCCAAAAAAAAAAAAAAAAAGAAAAAAAAGAATGAAGCCCTGTCATTTTCTGCACAGTGATGACCCTGGTGTACAACGTGTGAGTGAAAGGAGCCCAGCACAGGACTACCATTGCATGACCTCACGTACAGAGGGAGCCTGATCACTGACACCATAAAAGAGAAGAGAACATTGGTTATGGGAGCAGAGAGGATGGGTGTCTGGGACAGGTTGGTCAGCAGTAGAAATATTGAATTAGATGGATGTTCAGGAGATCCATTGTACAACGTGGTGACTACAGTCAATAACCATGTACTATTTATTGCTTCAAGATTACTAAGACAGTAGATCTTCTTAAAAAGTTTATTTAAAAAATTATTTTTCATTATTATTTTAAAGGAGATATTTGCTGTAGGGCTCATGTGCTCTCTGGAAGATGGAGAGAGACAGAGAGACAGACAGACAGAAATCACCCCAAGGGAGGAATTGCCACTTCACAATCCCTTCACCTCCATTCTCTTCTCAGGATTTTGGGCATGCTCACACAGGCGCCCAATGTGTTTTAATGCACTAGGTCTAGGACTAGAACTGCACTTTACTACATAGAAGTCCAGTGATGTAATCATTATACAATCTAATGCTCCCAGTTATTCTTAATTTGCTATAGGGCTTGTGTGCTCACCAGAGCGAGAGAGAGAGAGAGAGAAAGTGAGAGAGCAAGCTGTCAGGTACAAGACTCAAACTCTGGTCAACCATGTAAGAGCCCAGGGCCTCAACCACAACTGGCCCTGACACAGTAGATTTTACAATTTTTAAATTTAATTAATTTTTTACTCTTTACCACTTTACTGAATGTTAAAAATGGAAGATTCCAAATCTTCAAAAGGCTCTTCTACATAAAGTAGATTTTTCTAGTTGACAGTTTTGGAAACACACTATAGATGAATGGGATATATTGGATGTGAAGGAAGGGCCTTGGTACAGTGTAGACGGCAGGCCCAGGCTGAGGTTGGGGCAGGATCCTGCCATGACCTGGCTGAGCCTGCTTTCTGGCCCGCTGGCCTTTCAGGGCTGTGGATACTGCTGCTGCTGCTCCTGCCACTATAACTGCTTGGACTCTGTGTCCCAGGAATGCCAAAATAGAGTGTTTCCACTGCTCCTTTTGGTCTTCAGGGTGGGGGGGGGATGATGGTGGTTGTCTTCATTGCCATTCCTTCTCCTCTTCCCCAGGCAGAGGCACTCACTAATGGCAGCAGATGGAAGGCAGTGATGTGAAACTGCCCCGTGAGAAGGAACAGAAGGGGCTGAGCTTGAGCGGCTGCCATGTCCTGACCCTTGGGCCCTGTCAGCTAAGGTGGACTCTGCAGCCAGTGAGTACCCCTAAGTCTGACAGGAGATTTTAAATATTCCTCCAATGGGACAAGCAGATGGCAAAATGATTACTTTGCTGGACTTCCACATAGTTGACTGTGGGTGTGTGCCCAGGATCCAGAGAGAAGAATGGAGGAGTAGGGATTGCAGCAAGGCCATCCTCCCTGGGGAACAATTTCTCATTTACTGACTCTCTGTCTCCCTGGCAAGAGCATTTGTCCTGTTGTGAAAATCTCTCTATAAAAAAAGAAAAAAGAAAAAAAATTCTCTCCACAGAAAGGTTAGTACATGATATAATGAATAGGTTGATTAGCTACATTTAACATTTCCACAATGTTACATTTTCTAAATATTGTGTTGCATACTGAATATCTAAAATTTGTTGTCAAAATTACAGAAAGTTAAATATAATGGAAATGAAAACAATCAATAAAATTAACTGGAAACCTATGGTTTCAGAGAAAATATTTACAAATGGGATGGGGTTACTATCCAAAACAAGTAAGAAATTCACACAATTCAATAGCAACATACCAAATAACCTATTCAAATGGGCAAAAGGAGCTAGTATGTCGGCGTCACTTCTGCAGAGACAACACGACACCCAGTTCTTCCTCACGCAGTCTTTATTCACAGGTTTCCTTTTTCTTCTCTTCCCTTCTTCCCTTTTCCCCCGTATATATAGGATCCTCCCGGCGGCCCCACCCGCAAGTTCTCTTGCCTGTAAGAGGCAAGTCCTGATTGACTGTCTCTAAAACATGTCCATAGAAGGAGTTGTTTGTAGTACTGGAGACACGCCTCCCTATGCAGCCAGCGGCGCCATCTTGGCTCGGCGGCCAACAGTTCCCCCCTTTTGTTTTTGTCAGGGGAAGGTAGAGGTCACGGGCCCCAGATGTGGTGGACTTGCTTACTGACCTGTGGAAGGGCCCAGGGGCATCCCCCAGGTCAGCCTGTCCGATGCCTTTTTATGGGGATGGGTGTGTTGTCGGCATCAACCCATATGCACCCGGACTTGCCTTCCTCCAGGTCCCATCAAGGGCCCCCGGAGTGCAGTGCTTTGCCTCGCACCCTGAGCTGATGGGGGTTTACTGCATCTGGGCCAGCCAAGCTGCGGGGGAGTATCCTTCTTCGATAGCGGCAAATGCTTGTACAAGGAGGGCGTGGTCGCGATTGCGTTGGGCCCTCAATCTGTAAGATACTGGGAAAGTCCATTGTTGTTCAGACTGAGCCCCCTGGGGGAGCGTCAGTGTCCCCAGGAGGAGAAGGCATCCCCAGGCCATCATCAGGGCTCGGTGTATCAGCAGGCAGGTTCTCCTGGGATGGAAGGCGTCGTACCAACCTCTCTGGGACCCACACCGGGTCTGGTTCGTCCTGTGGGAAAACACAAACAGATCCTCTCGACCAAACCAACACAGGGTCTGGTCCCCTCCAGCGCCCCGTGAGGACATCCTTCCATTTTACTTTTCCCTGCTTGCTCGGCCCCGGTGCATGGTGCCTGTCGGCAGCCGAGCGCCCTTGGGAATCGAGCTGAAAAAAATTGAGTGTTAAGAGTGCTATTGCGATGCGGTCTTTCGGGGAGTGACCTTTGCTGACTCCCCCTTTTTGTTTTGGTAGGAGCTCCTTGAGGGTGCGATGAGCCCTCTCTACTACACCTTGACCTTGAGGGTTATATGGTAGGCCATGTGTGAGCGTGATTTCCATGTGGTTGCAGAATTGTGAAAATGACCGGGCTGTATAACTGGGGCCATTATCCGTTTTAAGCTGTTGAGGCTGCCCCCAGGCTGCCCAGGCGTTGAGACAGTGATTTATGACATCTTTTACTTTTTCCCCTGTATGGGCAGTAGCATGAATGATGCCTGAACAGGTATCCAGCGAAACATGGATATACTTAAGTGTCCCAAATTCTGGGACATGTGTGACATCCATTTGCCAGAGGTGGAGTGGTTTGAGGCCCTTGGGATTTACCCCCCACGTCGGTGGATGGAAATGAATAATGCATTGGGGACATGCTTTGACTATTTCTCGAGCCTGGTTGCGTGGGATGCCAAAGCGGGCCCTAAGTGTTTTAGAATTGACATGATATTTCTGGTGGAAAGCCCGTGCCTGCTCAGTGGGCAACGCAAGGTAAGCCTGAGCATTACGGGTGAGGTGATCGACGATGTTATTGCCCTCACTAAGGGGCCCAGGAAGTCCGGTATATGCTTGGACATGTGTGACATAAAATGGTTCCCACCGGGGCCAGATAAGCTGCTGAAGGTGAATAAGATGGCTGTGAATGGGACTGGAGCGGCTAAGTCCTCTTGCTGCCTCTAAGTATTTTAAGATGGAGACTACGTAATGGGAGTCAGAAATGAGGTTGAACAGTCCAGGGTAAGCTCAAACACTTTAACAACTATCTGGAGCTCCACTTGCTGGGGCGTCCCAGGCTGGAAGTAGAAAGTACGGGGTGCCTGTCCCTCCACCAGGAAGGCCCAAATCCCGGTTTTTGACCCATCAGTGAATATGTTCGGGGCCCCAGAAATGGCCTGAGTGTGGGTGACCTTAGGAAAGACAATGGGATGTTCTTTAAAGAAAGTCAGGAGTGGATGTTTGGGAAGATGGTTAGCCAGAGTTCCGGTGAACGAGCACTGGAGGACGGTTCACTCATCAATTGTGGCGACCAAGATCATGATCTGTTGGGCAGTGTAGGGGACTATCAATTTGTCTGGCTGACAGCTGAAATGTTGAAGGCACTTAGTAATGGCCTGGTGTGCCAGACTCGCAACTGCAGTGGGGTAGTATTCTAATGTTTTTCCTGGCGATGATTTGGGATAGACCCACAGAAGCGGGCCCGTCTGCCACAGGGCAGCAGACGGCTGGCCCAGAGTAGGAAAAATGCAACAAATGATTGGTAAGTGAGGATCGATACGTTGTAGACAAGCGGAACCGAGGCTCTCCTCCACAACTCGGAGGGCTGCTCTCCCTTCTGGGGTCAGATGTCTGGGGGAGTCCAGCCCTGGATCTCCTCTCAGAGTATCAAACAGTGGTTGGAGAACATGATTGGGGATGTGGAGAGAGGGGCGAATCCAATTAATGTCCCTGAGCAATTTTTGGAAATCATTTAGGGTTTTGAGGTGATCTAACTGTAGACTAATTTTTTGTGGCCTGACCTCCGTGGGTGTAAGTTTGTATCCTAAGTACTCGATAACCTGTCCCTTCTGAATTTTTTCTGGGGCAATATGGAGGCCACAAGCTTTTAAGGCTCCTGCAAGGTCCTCATGAGCGTTCCCCAATCACTGGGTGTCATACAGTACTGCTGTAGAGTCTCAACGAGGCCGACAGTAAAAGCTGCACCATTCCCGTATGTCTTTATGGCCTCTGCTAAAGCCTTGATGGTCTGATAATCTAGGGGCTCATGATATCTATTCCCAGCATTATCTGCAAAAACGGGAAATGCCCGAACAGGCCCAAGCTGTCTGGCCTCCCGCCAGGCCCCGGGGCAGAAAGAAGCTCCGCCCTCTGGGTTCTCCTTTTGTGGGGTGGAGGGATTATAAGGGGGAGGAGCCGTGGGTAGAGGCTGGTCTTCCTCTTCCTCCTTGGCAACCTCCCAACCTTTAACTTCCTCAACTAATTGTCTTCGTGATCGTCATCTTCCCCGCAGGCTTCTGCCATCTTGGCGGCCCCGTTCTCTTCCTGAGAGCGCTGCTCCCGGAGGGACTCCAGCACCTCCTGGCCCTCCCTCACCATCCGTACACATCTTTGATCCTCAAGGCACGCTCGGACAAGCCTCCAGAGTGGCCTAACCCCTCCAGAAAGCCTATCGTCCTCCGCAGCCAGGTCTAGGTCCCTGCCTAGTTTATCCCAGCATGTGGGCGTGAGCTGCCCCGAATGGAGGAACCAGGGGGCCGCATCATCCACCTGATCTATAAAGTGCTGAAGTGTTTTATCCCTCAATTTAAGCCCTTTCGACTTTAGGAGCTCTCTGAGCGCCTTGACGATCAGCTGAGATGGCCCAGCCCCCATCGTCGTTGTTCTCTTTTATTCCTTACTTTCAGTCAATGGCTTCAGTCTGCCTCTTATCCGAGGTCTTTTATCCGCCTCTCTACTGAGGTCTTCTATCCGCCTCTTTGCGGAGGTCTTTAATCCTCCTCTTCACCGAAGTCTTTTATCCGCTTCTTTACCGAGGTCTTTTTATCCGCCTCTTTGCCGAGGTCTTTTTATCCGCCTCTTTGCCAAGGTCTTCTAACCGCCTCTTTACTGAGGTCTTTTATCCACCTCTTTACTGAGGTCTTGCTTCCGGGACCCCCGCCCGGTACTTACCAGCTAGCTGCCCTGTAGACTTGGAGGTTCTGAACCTTCTGTGCTCAATGGTGTGCTTCCCCGTATGGGCCACCACTTGTCGGCGTCACTTCTGCAGAGATGACACGACACCCGATTCTTCCTCACGCAGTCTTTATTCACAGGTTTCCTTTTTCTTCTCTTCCCTTCTTCTCTTTTCCCCCATATATATAAGATCCTCCTGGCGGCCCCACCCGCAAGTTCTCTTGCCTGTAAGAGGCAAGTCCTGATTGACTGTCTCTAAAACATGTCCATAGAAGGAGTTGTTTGTAATACTGGAGACATGCCTCCCTATGCAGCCAGTGGCGCCATCTTGGCTCGGCGGCCAACAGCGGCGGCCAACACTAGTAGGTGGCGTAGAGGAGCTTAAGGTATTGGATCCCACCTGACTGACTATGGTTTGAGTCCTGATTTGTTTGGCTTAAAAATTATGCTGAGTGAATGTTTGTCTTGAGCCCTGGGTCCTGAAAAGAGAAAGAGGAGAAGGGATTGTAGCATTCATCCCCCTGATGGGTGAATTCTCACTTTGCTCACCTCTCTTGTGAAATACACTCCCTATACAAAAAAAGCCTTAAAAAATTGGCACCTGAATACACATTTCACTGAAGAAGAAATGAAGATGTCCAACACATATGTGAACAGATGCTAAACATCATTGATATCAGGGAAATGCAACTATAACTGCAATAAGATGTAATTTCAATTCTGTTAGGATGACTGTTATCAAAAAGAAAAGACAAGGTTGGCCAGAATGTGTATAAAAGGGAGCACTTGTACACTGCCAGTTGGATTATAAGTTGGTGCAGCCACGTGAACAATAACGTGGCAGTTCCTTGAAATATCAAAACTAGAGCAACCCTGTGATTCAGCGACCCCTTTACTGGGTATATGCCCATGGTTATATATACCTAAAGAAAGTGGTATCTGTTCATTGTAGAGCTATCTGCACTCCAATGTTCATTCCATCATTTTCCCAACAGCCAAGATAGTGAAACAACCCAACTGTCCAGCAGTTAAGGAGAAAGAAATTGTGGCATAAACACATACACACACTCTCACAAACAAACATGTGAGATGTCACTCACCCTTTAAGAAAGAGATATTTCCATTTGCAACAACATGGATAAACCAGGGAAACATACAAGTGGGATAAACCAGACACAGAAAGAAAAATCCCGCATGACCTTATTTATATGCATCATCAGAAGGGAAAAGAACCCCATCTTGAATACACAAGAATGGAGAGCAGAGAGGTGGTTACCAGGACTGTAGGGTGGGAGTCACCAAAGCATACAAAGTGACAGATCTGGAGGATAAATAAGTGTGCAGATGTAAAGCTCAACCCAAGGACAGTAGTTATGATATTGTATTGAAAGTCAGAAATTTGCCAAGAGTGGATTTTACATTCTTTTATCCCACCACCACACACATTCAGTATGACTGTGAGATGATGAAAATGCTTATTTGCTTGACTTTGGAAATTTCTCTATGAATAAGTGTATGAAAATTGTACACCCTAAATCTATACAGTAAAAAACTTTAATTAAATAACATATATACATATATATATATATATATATATATATATATATATATATATATATTGCTATAGGGCACGTGCGGTCATCAGAAAGACAGAGGGAGAAAGAGAGACAGATAGCAAGACATCATCCCTCAGGGCGGATGGCCATGCCGCAATCCGTTCTCCATTCTCATCTCGGGATCTTGGACACGCATACACATGTGCCCAGCATGAGTTTAAGCCACCGGGCCTGGGACTTGAGCCATGCTTAACTACATGGGAGTCCAGCAACATAGCCATTATGCCAATTGCTGGTCCCTAGAATTATTTGATTTAATTTATGATCATCATTATTTGTTTAGTTTGGCAAAGAGACACAGAGAGAGAGAGAAAAAAAGAAAGAGGAAAGCAAACCACCAGGTCCAGGACTTGAACACATTTGGCCACGTGGGGGTCCAGCGTTTTGACCATCATGCCACCTACCTGCCCCCCAAAACATATTTATTTGAATATTAGATCTCCTAGAACAGGATT
Organism: Tupaia tana; assembly: GCA_026018925.1. NCBI lineage: Eukaryota > Metazoa > Chordata > Mammalia > Scandentia > Tupaiidae > Tupaia > Tupaia tana. Next base: position 1,554,497 of record JAKSZU010000022.1, on the reverse strand, counting down.
GAATCCTTAGCACATATCATGTCTACTTTGGCTGTATAATTTCCAAGTCTGTATAGTCTACCAAAACCAAGCTCAGACTCCATTGACTTGACACTTGAAAAAATAATGATCTATTTTAATTTTATTTATTCATTCATTTTATTTCAGTTAGACCAGAGAGAGACACAGAGGGAAAGTGAGAAAGCAAGTACCGAGTCCAGGACTGGAACCATGGTCAGCCTTGTGGGAGTGTCTAGCACTTAAAACCACACCACCTGCTAGTTCCCATTATTTGACACTTTTTAAAAAATAGCCTTGGGAAGACATTCTCCCCCGAGGGTTGCCACGGTTTCCTGCTTCAACAGTGCTTGAACAGAACCCGGCGCTTGTCCACCATCCCGGCCGGCCACCCAGTGCCAGTCCTCCATCACCAACTTGCAGCGTCCTCAGACAGCTCCAAGGCCCCTGCTGCCGCCCCAGCGCCATGCGGCCGCTGTGGCCGCCACCTCTCAGCCACCCTCCATGAAGACCACATTGGCCTAGCAGGTGCGCCAGAACTACCACCAGGACTCTGAGGCCGCCATCAACCGCCAGATCAACCTGGAGCTCTACACCTCCTACGAGTTCCTGTCCATGTCTTTCTACTTTGACCGAGATGATGTGGCTTTGAAGAAATTTGCCAAATACTTTTTCCACCAATCTCAGGAGGAAAGGGAACATGCTGAGAAACTGATGAAGCTGCAGAATCAACGAGGTGGCCACACCTTCCTTCAGGATGTTAAGAAACCAGACTATGATGACTGGGAGAATAGGCTGAACGCAATGGAGTGTACATTACACTTGGAAAAAAAACGTGAATCAGTTACTACTGGATTTGCACAAACTGGCCACTGACAAAAATGACTCCCATGTGTGTGACTTCATTGTGCATTACTTGAATGAGGTCAAGTCCATCAAAGAATTGGGTGACCATGTAACTAACTTGTGCAAGATGGGAGCCCCAGAATCTGGCATGGCGGAGTATCTCTTTGACAAGCACACCCTGGGAGACAGTGATAACAAGAGCTAAGCTTGAGGCTAACTTCCCCAGGGCCACGGGGTGACCTCCTTGCTCACCAGGGCAGTGCATGCATGTTGGGGTTTCTTTTACGTGTCCTATAAGTTGTACCATGATGTCCGCTTAAGTTCTTTAATTTGTACCATTCCTTCAAATAAAGAAATTTTGTACACACACAAACACACACAAACAATGGCCTCGGGGCCAGCAGGTGGTGAGGTGGTTAATGTTTTGAACTCCCCCAGGGTTAACTGCAGTTCGAGGCCTGGACCTGGCAGCTTCCTTTTTTTCTCTTTCTATTTATCTCTGGTGCGTGCACATTCCCTTTAGCAAAAAACAGACAAAAAAAAATCAATTAATAATTTAAATTAAATAATTCTTTAAATAAATCAAAACTACCAGTAGGTAGTTTAGTAACAATGGTGCTAGATATAGTGGCAAACAATGATTACAGTCCTGTAGTGTGAATCCTTACCAAATATGTGTGCATTCATGCCCAAAACAAATGTGTGTGCATGCATGCCCAAAAATCCAGAGAGGAGAAAGGGGGATAGGTTGTGGCATGGCCAGCTTCTTTGGGGGGTGATTTCTTGGTTTCTCCTTCTCTGTCTCTGTTTCTCAGAGGAGTACACACCACATAGCAAAAGGTCTCAATGAAATAAAATAAAATATAAAATAAAATTAAAAAATACCCTCTAGAGGCCTGTCTCTTTAGTGTACAAAGTTGTCTCTCAGTTTAATATAGATTGGTATTCCTGCTTTATGAGGATCTCATAAAATTTCTTATATGAGTACAGAAGTGACCAAAGGAAATGGGATCAAAGGAAATGAGCCAGACTAAGATTTCAATTGTGAGTCTGGCCACAAACTTCGAACCATGGGATGGATGGATGTGGGCTAAGCAATGCTGTTGGACAGAGAAACGAGACCCATAAAGAGGTGATGGTGACGGTGTGCTGATATGAGCATGATGGTGATGACAGTCAAGGTGGTGAGGATGGGGATGATGGTGACATGTGGAAGGAGGATATAGAGAAAAATACTTCATGAATCTCACATAGTCTTCCAATTGGATGAGGAAGCAATGTCCTTTCTTTTTTTTTGAGAGGTTTTTGCTATAAGGCACGTGCACTTGCCAGAGAGACAGAAAGAGACAGAGAGACAAAAAGCAAGAAATCACCCCCCGGGGGGATGACCACACCACAATCACTTCTCCTCCATTTTCCTCTCGGGATCTTGGGCACACACGCACACGTGCTCAGCATGAGTTTAAGCCATCGGGTCCGAAACTCAAACTGCGGTTGACTACATGTGAGTCCAGCGACATAGCCATTATGCTAACTGCTGGTCCCGCAATGTCCTTTTCTAAGTTTCTCTGATGAACGAAGCAATGAACAATGGGTTTCTTATGAATGTGAATAAAGCAGTGGTTAGTGAGGCAGAGGTGAGCATGTGCCATTGCAGTGGACAGTGACAGCGGGGTGAGGAACATGGCTCAGGTGCTGTCATTTGGAAACCTTTGCACACATGTAGGAAATGTCTTTTTTCTAAGACTGCTTTTGCCGGGGTTCAGCCCTGGCGGGGGTAGGTTGACTCATCGGAGGTGGTGGAGGAAAGGAAGACTAAGGTCTCGGTGCCTTTTTCATGCATGTCCTCAGCCAGACACCCCCAGAGATTGCTCTTTGAGGAGTGACAACTGCTAGGAATCATCGTGCCTTTTTATTGAATATGTGATACATGCAAGTAAGCGAATGAGGGGCTACGTGCTCTAATTATCAATTCATAAAGTTTTAACAATAGAAACCATTCAGGGTTTGATTAAGGGCAGGTCTATTAATCATCGATACAGTTCAACAATTGTTTGATTGATGAAAGCAGGTTCCTGGTAACTTCAAGCAGTGCAGTTTCAGGAAACAATTCCAGCAAGCAGAGTTAATTATCAGCCGATGTTCAGCAGCAGCTGTCTTATGATTACTAAAGAAAATCTCAAGCATAGATATTAGTTCTTATGGATTTTCATAAAGAATGATACTTATATAATTCTATAGGGATCTAAAACGTAAGGAATCCTAATATATTTACCTATCCTGAACAGGTGAAGTTATTGTTCACTTGGTGAGGGCGAGGACAGTTTTTTTTAACTGGTGATAAAGTGACTAACAAGTTAATGAAAAGCTTTAAAATGGGGTTATGGTGTTGTGGATTCACTTGTGTAGCCTATGGCACCACTATTACGTATTTTATAAGAATATTAGTTACCATGGGGCAAGAGTGTCCTGGGCCAGTTTTGGCCTAGTCCTATTGTATGTAAAAAGGTTATTTATATTAAATGTATCTTGAAGGGCCTTCCAAAGGTCAAGATGATTTCTGCCTAGATAGAACTTCAGCACACCCTCCATTGTGACCTCAGGGATGAAGCATTGTAATTAAGTGTAGGTGGTCAGGGTAAAGGGAGGCGGTCGGGGGACTTTTGGGAAATCCTACCACACACTCAAGATGTATGAGGGAGCTATGTAATTCTTTTATAGTAGTATATCAGGGAGTCGGAGGGGGGTCACTTCCCAGCAAGGCTACCACAGTTTCCGGAGCATATTGACCCAAGCTTTTGCTCATAGGTTGGGGGGGGCGTACAACAGTGGCCTTGCCAACGTGTTGAACCGACCAAAGCTATGCTCAGACAAATCCTGGAGCTCTGCCAGGTCAGACTCCTCCATGCTTTCACAAATTTTTTTGTTATTTTATTTGTAGAAAATAGATCATGATTGTCTTGGGTCTGGATATCTTGGGGGGGGGGTCTCTCCAGGTGGTGTTTCCTGAGCTGCTTTAATTTTGAAGTTTATGTTTTCACCAAATTTGGGAGGTTTTCAGCATGATTTTTAAAAAACTGTATACAAATGTAATGGGAAAAATTGATGCACCATTCACTTTCTTATTGTTTTTATTGGTATGAAAAAGTATAAGTCCATGAGAATTCAAAGGTGTGTTCTACAGTTCAGTATTTCCAGTGTCTGGGCACACATCCCACTCCTTTAGATGTGTAACTCTGTTAATTATGCACCTCTCCATTTTTAGTGACTTTCAGTTTAAGATTTTGATTCCACTTAATTTTTGTAACTCAATTATGCCTTTTCAGAAGGACGCATAGAATAGCACTTATTTGGAAAGTTCAAATTTGGGGTTAGCCACCGTGAACAATTTGGAGATTTTTTAAAAAAAATCTACAAATAGAACTACCATATGACCCAGCAATCTCACTCCTTGGTATCTACCCAAAGGACAAAAGAATTCTTAATGAGAAAAGTGCTTGCACATCGATGTTTATTGTGGCAGTATTCACAATTGCTAAGACATGGAACCAACCTAAATTCCCACGAACAGATGAATGGATTGAAAAACTGTGGCACATATACTCTATGGAATACTATTCAGTCATAAAAAACAACAGAACCCTGGCTTTTGACAGAAAGTGGAAGGATATGGAAGATTCAGTGCTGAGTGAAGCAAGCCCTGCCATGAAGGAGAGACACTGTATGTCCCCACTTAATATATACTGAGAGTCCACACTCTATGACAGAAACTGATTGACTAAAGGATATAGAGAAACAGCAAATGGGTGTAAATGCCAGATATAGTGTGTGTGAAAGAGTAGGGTCTAAAGAAGTACATTTAGGGGAACCAGCAGTTAGCGTAATGGCTATGTCGCTGGACTCCCATGTAGTCGACCGCGGCTCGCATCCTGGACCTGGTGACTTAAAACTCACACCGGGCCTGCGCCAGGCGGCTGCCCAGGATGCCTGCGCCGGGCGGCCGCCCAGGACGTGGGGCTCTGCTTCGCGTGCTGGCCGGGGTTGCGTGGCCTGGCCTGTGCGGCTGGGGCTCTGCTTTGCGTGCCGGCCCGGCTGGGGCTCTGCTCCTCGTGCCGCAGCCTGGACCGCCCTGCCCCCGCTGCCTCTGCGGCGCTGGGTGTGTCCCGCCCTCGGCGCCGACGGGGGCCAGCGTCGCGGATCGGCCGAGGTTGCCGTCCTTCCTTTCTTTGGCAGGGCAGGTGGGCGGGAGATGGCGCAGGGACCCGCGCGTATGTGCACGCTGGGGACTGGCGTGCGGCTGCCGGACCGGCGTGTGGCCACTGGGCCGGCGCCTGCGCGCGGCAGCTGGGCCTGCCCCTGTGTGCGGCTGCCGGGCCTGAGCATGATCGCAGAGCTGGTGCGTGGTTGCCGGGCCGGCGTGTGGCCCCCGGGCCGGCGTGTGGCCCCCGGGCCGGCGTGGGGCTGCCGGGCCGGCGCGTGGCCCCGGGCCTGCGCATGGTCGCCGGGTCTGAGCATGGCCGCTGGGCCTGCACCTGTGCTTGGCCACCGGGCCTGTGCATGTGGCCGCCGGGCCTGTGCACGTGGCCGCCAGGCCTGCACTTGTGTGTGACCGCCGGGCCTGTGCGCAGCCCCCGGGCCTGCAAGTGGCTGCTGGGCCTGAGCGTGGACCCCGCGCCTGTGCGTGGCCTCCGGGCCTGCGCCGGCGCGTGGCCCCCGGGCATGCGAGTGGCCGCCGGGCCTGAGCGTGGCCCCCGGGCCTGTGCGTGGCCGCCGGGCCTGCGTGTGGCTCCCGGACGAGCGCATGGCAGCCGGGCCTATGCCTGTGAGTGGCCACCGGGCCTGCGCCTGTGCGTGGCCCCCAGGCCTGAGCGTGGCCCCTGGGCCTGTGCGTGGCCGCCGGGCCTGTGCTGGCGCGTGGCCCCCGGGCCTGCGAGTGGCCACCGGGCCTGATCGTGGCCCCCAGGCTTGTGCGTGGCCGCCGGGCCTGCGGGTGGCCGCCGGGCCTGTGCATGGCCGCTGGGCCTGCGCCTGTGCATGGCCGCTGGGCATGCGCGTGGCCACCGGGCCTGCGTCTGTGCGAGGTCGCCGGACCTGCATATGGCCCCCGGACCTGTGCATGGCAGCCGGGCCTATGCCTGCGAGTGGCCACCGGGCCTGAGCATGGCTGCCGGGCCTGTGCGTGGCCCCTGGCCTGCAGGTGGCTGCTGGGCCTGAGCGTGGCTGCCGGGCCTGTGCTTGGCTGCAGGGCCTGAGCGTGGCTGCCGGGCTGGCGCCTGGCCCCGGGCCTGCGCGTGGTCGCCAGGTCTGAGCATGGCCACCGGGCCTGCGCCTGTGCTTGGCCGCCGGGCCTGTGCACGTGGCCGCTGGGCCTGTGCACGTGGCCACCGGGCCTGCACTTGTGTGTGGCCGCCGGGCCTGTGTGCAGCCCCCGGGCCTGCGAGTGGCCGCCGGGCCTGAGCGTGGCCCCCGGGCCTGTGCGTGGCCGCCGGGCCTGCGTGTGGACGCCGGGCCTGCGCGTGGCTGCCGGGCCTGCGCCTGTGCGTGGCCGCAGGTCCTGCGTGTGGCCCCAGGACTGGTGCATGGCAGCCGGGTCTATGCCTGTGAGTGGCCGCCGGGCCTGTGCCTGTGCGTGGCCGCCGGGCCTGAGCGTGGCCCCTGGGCCTGTGCGTGGTCGCCGGGCCTGTGCTGGCGTGTGGTCCCCGGGCCTGCGAGTGGCCACCGGGCCTGAACGTGGCCCCCAGGCTTGTGCGTGGCTGCCGGGCCTGCGGGTGGCTGCCGGGCCTGCGCGTGGCCTCTGGGCCTGCACCTGTGCATGGCCGCCGGGCATGTGCGTGGCCACCGGGCCTGCGCCTGTGCGAGGCTGCCGGGCCTGCATGTGGCCCCCGGACCTGCGCATGGCAGCCGGACCTACGCCTGCGAGTGGCTGCCGGGCCTGAGCATGGCTGCCGGGCCTGTGCTTGCGCGTGGCCGCCGGGTCTATGCGTGGTCGCCGGGCCTGTGCGTGGCCCCTGGGCCTGCGGGTGGCTGCTGGGCCTGAGCGTGGCTGCTGGGCCTGCGCCTGCGCGTGGCCCCCGGACCTGTGCATGGCAACCGGGCCTGTGCCTGCGAGTGGCCGCCGTGCCTGAGTGTGGTTGCCGGGCCTGCGCCTGTGCGTGGCCGCCGGCAAAGGGCGCAGCTGAAGCCAAAAACAAGAATTAAGAACTTGCAACTGTAAGCAGCAGAAAGAAACTTAAGCTTTCTTAAACCAATTGAGAAATATATTGTATGGGAGGAGTGTCTCTGCCTATGGACAGTGAGAGGATGATGGTTGCCTGCCCTGCATTACCTCAGGGAAGAACAGGAACTATTCTGCCATTCTTGGGGAGGCCAGATGCCCGAGGATGACTCGCGTTGCAGATCCCCACAGCACCATTCCCGGTGGTCACAGGTTGGATGCTGTGCCGCATCAACTGATAACCATCTCTGCTTAACAGAGCCGCTTTCCTGAAACCATGTTCCGTGGAGACTCACCTGCAGGTGCGGAACTGCATGGGACCCACCCTTGATCCAACCCTGTGTAGAATCTCTGTTCCCTGTTGTTGAAGACTGTGTGAGCTGATACTTGAAAAAAAAAAAAAAAAACAACTGAGGGAACTGGAGGGTATGGGGGCAGGGATGGCAGCTGCAGATGCTGGAGCCAGTGTGGGAGAGGTGATGGGGGTGAGTGATGGAGGGCGGAGGGGAGGGATTCAGGGAGCAAACAACACACTTAATAGACAAAAATGAAAAGTCGTCTGTTGATAATGTATATGGTAATATTGTCTTGACTGATGTGCACTGTACTCATGCTGGGAAAAACCATGTTGTACACTGTAAAGATGTGCAATGATATAAAAAAAACAGTCAGCACTCTGGCAAAGGGAAAAAGATCTGAAGATATGATAGTGGCAAGGATGAATGTGGATGCCAGAGGCTGCAGGGGAGGGGAGTGGGTGGTGGAGAGTGGGCGTGAGGGGCAAAGGGAAAAAACATTTAACACCAAAAAAATGTAGAGTTCTCTGTTGAAAACTATATATATATATATATATATATATATATATATATATATATATAGTATACATCATAATGGGGACTTTTTGTTATTTCAATTTATTTATTTGCATTCATTCACTGAAAATCATTACAGCATACAAAATGAGATTTTCCATCCAAAGTACACTATATATTGTCTCAATCAAGCACATCAACAAATATGTTATTGTCAGCAAATGATCTTCCATTTCTTGTCTTCTGTATGTTTTGCTCCCCCCCCCAATCCTTGATTCCCTATCTCCTACCCTCTCCCATCTCCCACTCTCCTCCCACACTGTCTCTGGTATCTATGTTTGCTTTCTATACTGTTTTCTCCTCACATTTTATTGTATCACCAAAGACCCCAATCAATCCAAATACCCTCGTAGCAAACACAGGTGATACACACATTTCCATGAACACAAGTCTTACTTTACGCATCTTATAAAGTAGCACCTAGCTGGGGCTACATATCCTACTGAAGTCATTGAATAGATATATATTTTTTTCTGAAACGTTTTTTTTTGTAACTCAGTTTACATTCCTTCCGTAAGCTTCATCACAGCATGCAAAATGCAATCTCCCATCCAGTACACACTGCATAGTGACACAATCATGCACATTACAAAAAATTTTCCATTACTAGTTCCTAGAATTACTTCCACCCCTCTTTCTGACCCGCTGTCCCTTCCCACCCTCCTCTCACACCACCTCCGATGTCTACAATTGTCCTTCATTCGTTTCCCACCCATGTTGCATTGATCACACAATTCCCTACATAATCTAACTACTTTCAATGGTGAGTTCACTCATTACTACTAAGAAAACCAGTTTTAATTTAACTCAAAGAAGTGCCAAGGAACTTTGCTTAAAGTCAGGAAACAAGTTAGGATTCTGTTCAAATGGTAGGTGTATGAACCTATCAGTCTCATGTACTTTTATCTTCTGTTCTGGTTCAATTTTCCTGATTAAATTCTGGGATATAATATTCAACTCCATACTTGTCCCTATGATTAAGTTGGCCACTTTCATAGTTTTTGGACTCTTATTTCCATGTGTCTGTGTTTAATTTTCTTGATACAACACACCCTTGAGAACTTCTTGGAGATCTGGTCTGGTGCTGGTAAATTCTTTCAGGTTTTGTTTATCTGAGAATGTTCTTGTCTTTTCTTCCCACCTGAAAGATAATCTTGCTGGGTACAGTATTCTTGGCTGAAATTGCTTCTCTCGTAACACTTTGAATATATTTTCCCATTCTCTCCTCGCTCGCATTGTTTCTGATGAGAGATCTGCTTTTAGCCTGATGGGATGTCCTTTGTAGGTAACTTGATGTTTCTCTCTTGCCAATCTTAGTATCTTGTCTTTGTCTGCGGTTTTGGTCAACCTGGCTATAATGTGTCTTGGAGAAGATCTTCTTGGGTTGATTTTATTTGGGGTCCTTTGTATTTCTTGGGACTGGATCTTCGAATGCCTCTCTAGGTTTGGAAAGTTTTCTTGCAGGATTTCATGGAATAGATTATCGATGCCCTTATGGGTCTCTTCACCTTCTGGAATGCCAATTATTTGGATATTTGGACGTTTGATGGTATCCAATACTTCTTGCATATCATTCTCAAATTTTTGGGCCATTTTCTCAGTCTTCGTGGTGGATTTTTCTAAGCCAGCCATTTTCTCTTCTACATCTGAGATTCTATTTTCTGAATGATCTAGTCTGCTTTTAATACTTTCAAGGGAGATTTTGACTTCTTGTATTATAGCCTTCATCTCTAGCAGTTCTATTTGAGTCTTTTGTAAAGTGTGTAATTCCTCTTTTAGATCTTGCAAGAATTTCCTCATCTCCTGAAACTCGGCAACTTCTTTCTCCTTTCTCTTTAGCAGTTCATTATCTCTCTTTTCTTCCATCTCCGTTAGCTTCGACATTATGAATGCTCTAAATTCCTTATCAGACATTTCCATGACTTTCACCGAACTGCTTGTGGATGAAGGAGAGTTACTCTTTTCCATTGGAGGAGAGGTATTTTCTCGTTTTCCCATATTTCTCGTGATCCGATGGTGATTTCTTGTCATCTGATGGACGGTATGTTTCTTTCAAATTCTTGAAGTTAAGCCTCAATGTTCAGGAGCAAGCAGACAGAGGTGTTCTAGAATCTGTTTGCTGTTCTGTTGTGATCGCACACTAGCTTTGCTTGCTGGAGGCTGAATTATGAGTAGAAAATCTTCATTTCTCCTGTCCCCTGAAATATCTAGTTCCCAGTATCCATGCGGAGTCTTCTCCATAATGGGGACTTTACGTGAAATGTGAATTTAATTGATCTGAGAAAGAAAAATAAAAGATAAAACAAAAACAAAAACAAAAAAACAAACCTCACACTGGATGCGTGTGCATGCGTGCCCAAGATCCCGAGAGAAGAATGGAGGAGAAGGAATTGTGGTGTGATCATCTCCCCTGGGGGGTGATTTCTCGCTTTCTGTCTCTATGTCTCTCTCTGTCTGTCTGGGGAGCTCATGCGCCCTATAGCGAAAAACCTCTCAAAAAAAAAAAAAAAAAGAAGTACATTTAGAAGAAAATTAGGGAGGGAAAGCATTAATGTGACAAAGGAATGTGGCATTATCTGTTTAAGATGTTTTACGTATTTATCAACTGGACTAGGGAGAAATGTTCATATGTTGAAATATTCACTTTGAAGCTAAATAATGTGATTGTATAAAAGAAAATGAATTAAAAAAAGTAAATAAAAAATTGGGGCATATCATTGTTAACTATTTTGTGTCATCACACAGATAATGACTCCTTCCTCAGATGCTTCCTGTGTGTTTTTGATGTTCAACAATCTGTTTCTGATTAACCTGGTCACTGCTATTTTTCTTTCATCAAAGACTCTCACATCCCTCCCATCTGAGTCAATCACTGATGACCAGTCTGGGAGTGTGATAGTCTCTTGTTCTTTAGGCCAGAAAGCAGGAGTAGCCTGGCAGACCCAGAGAGGCTGAGAAACAGAGAAGTAGCACATGCCTTGGCTTGAAGCAAGCCGCAGTTATGTGAGAAAGAGAAACACCTCAACAAATTCCAGGATGGCAATATGACATGCACACATTATTTCAGAGCTATGTGAACATAGCCCGACCAGATAAACAGAAGTAGGCATCCACTATTGCAACACAGAGGAGGAAGAGCCCAAATGTGTGCAGGGGAATGAAAGAGCTTGTCAGAGAGATGTTCCAAAGTGAGTATTTTCCCATGAGAGAGAAAGAGGAAGAGAGACAGGCACCCCTACGAAGTTCCCCACACTATGATCCATGCCTGGCCCCAGACAGCCGGGATCCCAGCTTGCCCCTGCTGTGCACAGGGATACCTGGGGACGGGCACATGGATCTCCCCATGTGTCCTGAACATCACAGATCACTGCATTGCCACCACGCCATCCCAGCTGTCCAGGACAGAGGCTCTTAAAATGGAGTGGGGGGTCAGGATGCGGCATGGTGCTTACGGCCATGGAGCATACATGGCCGAATGCACTGTCTGAGTACCACACTTGGCAGCTTGAGAAAAAAGCTTGGTGTGTGAGTGTGTGTGTGTTTGCCCAGAATCCTGAGTAGAGAATTGAGGAGAAGGGACTATGGTGTGGTCATCTCTCCTGAGGGATGCGTTCTCACTTTCCCTACCTCTGTCTCCACAGCAAAGAAAACACAGTATAGAAAAAAAAAAGAAACAAAGGAAGCCTGTGTGTATCAGCTCTAAGATTTGTGTGTAATGAGTAAAGTAGCACTAACCACTATACAAACCGGTCCAGCAGATCCCTTAGTGCCAGAACTATGCTTTCTTCCCAAATGCTTATTTTGGGTCCAATTTACAAAATAAAAATCTGATTTCTTCATTTAAATTAATGCAGAAGCAGATCATGTGGTAGCTCTGACCGCAGAGAGCCTGGACAGCAGCACTGCGGGAGCACCAAGGCCCTCAAAGTGTGTCTAGGGAGAAAGTGGAAATTGTTGTCTAACTCTGTGTGATTTGAACAAAAAGAGCATTCACCTGTTAAGCAGATCAGAACATGCAAAGTGAAATACTACTTACTCTGCTTCCATTTACCCCATCTCTGTCAGAGCAGGTACCAGCTCTCATGGTGTCTCTTATGTTCTTGCAGAGACTCGTGATGTAGCCATCAAATCATGTCATGTCCCAGTTTTTGAATACTAATAGTTTTATGGCTTTTTTAATGCTTACAATTTAGGAATATTTTAATATTTATGTTTTCTTTATTTTTATGAGTTTTAAATTTAAATGTATTTATTTACATTCATTTACTACACATAATTATAGCAAAGAGAATGAGATTTTCCATCCAGAATACACTGCATATTGGCTCAATCAAGCACATCAACATACATGTTATTGTCAACAAATAATTTTCTATTTCTTGTTTCCTGTATATTTTGCTTTTTTTTTTTTCATCCTTGACTCCCTATCTTTCACCCTCTGCTATCTTCCACCCTCCTTCCACACTGTCTCTGGTATCCATGGTTTCTTTCTATGCCTTTTTCACCTCACATTCTATTGATTCACTGAAGATCTTAATTAATCTAAATATTTTCAATAGCAAGCACAGCTGATATATACATACCCATGAACACAAGTCTGACTTTAGGCATAAACCTCAGTGAGTAGATTGAACATACTATAAAGTAGCATCTAGCTGGGGCTATATAGCTTACTGAAGTTATCAAGTACGTATTTATAATGCTTTTTTTTAATTTCAAGAAAAATGGTTTTCGTTTTTTTTTTCTGAAACTTTTTTTAAACTTAATTAATTTACATTCATTCTCTAAGCATCATCCCAGCATTCAAAATGTGATTTCCCATCCAGAATATACGGCAGAGTGGCTTAATCATGCCACTCTCAAAATTATCATCAATAATTTTGCATTTATAGTTATATATATATATGTGTGTGTGTGTGTGTGTGTGTGTGTGTGTGTGTGTATTTTACCCCTATTTCTGACCCTCTGCCTTTTCCTACTCTCTTCTCACACTATCTCTGGTATCTACAGTTCTCTTCCATTCCTTCCTCTCTATTTTATTGATCACACAATTTCTTAAATAATCTAACTACTTTCTTTTTTTATTTTTACAGAATTTATTCAATTTTATTTGTTATTTTTTAAAAGAATTATTTATTAACTTTAAAAAATTTATTTACATTTTTTAATACATTCAATTACATTATTTAGCTTACAGGGTGATCATTTCAATATGTGAACATTTCTCCCCGGTCCAGATGATCAAAATATAATACTACCTCCCTGTCTCAACAATGCTGTCTTGGTATCCCTACTCTAAATGTTTTTCTAACTTCTTTCAATAGCAAGTTCAGCTGGTAATTTCAAGAAAAGCAGTTTTAACTTCAATAAATCAAAGAAATGCTAAGAAACTTTGTTTAAAACTTAAAGCCAGGAAACAGGTTAATATTCTGTCCAAATAGTAGGTACATGAGCAAATCTACAACTCAAGATAGGAAAAAAAATCCATAAAACCAGACAACAAAGCCTAGAAGAAAACCAGCAATATTTTGTCAAACGTCATAAAATGCTATTTCACCAGTTGAGTCTCATGTACTTAATATATCTTCTGTTGTAGTTCAATCTCCCCGATTGAATTCTGGGATATAAAATTCAACTCTAGACTTGTCCTTATGATTAAGTTGGCCATTTTCTTAGTTTTTGAATTCTTATTTCTGTGTGTCTGAATTAAATTTTCCTTATATAGCACTCCCTTGAGAACTTCTTGGAGATCTGGTCTAGTGCTGGTAAATTCTTTCAGGTTTTGTTGATCTGAGAATGTTCTTGTCTTTTCTTCCCACATGAAAGATAATCTTGCTGAGTAAAGTATTCTTGGTTGCAATCGCTTTTCCCTTAACAATTTGAAAATATTTTTCCCATTCTTTCCTTACTCACATTGTTTCCAGTGAGTGATCTCTTGTTATCCTGAAGGGATATCCTTTGCAGATAACTTGACGTTTCTCTCTTGCCAATCTTCGTGTCTTGTCTTTGTCTGTGGTTTTGGTCAATCTGGCTATAATGTGTCTTGGAGAAGATGTTCTTGGGTTTATTCTATTGGGGGCTCTTTGTATTTCTTGGGACTGGGTCATCGAGTGCCTCTCTAGGTTTGGGGAGTTTCATTGCAGGATTTCATGGAATAGATTATCAATGCCCTTATGAGTCTCTTTGCCTTCTGGGATACCAATTATCCAGATGTTTGGACGTCTGATGGTATCTAGTATTTCTCATATATCATTCTCATTTTGGGGGGCCATTTTCTCAGTCTTTGTGGTGGAATTTTTTCAGGCCAGGAATTTTCTTTTCATCTGAGATTCTATTTTCTGTATAATCTAGTCTGCTTTTAATACTTTCAAGGGAGATTTTGATTCCTGTATTAGAGCCTTCACTCTAATGGTTCCATTTGATTCTTTTTTAAAAGTGTGTTATTCTTCTCTTAGATCTTGCAAGAATTTCTTCACCTCCTGGAACTCATCAGTTTCTTTCTCCTTTCTCTTCTGCATTTCATTGTCTCTCTTGCTCTCTTCTCTTCCATCTTTGTTAGCTTTGCCATTATGAATATTCTAAATTCTTTATCAGACATTTTTATGAGTTCCACTGAACTATCTATGGATGAAGAGGAGCTTTTTTTCCCCCTTGGAGGAGAGGTATTTTCTTGCTATCCCATAATTCTTGTGGCCTTGCAGTGATTTCTAGTCAGCTGATGGATGGTGTGTTTCTTCCTAAACTTGAAATTCAATTTGAGAATTGAGGAGCATGCAGAGAGAAGTGATCTGGAATCTCTTTGCTGTTCCATTTTGATCCCTTGGCACAGCATATTCAGTAGGTATTGAGGAATATGTTAACCCTAATAGTATCTGGATGTTTGGCTGTAGTTCCCTTAGATCTGTCTGGAAACACAGTGAATGGTGATTGAAAAGGAGAGAGACGATATAAAAGAAAAAGAAAAGGAAACAGAGAGAGAGAGAAAAAAAAAATACCCCAACAACCCAGAAACAGAAAAAAAAGAAGAAAAAATTAAAAACAACTAAAAGGTTATTTTTGTTTTAAAAAAAGGAAAAAATAGAAAACCTTATGGTGCACAAGCACAGCATGAAATCACTAGTTCTCAGGAGCCATGAAGGTGTCTTCTTCTGAAGGCCTGCCCCTTGCCTCTTCTGGGTGGGAGGAGGAGAGGGGATTATTAACAAATAAAGGTAAAGGAAGGACTGAAAACCGAGAAAATACTTTACCTTAAAAAATTTTAAAAAGGAAATATTTCAAAAAAACCGAGAAGACAGAGACTGAGGCAGAGAGAGACAGAGATAGAGACAGAGACAGAGAGAAGGCTTGAGGGACTTCCTCCCACTTGAGTTTGTAGGCTGGAGGCTGAATTATCAGTAGAAAAATCTTCATTTCTCTTTTCCCCTGAAATCGCTAGGTCTCAGAAGCCATGAAGGTATCTTCTTCTGAAAGCTTGCCCCTTGTCTCTCCACTCAAGTTTGTGGGCTGGAGGCTGAATAATAAGCAGAAAATCTTAATTTATCTTTTCCCCTGAAATCACTAGTTCTTAGGAGCCATGAAAGAGTCTTCTTCTGAAGCAATATTTCTGTTTTCATCCCAGCCTCAGGACAGCATCTGTTGTTTTGGGTTGAAGCTGTTTTTTCAAGCTCAGACTGTAAGATACCCTGTTCATAGCTATGGCCTCCTCCTTCACTGCAGATTCTCACCCCCCTGATGAGGGGTAATCAATAAACACATGGATATTGGATCTAGTACAAAATAGAAGGGTGTGTGTATAAGATAACAGGAGAAGGTGGAGACCTCCAGTCCTGTTCACATATGTCTTAGGGGAAATCCCATGATTTTGGTCATGGCCAGGGCTCTGCCTCCTCCTGTGTGGCTCATCCTCTTTGCTCAGTGCCTTCCTGGGTGCCTGGTCTTCACATATTCCATCAGGGGCCTTTTTCCATCTTCCTTCATGGAAGGTGTTCATCCTCAGCTTCATCATTGCTGGCATTCAGCCTGTCCAGCTCCTCACCTAACCAAAGTCACTCAGCCACCTCCTCACCTCCCGCCATTCCCTTTCCCACACCTTCATCCCCTTCTGTGCTTTCCTTCAGCATCTGAAGAGTTGGGCTCTGCCTCCTCTCATTCTGGGACCTCGTGGATGGGGGCTGGGGTGTGTATGCTGCTCCCCCGGCTTATCTCAGTCTCTCCTGTGTCTCCTTTTCCACGATGTTGTCCACCTGCTCCCCTTCCTCTTCTCCCTAAGCTACACCTTGTAGCTCACAGAAGAGAGTGTCTCCTGTCACTTTATCATCAGTTTTTTCATTCAACTAGTTCCTGGGTTATCTTTCTGGATCTTGGGTCACATTCCTATTGGGGGGATTGGGGCAAATAAATCAAATGTTCATCTCTTGGCTCCAGGATGTCCTCAGAGTCCCTAAGCCAGACCCGCTCCCAGAGACACCTGGGAAAGCTGCTTGTTCTGTAACTGTCACACACAGTGGCAGCATCCTGTCCTCTCCTGACAGTGACAGACTGGTTATTTTCCAGGGGCCATGATGACCGAGCACATTGTCCAGTCAAGATGTCTTCATTTCTGCCAAAACTCTGAGTCTTACTTTTGATTTTGAAAGAACAAAACTGCTCATTTCCTAGTGCATCCCAGAGATGTTGTCTGACATGGGCTGCTGGCTCCCCAGGCACGTGGTGTAGACAGTCCTGGCAGCCAACCAACATGCTTCTGCTGAACTTCTTTGCTTAATGAATTAAAAAGGACTTTGAATGTCAGTTCATATCGATGCAGTTTGAGCTCTCTTATCACAATGCAAATACCTTAAACGCTCATTGTATGTCTGATACTAGGAGATAATTTCAAATGGTCAGCAATGTAGCTTGTCTTGCTGGATATTTAGTTTGTCTTTACAATAATCTCTAATATATTTGCTAGTGCGATTTTTTTCAGAGCTTTTTGCCTTAGTATGAGTATGCTTCTCCATAGGGAGAGACAGAGAGATAGAGATACAGAGAGAGAGAGAGAGAAGTGAAAAATTAACCTCCAAGAGAGATGACCAAGCTGTCTTCCATTCTCTTCCCAGGTTCTTGGGCCCACACTGAAGCCACCAGCTCCAGCAACACACTCTGCCAACTGCTGGCCTGGCTACCGTAATTCTTAAATAAGCATGCGTATCTGAAAAATGAGGTTCTAGGGAACCAGCAGTTAGCGTAATGGCTATGTCGCTGGACTCCCACGTAGTCGACTGCGGTTCGCGTCTCGGACCCGGTGGCTTACAACTCACGCCGGGCGCGTGTGCGTGCATGCCCAAGATCCTGGGAGGAGAATGGAGGAGAAGGGATTGCGGCGTGACCATCCCCCCTGGGGGGTGATTTCTCGCTTTCTGTCTCTATGTCTCTCTCTCTCTGTCTGGCGAGCGCACGCGCCCTATAGCAAAAAACCTCTCAAAAAAAAATGAGGTTCTAGAAATGGAATTCCTGAGTCAAAGGCTAATGATGTAGATTGGGACCAATTTTGCCAAGTCTCTTCGTGCTCCTTCCTACCAGAAGCCTGGTCCTTAAAGAGCCACTGTATTTACTTGGAGTTTAAGCCAGTTTTTGAAGGGTGGTAGGATATAGAAAAAAAAAAAAGACAGGTATGTCCCAATAGTTTTCTATGGTATCTGTGTCAGATCCAGATACTTCCATTAGGTTGTGTTTGTAAATGTTTAAGGGACTCTTCTAGGCCATTCTTTGTAGCACATGAACTTCCTTGCTAAAGGATTAAAACACAAACATTTTCTCACATCTTACAGATGTGCCAACATTCAGCCAGACGTCTGTCTCTATAAATCATTACAAAGGGGCTGAGGATGGCATGACCAAGGTTTAGAAGTTCTTGAACAAGTATGAGTATAAAATTATTTTCTAAGGAATAATTTACACATAAAGAAATAATAGAATCTGTCCAATAAAAGAAAAGAAAAGAAAGCATCAGAAGGAGAATGCTTTGAGCAGCTTTGATCTCAGGGGGTATGGTGTAGACGCATTTGGTGTTCTGCAGGTAGAGCGCATTCTTGTGGTGCTTGTGGAGAAGGAACACCATGTAGCCACTGGCCAAGCACATGAGACTCAGAAGCAGGGCATCATGCAGGGTTATGCCAATGAGAGACAACCATCGTGTTAACTGGTTTTGTGGTTGAAAATGACAATAATATTGATTTTCAACAAGGTGTGATCCATTGCTGCTGTTGCCTGTGATGGTGTGGAGTACGTACATGTTTATCAAGGTGTAGAGCACCCAGAAGAAGAGCAAACAGGGAAGGATGTGGCGAGCTGTCTTTGGCTGGTGCCACCCCCATATGTAAGCTCTGGGACTGATGGTGATGGCCTGGACCACTGTAAGGAGGCTGTAGGTGCAGATGGACATGCCCCGAGCCACCCTGCCCAGGTAAATTACTATCTTACAGCCTGTGTCATGTAGGAAGTTTTTCACATCAAAAGCTACCATCATGTGGTGCATTGCTTTGGTCAAAATCATTATTATATTAGTAAAAGTCAAGTGGATGAGAATAACGTGTACAGATTTCTTGTCCACATCCAGAAAGAAAATCCACATGTAATTCACAAAGACATAGAGGTTTCCCACCATGCCAAGTCCCGGTAGAAGGAGGAATATTGTTCCCTTGGCAATATTCATGAACACTCTTTACTTTCTGGGCAGAACAACTTTGAGTTCATCACAGATGTTCTGAGGACAGCACCACTCATTAGGATGTGTGCTTGCTATGGTCGTCTGTCCCCAAGGGTTCTGCGGGGAGTGATTTCAGTTGACCTGAAGGTCATGACACAGCCAGTCAGAAAAGCCTGGTAAAAGAACTCTATCCTTTTCCATGTGGCAGTTTACCTGGTCATCTATGTAGTCTCAGGTGCCATATTGGGTAGTAGAAACAAAATAAAAATTTTTGAAGGAGATTTTATTTTCTAAGAAGCATTTGGGCAAAATGAACTACTTGTTCAACACTTTATATACTATGTCTTATTTTTAAATTATTTATCTATATTTTTCTTTGTAATATGATTGAAGAGAAGAAGAAAGAGAGAGAGGGAAAGGGGAAAACAAGACACCAAGTCCAGGATTTGAACCTTGGTTGACCATGTGGGAGACCAGCTCCTTAAAAACCACAACCACCTGATAGCCTCAACCCATATATTTTAAATCTCAACATGTGTTATGTTGACCTTAAAATTTCCCCACCAAAATTTATCCCTGTGTTTTGTTTTGCACTATGGCATTAGTCAATTCCCAAAACCTGGTATTTACCCTCAACCTGTCCTGGTCTCATCCCCAGATTCAGACATTTTTAACATACTGATGTTCCAACCTGTTCAATGTCTCTCAAATCAGTCCATATTTCATCTCAGTGGTGCCTTTCTTCTGTTCAGCATGTCCCAGCTCTCTCGGTCCCATGAGTGTAACAGTTCCTGGTCTTTTCTGCTTCCAATTTTTACTCTCTGGCATGTTCACCTTCACATATCTAGAGGCCTCTGTCATACCTGAAATTGATCCCGTGACTTCGCTAAGGAGTTTTCAGTGTGTTTCCTTGTCCTCAGACTCATGGTGAACTGAATAGCGGGTCTCAATAGGACCCTGACTGTTGAAGCCTAATGAGCCAAGGCCCACCGGCACTGGCCTTTATTAGGAATAAAGTCAGCTCCCCAGAGTCAGGGGCAGCAAGACAGAGCATGGCCCAGATCGGGAATGGTGCTGGGCACAGGCTTTCTAGAAGTGGGTGTCCTGAGGCCAGGAGGGGCTCTGTGGGCAGGTGTGGGCAGTTCTGGATGCGCTGAGTAGAATAAGACAGTTAACTGGGATTAGGGGTCATCACAAGTTAGGACAGTACATGAACTGCGCATTTGCAGGAAGCGTTGTGAGTGGCAGCGTGTGCGTAGACTTCCCCGGGGAGGACAGAGTCATCACTCACATGAGGGTGTCCACAGTTCTCTCTAGCTACTACCGAACCTAGGGGGCAAGGACTACATCCTCTCCTGGTCTGTCTCCCACCCAGCTAACAGCAGGCTCTGTCCCAGTTCACACTGGGCTTCATGCTGCCTGGTCTGGACAAGATTTCACTCTTTCACAGAAACTACTCCCATCTCATTCCCACCTAGAAATTTTTATCAAATACTGACACTTGCCCCAAACTTAAGAACCCAGGATGTTGAATCCAATCCAACAAGTGGCACATGCTTGACTGATGTGACCTGGAGTGGCCCTCCTCAGGAATCCCCTCCCTTGTCACTGCAGGTGCCCTGAGTTTATGCTTCTCATGAAGGATTCAGGCAGTGTGGACCACACCATTCTGGCCTGTCTGACACCAGGTGCCCTCGTGACCTTGGGGGAGTCAGTCACCACTTTTCCAGCTCCGCCTCCTCTCCTGAATGTCGGGAAGAAGGGCCTCAATAAAAGGGTCTGAGCTGCCTCACATGACCTACTGCCCAGCACTGAGCGCGGTGTCCAGCAAGCCTCGACAGCAAGAGCTCCAGCTCCTCACAGAACTGCTCACACGGGAACTGCTTAGACACTGTCATGGGCCGGGGTCTCTTAGGAATCCTGTCTTCACTCTTTCTCAATCCCTGACACATTATCCATTAGGTTTCTTGTAATTTTCCTTATTTCTATCAAGATTTTTATCTTTCTGGCCCTGTCTTCACCTTTCCCAAATTCCAGAGCTTGGAATTTTGCTAGGACAGCCACTGAGACACTGAATGAGCCACTTCCCCTTCTTTCTGACTGAATGAAATGACAGCATCAGAGGAGGGGTGCACACTCCCCAAGCATTTTTGGAATCAGAAGAAGAAAGTGTAAAAAGCCACACTTTGCACTCAGAGAGCTCAGTGCTCCCCTAGGTTGACCTCACTTGCTCAGGCGGTACCTGCCCCATCTCAGCCCCAGAGATCTCCCCATGACGTCAGCGTTCTTGTAGACAGAGACTGAGGTACAGTCCCCTGAGTTAGCTCAGATTGTCCTAACTCATACCTTGTCAGGAAAAGGGGCAGGAATTCTCTAAAGAGCAACTGTAACTTTAAGTATAATTGGTGATAAAGTTCCCATGAAGCGGCTTGTACTAAATGACACTGACGCCCAGGGATGCTTCACTACTGCACGTCAATCAGGAGTCGCTTTAAGGATAGACACACAGAGACAACCTCAGCTGGAACACACATGCCATAGGGAGCTGGCCACGGAATGCCAAAGACCATGGCAGCCATAGAGAAAATATAGAAACACACAAAAGGGAAGCAAAGAACCTTCTGAAGGCTAGTGATGCCGAGATGTCTGATGCAGGGGAAATGAAGCCTAAAGGCTTCTGCATCTTCCTGACTTCAGAAGCAACGTGACAGCCGTAAGCACAGACCACCCCTGAGCTCTCTGAAGGTCTAGATGTGAGCTAGGCATGAGGACACACAGGCATTTCTGGGCACAGTAGCTACAAGGGGTCCCGCTATCTTTCTGGGCCCAGAGTCCTACCTGTAGGTCAGAAGTAAAGGTCTTGGGATCACCCCCTCTGCTGAGCTGTCCTGCTTAGTCAGAGGGAAGTGAGAAATGTGCTTCTGAGGAGGAGTCGACATGGCCTATGGAGTGGACAGAGGCACCGCGAGGTCTACTCACTGTGGTGGCCATGGTGCTGTTAGTCCTGTCCCATCCTTCAGGCCAGGTTAGGACTCCAGACTTTACTTGCACCTCTGGACTGCAGAGTCCAGGGCTAATATAGACCACGGCCACGTCTTCTTCTATTTGGCAGTTGTCACTGTCAGGATGAGGAAACCCTCTGTGGAATCCCAGTCCCTGAAGCACACCTTCCCTGTCCCTTCTCAATTACAGCGTCGGTTTAGCTCTGAACGAATTTCAGCTACAATTAGGGGCTGATTATCTTAACAGAAGGATGTGGAGAGGGAAAGAGATAACAAGTCAAGCCTGTGTATCTAGGGGCTCCCAATTTTTGTCCCTCTCTTTGCTGTCATCAGGATCCAGAGATCAGAGTAAGAACCTGCCCGGGGACTAATTGGTCATGTCCCGTCCCTCTCAATGCCTTCTTTACACACAGGGATATCATAGATGACAACGGGCACTGGGGACTCTGCTTCCTGAGCCCATCCCAGCTGAGGACCTGGGCACTGAGGTGCCCTATTCGGTCTAAGCACACTGGAGTGTGAGGCCTTTGTGGTACGTGGTCCATTAATTTAACATCTGTAAAAGAACATGCGGGTTCAGTAGCCAGCAAGAACCCCTCTTTATTTATTTACCTTTAAAGTAAATTACCTATTACTTGAGCAAGAGAAGAAAGCAGCAGGGTCAGACACACCAACAGGGCGTCTTCCTGTGTCCCCCCTGCAGCCTGGCCACACCACCCAAGGCTCAGGCTCAACGTGTGCCCAGCACATCCAGTTTCCCCAGGGTCTGCCCTCCTCGTCCTTCTTGTGGCTTCTACCATTGCACGGGGTGGCCCCTCTACTGTGCCTGCATCCCCACCACCTCCACTTTATAAACCAACTGCTGGGACTGCACTTGGCTGGGTGGGTAAGACGTGGACTCTCACATGCCTGATTGCTGTGGGAGTCCCAGACCCTTTGGCTTCAGACTCACTCTGGGTCATATGCATGCGTTCCCAAAATCCTTAGAGAAGAATGGAGGAGAAGGGATAGTGGCATGTCCATCTCTTTTTGGGGTAATTTCTCACTTTCTGTTTCTCTCTCCAGTGAATTCACATGCTCTATAGCAAGAATGTCTCTTAAAAAAGAGAAAAATAAACCAAGCTACCTCTCAATGATGTTCTGTAATTCATCCCCCAGGAGTGTCCTTCTGTCTGTTTTCATTCATTTTGTTGCCTGGCAAGACCTCTGGCCCTGAAGCAATGGGAACACAGGAATGATGCCAAGGGCTGAGTGACAGGGAAAGGAGCCCATTCCTCCAGGCTGTGATGTGCTGGGAGGCGGCTCTGTCCACCATCCTCTGTTCACCATCTTTCCTTAGTTTCCTGTGGGGTTGCTTCCTCTTTCCTAAGCTGCCCCGCCCACGTGACCCATTAAGAGTTCTTGTGCCGTAAATAAAAGAGCAGCCTTTGCATGGGGACTGCTCACCTGACTGTGAGTGTGGACATCCACACACAGAGAGGCCCAGTACACTGTCCAGGAATGTCAAGGTAAGGGGCAAATTTAGGATCTGGTCCCAGAGAGCCCAATGCCAGAACATGGTTGTGTCCACGTCTGTCACATCTCATGTGTCCTCCAGGTCACTCTGACTTTCTGTCTGTCTCACCATCTGTGAAAGGCGGGTCCCTCAGGCCCATCCCACAGGCCAGTGGTTAGAAGACCTAGACCTGATTGCAGAGGGAATCCTGGCCCAGGTGGCTGGAAAACCAATCATGCCCATGTGTGTGTGCCCATGGGACAGAGTGATGGAGGACAGGGTTTTGCCCTGACCATGCCCTGGTTGGGGTGCTTTCTGTCTTTGTCTCCGGCAAGAGCCCTGTCCATGTCAATACATTATGTACATGTGTTGTGTGCCCTATCTGCCCATATGTAAATATGCGTGTGTGTAAACGGCACTGGCCCTCAGTGTCAGCATGACTCGCTTGGTCTCAGTCTCCTCCTGCCCTCCCACACCTGGTTGGCTGCTCCATTCCCTCTCCTTCCACTGAGATAACTGTCCCATTGAGGCAGCTCTGGCTTTGATGCTAAGCGCTCTGACTCCTCCTGGGTGGGTGGACAGACAACCTTATGGCCACTTCCTCCCCTAGGACCATGCATCCTCTCACCACAATGTCCCTGAAGGGAGACTTACCTCAGTCTGCCTCTGTGAGCATGTGGCAGCTGGTGGGTTGAGAGCCAAGAAATGTCTGCCTCACCTGGTTTGAGCTCGGAAACGGCACCTACCCCAATTTAGAAAGAGCAAGTCTTCCTGGCGCATTCCAGAGCCCAGAGCTGCCTTTCTTGAGGAGGACACGTGAGCATCTCTGGGTTGTCTCTAGAACAGCTTACAGTCGCCATGACTTGAGGTGTTTCTCTGTGCAGTTGACACCGGGGAGAGTCTAGGACCTCTGATATCACCCAGCCTGAACCTTGTTGTCTCTGTCCTCAATTCCCACCTCCTTTCTCTCTCTCTTTTTTATTTATTTTATTTTATTTATTTTTTTCTTTTATTATTATTATTTTTTTTTCATTTCATTTTCTTCCATACATTCAATCACATTATTTCCTTTCTCTCTCTTTAAAGGCTGTTCCACACACTTGCTATCCCCACTGTGGTCTCCATTATTTGCCCTTGTGTTAAGGTCTGAACATATCAGATAACCTAGTGCACATCCGGGACACCTGATAACCTATAGTGTTTTTGCTGAAAATGATGAGGTTAATGTCAAACTCTCCTGAGCACGGCCAGAGGGTGGCACTGCTGTGACATGCAGCCTATGTGTGGCCAAACCAGAGGGGAAGGTCCTCCTGCCAGGAGCCCTCCCTGAGCAGTGGGACATGCATATGCCCAGGTTCAGGGCTGACTCGGGCAGAGGTGGATAGCGGTTTCCAGGCCCTACTGCTTGTGCTATCTCTCTGCCTCCTCTTCCTGTGTCTTCCTTAGAGAGGAAAGAAATGTAAGTAAAGCTAAAACAAAAATAGACCTTCTGCCCTCTATGTCCACCTCACAGCAGGGACACTGTGTCCCACCCATCCATCCCTGCAGTGCCAGGGACAGCTGTTGGTCAGGACAGCATGAGGATTCTTTGTCCATGAGCCAAATTCTGATGTACCTGGACTGAGCGTTCCGAGATGGTGATGCTTCCAGAATCATCCTCTCCTTCCTTCATTCTCTTCTGCCAGGCCCTGGTACCTCATTTCATTTCTACCTAATCTGGTGACAGGTCCCAACTTCCACATGCCAACAGAAGGACCCGTCAACTCCCAGGGGTGAAGGCTGGCATGCCTTCATGAACGTGGGCACCTGAGCAGTCAGGGATGTAGAGGGGATTCTTAATGGTAAATGGCCAAATCGTCTCGGTCTCACATGTTAGGAAGCAGTCTCTATGGTCAACTGAGGGAGAGGGTGTTGTCTGCTCAAAAGTTTCCTCAGACTCGCTCCTCTTCCAAATGCCATTCTCTGGGGACTTGTTCCAGGTTCTTTGGAGAACAGATGAATTCCAGGGCTAGATCAGGAAAGCAAAAGGTGAGTCTACACCTTCTTGCATCAATCGCCAGGAACATCCTCAGGGAATGAGGCTACACCAGAAAGGAACCCTGGGGGAGGCTCTGTTATCAAAAGTCATATATTTTAGACAATGGCTCAGATCTAAATATGCCCTACTAAGTGAGTTTTTTGTTTTGTTTTGAGAGAGATTTTTGGTAATAGGGGGTGTGTGCTTGGCAGAGACCAGAGAAACAGAGAGAACGAAAGTGAGAAATCTCCCCCTGCGGAGGGAGACTGGCTATGTCCAATCTCTTCTCCTTTATTCTTCTCTTGGGATTTTGGGCATCCACACACACACACGCCAGGCATGAATTTCAAGCTGCTGCATCTGGGTTTTGAGCCCTGTACGGCCATGTAGGAGTCCACACCATAGCTACTATCCCATCTACTGTTCCCAAGTCAGAGAGAGACAAAGTGAGAAGGCATCCCCTCTACACCAGCTGAAGGGATTGTGGCTTGACCACAATTGATCCTCTTCCTTTTGTGATTCTGGGCAGGCATGCACAGACGCCTGGACTGTTTTTAATCCCCTGGTGGGACTTGAGTTGTATGTTCGGCCTTGAGGGAAAAATTAGAAAAAAAAGGGAAGACAGAAGCAGGGAGAGACAGAGACAGAGACACAGAAACAGAGATAGAAGGCTGGGGGTGGGGAGGCTCCCTACCGCTAGCTTGTTTGCTGGAGGCTGAATTATCAGTAGAAAATCTTCATTTCTCGTGTGCCCTGAAATACCTAGTTTGCAGGAGCCATGTGGAATCTCCTTCTGAAGGCGCCAGTTTTCTTTCAATCAGGTCATGGGCTATCTTTGTGGATCTCGGCTCACATTCCCGTTGAGGGAATTGGGGCCAATAAATAAAATGTTCACTTGTTGGCTCTAGGGCATCCTCAGAGTCCCTAAGCCAGAAGAGCTACCAGAGATTCCTGGAAAAGCTGCTCATTCTGTAACTGTCATACACAGTGGCAGTGTCCTGTTCCTTCCTGACATTGACAGACTGGTTATTTTCCAGGGGCTATGATGACTTAGTACATTCATCCAGTTAGGCTGTCTTCATTTTTTGCCAAAGCTCTTGATTCTCACTTCTGATTTCTAAAGATCAAAATTGTTGATTTCCTAGTGCATCCCAGAGACGTCATCTGACATGGACTGCCGGCTCCCCAGGCACTGGAGCAGTCCGATCTCCACAGCCAGGCAATGTGCTTCTGGAGAGAACATCCTTTGCTTTAATTAATTAATGAAATATCTTGCATTTCAGTCCTTATCAATGCATTTTGAGCTCTCTTATCCACCACAAATATCATAAACCCTCTTTGTGTGGTCTGATACATGTGGATAATTTCAAATGGCCAAAGAAGTAGCCTGTCTTACTGGATATTTAGCTTGTCATTTAAATATTCTCTAATATTTTTGTTACTGCAATTTTCTTTTCAGATGTTTTAGCCTTAGAGGTATGTGCTCCCTGAAAGATATAGAAATAGAAACAGAGTGAGGGATAGTGAGAAATCACCCCCCAAAGAGATAATCAAACTGCAAATTCCTTTCTCCTCCATTCCCCTCCCAGGATCTAGAGCACTCATACAGGTGACCAGTTCCAGGGCCCAAACTCCACCATCTGCTGGACCCTACGATATAATTTTGAAGTAAACGAGTATATCTGAACAATTATGTCCTAAAAATGGAATTCCTGAGTCAAAAGGCAAATGACTTAGTGATTGTGACAGATTTTGCCAAGTTCTCTTCCTGCTCCTTCCTACCAGAATCCTGGTGGTTAAAGGGCCATTGTATTTACATGGAAACTAAGCCACTTTTTGAAGGGTGGTAGGATATAAAAGAAAACGACAGGTGGAGCCCGATAGCTTTCTATGGTGTCTGTGTCAGATCAACGCTGCTGGTTGCTAGGTTGCTTCCATAAGACAGTTTTTGTATATGTTTATGGAACTCATAGGCCACTCTTTGTAGCACATAATCTTCCTTGCTGAAGGGATCTAAACAGAAACATTTCCTCAAGTCTTACAAATGTGCCAACACTTAGCCAGACATCTGTCTCTATAAATCATTACAAAGGGGCTGAGGAGGGCATGATCAAGGACTAGAAGTCCTTGAGCAAGTGTGAGTAAGGAATTATTCTTCACAGGGTAGTTTACACATAAAGAAATAATAGAATCTGTCCAATAAAAGAGAAGAAAACAACACATCAGAAGGAGAACATTTTGGGCAGCTTTGATCTCAGGGGCAATGTAGTACACACGCTTGGTGTTTTGCAGGTAGAGCGTGCACTTGTGGTGCTGGTGGAGAAGGAACACCATGTAGCCACTGGCCGAGCTCGTGAGGCCCAGTAACAGGGCATCATGCAGGGCCACGCCAGTGAAAGTCATTTATCATGTAAGCTGGCTTTGTGATAGAAAACGACAATATTGATGGACATGAATAAATTGTGACCCATTCATGTTTGCGTTCATGTTGACATGGAGTAAGGGCATACTCAAGGATTTGAACACCCAGAAGAAGAGCAGACAGGGAAGGATGGGCCGAGCTGTCTTTGGCTTTTGCCAGCAACACACGGAGGCCCTGGGACTGATTGTGGTGACCTGGACCACTGTGAGGAGGCTGTAGGTGCACATGGACAGTCCCTTTGCCACCTTGCACAGGTAAACAAGCATCTTACAGCCCGTGTTATATAGAAAGTTTTTCACACCAAAAGCTATCATCATGTGCTGCATTGCTTTGGTAAAAATCAGTATGGTATTTTTCAAAGTCAAGTGGATGAGAACAATGTGTACAGATTTCTTCTCACCATCCAGAAAGAAAGCACACATGTAATTCACAAAGACAGAGAGGTTCCCCACCATGCCAAGTCGAGGCAGAAGGAGGAACACTGTAGGAGAGTTCCCCTTTCACATCCCCACCAGCAGTTATCATTTAAAATTTTTTTAAATTTTCACCATTCTGGCTGGAATTAGATGGTATCTGATTGCAATTTTGATCTTCATCTCCTTCATGAGAGGTGTTGAGTATTTAGTAATTTTTTTGGCTGTTAATGTGTCTTCCTTAGAGAGTTGTTTATTCAGCTCATTTTCCCACTTCTTTTTTTTTCCCCCAAACTCCAACTCCCGCTGGAGTTCCTTGTGTATTCTAGCTATCAGTTTCTTACCTGAGGCATAGTTAACAAAAATTCTCTCCAATTCTAAGGTTGTTGATTCACATTAATTACTGTGCCATTTCATGTGCAGAAGCTTCTTAATCTGATGTAATCTCACTTGTCTATTTTGGGGATTATTGCCTGAGTTTTGGGGGTCTTGCTTAAGAAGTCTTTGCCTACCCCAATGTCTCCCAGAATCTCCCCAGTATTTTCCACTAGTAGTTTTATAGTTTGAAGTCTTAGGTTGAGATCTTTGATCCATTTTGAGTTGATATTTGTTAATGGTGACAGATAGGGGTTCAGATTTGTCTTTCTGCATGTGGATGCTCAGTTTTTCCAGCATCATTTGCTAAAGAAGTTTTCCTTTTCCCACTGGATTGACTGATACCCTTTGTCGAAGAGCAGCAGACTTTTGTTCATAGATATGTATATATCAGCTGCACTTGCTATTGAAAATCTTTAGATTAGTTAAGAACTCTAGTGAATTAATAAAATGTGGGAGGGAAAAGGCATAGAAAACAACCATAGATACAAGAGACAGTGTGGGAGGAGGGTGGGAAATGGCAGAGGGTGAGAGGGAATCAAGGATGGGGAAAAAAGCAAAATATAAGGAAACAGTGTGCAAGCACTTTTCTGATTAAGTATTCTTCTGTCCTTCAGGTAGTTACCAAGGAGTAGGGTTGCTTGATCATATGGTAGTTCTATTTGTAGATTTTTGAGGAATCTCCAAATTGTTCTCCACATCGATGTTTACTGTGGCACTTTTCACGATTGCTAAATCATGGAAACAACCCAAATGCCCATGAACTGATGAATGGTTAGAAAAACTGTGGCACATATACTCAATGGAAAACTATTCATCCATTAAAAAAAAAACAACAAAACCCTGGCTTTTGAAAGGAAGTGGATGAATATGGAAGACTTACTGCTGAGTGAAGCAAGCCATGCTATGAAGGAGAGGCATTGCATGTCCCCACTTAATATATACCGAGTGTCTGTACTCTATGACTGAAACTAATTGTCTGAAGGATATAGAAACACAGTATATAGATGTAAACACCAGATATAGTGTGTATGAAAAAGGAGGGTCTGAGGAAGGACATTTGGGGGAGGGACAGGGAGGCAAAGCATTAATGGCACAAAGAGGTGTGGTATTATCTGTTGAAGATATTTCATAGTTTTATCAACACTACTAGGGAGAAATGTTCACCTGTCGAAATATCCATTTTGTAAGACAAATAATAATGTGATTGAATGTATGGAAGAAAATGAAATGAAAAAAAATAATAAAAGAAAAAAATATAAGGAAACAAGAAATGGAAAATTATTTGTTAATGATAACACACATGTTGGAGTGTTTGATTGATCCAATATATAGTGTATTCTGGATGGAAAATCTCATTTTGTATGCTATAATGATGTACAGTGAATAAATAAATTTAAATTAAAATGAAGAAAACAAATAAAATGGAGTACTACAAAAAATAATTTCTTGGAAAGGTGGTCCGGTATTGCTCAATTCTTTCAGGTTTTGTTTATCTGAGAATGTTTTTTTCCCCATATTAATAATAATCTTTCTGGCTATAGTATTCTTGGTTGAAACTGTTTTTCACTTAACACTTTGAATATATTTTTCCATTCTTTCCCATGAGAGGTCCAATGTTAGTCTTATGGGATATCCTTTGAAAGTAACTTGATGTTTCTCTCTTGCTGATTTTAGTATCTTGTCTCTGTCTGGAGTGTTGGCCAATCAGGCTACGATGTGCCTCAGGGAAGATCTTCTTTGGTGGATTGTATGTGGGGTCCTTTGTATTTCTTGGGTCTGGATATTTGAGTGTCTCTCTAGGTTTGGAATGTTTTCTTCCAGGGTTTCACGGAATAGATGATCAATACCCTTATTAGTTTCTTCACCCCCGGGGATACCAATGATCTGGATGCTTGAGCGTTTAATGGTATCTAGTACTATTTATATGTTATTCTCATTTTGGGGGTTATTTTCTCAGTCTTTTTGGTGAATTTTTCTAGGTCAGAAGTTCTATTTTCTACATCTGAGATTCAATCTTCTGCATGATATAATCTGCTTTCGATATTTTCTTTTTTTTCTTTCATTTATTTATTTTTACATTTTCCCACAAACATTTACTTTACATAGCAAAAAATTTTAGCTCATATTCCATAATTCTTGACAGTTTACAAACAACTTTCAAAATTTCAAAATACTGCATTTTAAAGATAATGTTCAAAATATGTCTTATAATTTTGTATAATTTTATAACTCTATAACAACAGAAGCAGTATATATATATATATATATGTGTATATATATAAATATATATATATATACACATATATATATATATATATATATAAATTTTAGAGGGCAGACAGTCGGTATATATTAAGTGGGGACATACAATTCCTCTCCTTCATAGCATGGCTTGCTTCACTCAGCAGTAAGTCTTCCATATTCATCCACTTCCTTTCAAAAGCCAGGGTTTTGTTGTTTTTTATGGATGAATAGTATTCCATTGAGTATATGTGCCACAGTTTTTCTAACCATTGATCAGTTCGTGGGCATTTAGGTTGTTTCCATGACTTAACAACCGTGAAAAGTGCTGCAATAAACATTGATGTGCAAGCACTTTTTCGATTAAGTATTCTTTTGTCCTTTGGGTAGATACCAAGGAGTGGGATTGCTGGATCATATGGTAGTTCTATTTGTAGATTTCAGAGGAACCTCCAAATTGTTCTCCACAGTGGTTGGACCAATTTACAATCCCACCAGCAGTGTAAGAGAGTTCCCTTTTCACCACACCCCCTCCAGCACTTATCATTTTTTGTTTTTTTAATCTTAGACATTCTGACTGGGGTTAGGTGATATCTCATTGTTGTTTTGATCTGCATTTCTCTTACAATGAGGAATGTTGAGCATTTTTTTCATATGCCTTTTAGCTATTTGTATGTCATCTTTTTTTTTTAAATTATTTATTTAATTTATTATTTATTATTTTAATTTGTTACAGGGCATTTGAGCTTACCAAATGAGAGAGAGTGAGTGAGTGAGAGAGAGAGAATATCAGAAAGCAAGCCACCAGGACTAGTGTTCTTCTGTCATGTGGGAATCCAGCACCTTAATCATGTATCATCTGAAGATCCCAAAGCAAGGAACGTTTAAGTGTAAAATAAAAAATTATAAATAAGAGTTAACTGCAGATAATACTTTTGAACTAATTTGAGCTAAGAAATTTGCTGCAGTCAATATATAGTTAGATTTGAAGTAAATGATAGTTTTTTTTATTTTTATTTTTATTTATTTATTTATTTATTTATTTTACTTTTTTTTATTATCATCATATTCTTCTTTATATTACATTGAATTACATATAACTTTACATTGTATTACATTACTTTTTCAAAAGGGAATGCCATGCATGTCAGTCAGTACAGAGACATTAATCTCCCCGCTTCAACATTCAATATCTTTTCTATGTTTTCCCCAATCATTATTATTATTCTAATTATTTTTTAAGACAGTCCATCGCTATTTCTCATGTTGCTTGTACAAATACTTTGCCCATCATGAAATACTTCTCAGACAAATCCAGTTGAGAGTACTATACATGTCAACATCAACAGTTAATAAGCCATATCTGTTTCTCACTAATGTCCTACCTCTCTATTGTTCATTTGTTATCTTTCTCTATCCTCTTCTCTTCACTTCCCCCATTCCACACTGTCCTATTCTCATTAAGTACCTTCACTGCTTTTATGTCCTCCAATTTTTTTTCACTATCATAGAATGCTGATAGTCGGTATATATTGAGTGGATACATACAATATCTTTCTTTCATATCCTGGCTTACTTCACTCAGCAATATATCCTCCGTATCTGACCACTTTCTATCAAATTCCAGGGCCTTGTTATTTTTTATGGCTGAGTAGTATTCCATAGAGTATATATACCACACTTTTCCAATCCATTCATCAGTTTGTGGACATTTAGGTTGGTTCCATGTCTTGGCAATTGTGAATAATGCTGCAATAAACATTGATGTGCAAGCACTTTTCTGACTGAGCGTTCTCCTGTCTTTTGGGTAAATACCCAGAAGTGGGATTACTGGATCGAATGGTAGTTCTATTTGTAGATCTTTGAGGAACCTCCATATTGTTCTCCACAGTGGTTGAACTAGTTTACATTCCCACCAACAGTGTAGGAGGGTTCCCTTTTCACCACATCCCCGCCAACACTTATCACTTTTTATATTCTTAATCTTTGCCATTCTGACAGGGGTTAGGTGGTATCTCATTGTAGTTTTTATCTGCATCTCCCTTATGATGAGGGATGTTGAGCATTTCCTCATATGCTTTTTGGCTATTCGTATGTCTTCCTTAGAGAG